>BFEA01000141.1:1291458-1317793 GCA_003427395.1 Chara braunii
CAAGGCATTGGAGATTGACGCCTGATCCCTCAAGGACGGCGTGCAGTTACAGCAAACCGCAACGCAACAGTTGGAGCACCGGATCTGTACGGTCACTCGAGATCAGAACCGCGCGAGACAACTCCAAAGTTCGATGATCAGAAGATCTTCTGCGATTCGACGAAGACAGACCCGATTCCATGGTTCCGCAAGTTCGAGCTCAAGTTGCAGCTACACCACGTCAGCGAGGACAAACATCACGCATACTTGTACTCCCGATCGGGGGGCGCGTGCCAAGCATGGTTGGGCAATCTCTTGTCCAAGTACGGGGTGGTAGCTGCCGACTTGCACACCAAGATCAGCTGGGATGATCTAAAGGCGGCGTGGCATAAGCGGTTCCAAGTAGAGCCGCCGAAGATCAAGGCAATGGACAAGCTGACGACCTTCGAACAAGGCACACTGCCGGGTGTTGAATGGATTGTCCAGTACCAACGCTTAACATCCGTCCCAGACATTCAAATGGGCTTTAAGGCCGTCAAACACTACATCTCGAGGTCATGTACGGCGTTGGGCAACGCCTTGACTCACATCGAGGACAGCCTGACGACAACGACGAAGCCCTTCGACAAGGCCGCGCAGATCATTGTCACGAACAAGGAGGCCAAGAACCTCCACCGTTCGTCTGCGGCAGGTCTCAGCAGAGATCAGCATCGGCCGAAAGTGGTCGTGGTCGTGGCGGCAATGCCATCCGACCAAATAAGCAACGCCATGTCTGCCAATGAAGGAGACAGACTCGCAGCCGCCCGAGATGGTGGCCGCCCCGACAAAGACCTAGGACGAGGCAAGACGAAGACTAACACCGCATCTAACCCCCGGCCCAACGCAGCAGCTCTAGCCCCATGGTCCCACTACGGTCTCTCCGAACAGGCGTACAAAGAACGCACGAGATTCCACTATTGTCTATGGTGTAACAGCGATCTCCATGACACAATGGGCTGCCCGTCGAAAGGCAAAGGCAAATCAGGAAACTGAGCACTGCCGGGAGTGACTCGACGACACTCCCGACGCCTTCGAAACCAGTCGTTTCGCGGGTAACTGCCCTTCATTCCGAGGCACACACGGAAGTCAATAGTCCTCCTCTTCTATATTCTTATGAGGACTATGTTGCCTGGCTCGTTCCTACGCTGGGTACTCATGCTCAAGGACAAGACATGTGTGCGACATCTTCTCCATCCAGCAGCGGCGACTTATCATCTTCAAGTGGTTCTTCACGGGATTCGGCGCGGGAGTTCAACATAGAGGTATTGGACCCGCTCACGTCCGAGGATTTCGCATGGCTTCCTCTCCCAACCACGGGCCGCTTGTCGGGACCGCAATGCGCAGCATTATGCGCTCATCTTCACACGTATCCATCCTTCTTCTATGTACCACCAACTTTGTCGACATGAAGCTGAGGTGGGGGACATCCTTGGGTATGTTACCAAGGTGGCCCGCGAGTTTCGCAAGTAGCGGTACGATGACAACAACGCACCGCTCCTCTATGTATGCATCCAAGTTGGGCAAGCGTCCTGCAGCGCTTTGCTGGATAGTGGCGCGTCTCGCAATTTTATGAGCCAAGCCTTTATGCAAAGGGCTGGCCTTGGCACACCAGTTCCAAGGAAGGAAAACCCGACGGCGATCAAGTTGGCGGACGGAAGGACGCAGCAACTTATTGACCACTTCATCGAGGTCGTACCGGTGTATTTTGCACCTCATGCATGCGAACTGCTGACGTTCGACATTTTGTACATGGACTTCGACATTATTTTGGGAATGCCTTGGCTTGCAAGTGCAGATCACACGATCAACTTTCACCGCCGGACTCTTACCGTTCGCGGCGCTTTCGGAGCCGAAGTGTCGTGTACTATTCCTCTTTCGCACCCTTCGATCCGATGCCAAGTGATGATGGCCAAGGCGTTCTGGGCTACTTGCGCTTACAAGCAGCCCGACGAGATAGGCCTATGTTGACATTTCACCCACGGACTTGTCTTCGGACCCCCGTGTGGAGTGGTTGCTTGACGAGTTTGCCGACATTTTCGAGTCACCTACCGATGTGGTGCCGGATCAGCCAATCTCTCACGAGATCATTCTTGAGGCCGGTGTCGTGCCGCCGAAAGGTTGCATTTATCGCATGAGCGAGGAGGAGCTTCTGGTCCTCCATGCGCAACTTGACGACTTGTTGGACAAGGGCTGGATTCGGCCTAGTAGAAGAACAAGGATCTACGATTGTGCATCGACTACAGCAAGCTCATCGCGCAAACCGTCAAGAATGTGGGGCCTCTTCCTCCTATAGACGATCTTCTTGAGCGATTGGGTGGCGCAAAGTAGTTTTATAAGTTGGATTTGAAGTCGGGATACCATCAAATTTCAATCCAGCTGAACGATCGCTACAAATCCGCGTTCAAGACACGGTACGGGGCATTTTGAATGGGAGGTCATGCCTTTTGGCCTGACCAACGCCCCGGGAACCTTTCAAGTGGCAATGACCAATGAGTTTCGTGCGACGTGGACTCGTTCGTGTCGGTCTACTTAGACAACATCCTCGTCTATACCCGGATATTGGAGGATCATCTTGAGCACCTTCGACGAGTGTTGGAGACACTCCGCCGCACCGAGTACAAAGTCAACCTCTATGAATGCGAATTTGTCCAACAAGAGCTGGAATACTCGGGCCATTTTGCCACACCGGAGAGCATCAGACTTTTGTCGGACAAGATTCAAGCCATCCAAAAGTGGTCGGAGCCGCGGAACGTCACGGATGGTCGTTCATTCCTTGGCCTTGCCAGCTACTACCAACGTTTCATCAAGGCATACTCGAAGATCGTGGCCCACTTGACCAAGCTTCGATGCGAGGAGCAGCCGTTTGACTTCGGAGAGGATGCGCGGGGATCATTTTTGGCTCTCAAAGCCGCGTTATTATCTGCGGACGTCTTGCGAATCTACGACCCGCTATTGCCAACACGCGTCACTACAGATGCATCCGGCTATGGCATTGGTGTCGTCCTCGAACAACACGATGGCGTGGACTGGCACCCGGTCAAGTACTTCAGCAAGAAAGTGCCCGTTGTGGACTCCATTGATGATGCACGCAAGAAGGAGCTCCTAGCCTTCGTCCACACGCTCAAGCGGTGGCGGCACTTCCTACTTGGTCGAAGTCAATTCCAATGGGTAACGGACAACAACCCGTTGGTCTTCTACAAGACCCAAGACACCGTCAATAGCACCATCGCCCGATGGATGGCTTTCATCGACCAGTTCCTTCTTTCCCGAGCACATTCCCTAGAAGTCTAACCGTTTTGCGGATGCTCTTTCACAACATCCGGATCATTATACCGCAGTCTATTTGACCTGCGGGACAGCATCCGCGGCTACCAAGTCGACCTCGAGTTTCGCAACCAGCACGCGAATTGCTCCTCTCCTAATACGGTGCCTTCTCACTACCGAATCCAAGAGGGTTGTTGGGGAAGGACCTTCTTTGCGTACCGAGTGACTCTCACTTGCGTACACGGCTTCATGGCGAGTTCCACGATGCTCCCGCCACCGGACACTTTGGAGTCAATCGCACGATTGGCCAACTTCACGAGCAATTTTGGTGGCCCTGTCTTCTCGACGACGTCACACGCTATTGTGAGTCATGCGAGGTTTGTCGACGCTGCAAATCCCGCAACCATCGTCCGTACGGCGAGTTGCGACCATTACCGGTCCCCTTGCGTCGAAGGGAAGCAATTGCCATGGACATTATCGGGCCGTTCCTCATGCACAAGACCGGTGTGGATGGGATTCTCACGGTGGTCGATTAACTCACCAAGTTCGCCTTGTTTTTGCCTTGCCACAATCATGCCAAGGCACCGGACTTGGCCGAGGTTCTTTACGCAAGTTGGATTCGAACCAAGGGTTACCCCAAGGAAATCGTCTGAGACCGCGATGGGATTCTCACGGTGGTCTCTCGACTCACCAAGTTCGCCTTATTTTTGCCTTGCCAAAATCATGCCAAGGCACCGGACTTGGCCGAGGTTCTTTACGCAGGTTGGATTCGAAACCAAGGGTTACCCCAAGGAAATCGTCTGTGACCGCGACACTCGGATCATGTCCGATTTTTTGTTGGCGCTCATCAAACAATGGGGCTCATCTCTCAAGCCAAGTTCAGCTCGCCACCCCCAAACCGATGGCCAAACGGAGAGGGCGCATCAGACCGCACAGGTTTGTCTTCGCACTCTCATCCGTCCCGACCAAAAGGATTGGGTTGAGCGGCTGCCAAATGTCGAGGTTGCATACAACTCATTCATCCACCCGGCTATCGGGATGTCGCCCTTCAGGTTCGAGCAGGGCTCGCCGATCACTTCTCCGTTTGACACAATCATTCCACGAACGGTCGAGAGCGACGACCATATTTTTTTCTTGCGTCGGATGCAAGAGCTACTTGTCAAGGCACGCGACCAGATGGCTAAGACACAGCAACACATGAGCCAACAGGCCAAGCGCCAGCATCTTCCTTGCCCATTCCGCTCCGGCGATCTCGTTTGGGTTTCCGCCGCGGAATTCAGCCTTGAACAAGATATCTCTCGCAAGCTCCTCCCGAAATGGATGGGGCCCTGGCCGATCGTGGCACCCGCTGGGGATGCACCCAAAGGACCTTCTTTCACCATTCAGGTGCCCGCCCACTTGCCCGTCTACCCGATCTTTCATTGCTCCAAGTTGGCTCTTTACATGCCAGCGGAACATAACGATTTCCCCGGGCGACGATCGCAAGACCTACCATCTATGGACCGTTTTCAAGAGGTCGGCAACATCATCTCCCAGCGACGCGACGGCTACAGGTCAACCGAGTACTTGGTACACTTTGCGAACTGCACTCACAAAGCTGACCGTTGGTTGACCCATGCGGAACTCTGAGCAACAGCTCCAGATGTTCTCGCACGCCTCGAATGCAAGATGCAAGGCAAGCCGAAGTCTTTTCAGCCTGAAACTGAGGGCCATTTTCAGGCCCTTATAAGATCGACCTGCCCTGAAACTCAAGCACCAGACCAGGGTTTTAGCACAGGCCATTTTGGGCCTGTTTTCAAGACAATGCTTGGTGGAGCTTCAGCGCCAGGGTCTGGCACGTTTTGTGATTGGCAAGAGCAGCCTCCTGGACGGGCCAGCACTATATAGGACTGGCCCGCCCTGCAGGCTGCAGGTAGTTCCTAGGTACTTACCAGGCACTTCACGTGCAGTTCAGGAGGCAGGAGGTAGTCTTCAGGGTTCGGCAGCAGCACTCGGGAGGAGCGCTGCAGGAGTAGTGCCAGCGGTGGCAGTAGTCTTCAGCGCTGGGCACTAGTAGCGTTAGCAGTAGTCTTCAGCGCTGGGCGCTAGAGTAGTACCGGAGAGAGAGAGAGAGAGATTGGGCGGAGGCCCAGGAGACAAACTGCAGCGCCATAGCTCCAGCTTCGTCTTCGAGGTAAATGCAGCACAGCGCCAACTTCACAGGTTAGTACCTGGCATGTGAGAAAGAGAGAGAGAGTGCTTCTTCTTCCTCTTCTCAGTCCACCATCTCCCGCTCACCCTCTCACTATCTGACTTCACTGCATCAACAGACTACGAGAGAGAGAGAGAGAGAGAGAGAGAGAGAGAGCTTGGTGACATTTGGATCCAGACTCGACGTTGGGCTTCAGACATTTTGACGAGGGATTATTTGGGACTTGTAACGACAACTTGATGTTGACGACTTTCCCATCTCCCCCTCCTCTTCTTCGTCTGTTCCCCTCCTCTTCGTCTGTGCATGATCTGGATCTGGCCTATCTCCCTGTGTGTAGCGCCAGGCCTCCTTCACACCTTGTGATGAAAATGATGTATGTTTAGTCTGCATTGAAAAATTGATTGGGCTCGTCATTGGTATTCTAGCATTCCGCTGCGCTGTCTTGTACTACGTGAGGGAGGTCAGTCCTGGTCAGATCAGGACTTGTATTGTATCTAAGTCTTCCACTGCGCAATAAAGCACCATTTTCGTATGTGTCAGGATGTATACTGCTTGTTGAGATTTCACTAGCACTGCATTGTCCATTCAGTCCTTTTTATCACATTGCGGATCCTCGGTTATATATGTACATCGCCCAACTGGGCATGTAACGTTTGTGACACCCATTAAAACTGGAATCATACAGAAAAGGTGGCCCTGCAAAAGGATGACATGTACAAATTGGTCAAAACAAAAGGTTGCAACCACGCTGCACTACTGGTACAGTACAGTAAAGATTGGCATGGGCCCTGCAAAAGGATGACACATACAGATCAGTTAAAACAAAGGATTGCGACCATGCCTGCATGAAAACAATGGAGTATTTGTCGAGCACATTGATTCCATTTCCACACATCCAGCGCCATGGAAACCATTCCATGCTGATAACAACCTGGAGAGATCACTGGGGTTATTCAAACACTCTCTTGGGATGAGACGAGCAGCACAAAGGAGTGGCAGAGATGGAAGAACATGGGCAAATGGTGCACCACAGAGACATACATGCAAACAAACAAATAAGCAGATGGAGGAGTCTACGGAACTGCGAGAGAGAGGGGGGGGCAGGGCGGGGAGGGGAACTGTTGCTTTGAAGTCCATGTGTATGTGTTGTGAACAAGAGAGCGAGAGAGAGAGAGGAGCGGGGGGGTAGGGGCAGGAGGGGGCTACTGTTGTTTTGAACTCCATGTGTGCTGTAGACTTGCACCAGCCCCGTCCCACCCAAATAAATAAATACAATATTGATGCAGTGTTACCTCTATTGCAGAGAATGAAGCACACTTGAGATGAACTATTCCAGCAGTGAAACAATTTTACCTCTATGGCAAGCAACATGGAGCAGAATAGATCCGTTTTATCCCTTTCTTGACTATCCTTACTTTGGCTTTCTTTGCGGTACCCATTCTGCTTGTTCTTGCAGCTCTTTTTTTACTGTGCAACTCACACACAAGGCTGGCCACGTTGATTGTGGTTGAGCACCAGCTGCCCACATTCATATGTACCTTAATGGCACACTTGCATGTTACGAAAGGCAGCGGAGTAATGGGTAAGGTATACTCCTGTTCATTTTTCTTCAGACCTTCAGCTTGTATTTCGCCTGTTCTATATGAGCATCATAAAGAGAACAGATAAAATCCCCCTTTGCCTTCTTTCCATAGCCTGCAAGTGGGCCATTATGGCACACGGGGATGTGGCTAGCTCGCGCTCAACCTCATCAATGTGGTGAACCTTGTACGCGAGAGGAACAGTACAAGGGGGACTGCAAGAAAATGCATAAGAGAAACCACCAAAAGGTCGAAATAAGGAAAGTGAAGAAAGAACTGCACTAGCGAAAGGTAATACAATGGTTTCAGTGAGTGTCATGTTGCCTGCTACACGGCAAGGGGAACGTACGTAGTTGAAGAAGCAAATTTTCCATCAGAATGAGAATGAACACAAAAATGTATGAAGTTTTGACAGTGCGACTCTCTCTCTCTCTCTCTCTCTCTCTCTCTCTCTCTCTCTCTCTCTCTCTCTCTCTCTCTCTCTCTCTCTCAGATCAAAAGACTTGAGGTAACTCCGCCCGCGGCACATCTTTTCTTCCCCGCCATCTCATGCCGGGTTTCACATACAGGAGAAGCAGCATAATAATCTCTCTTTTCCCCCCCTTCCTTATGCACCACACTGGCCAACAGGTAAGTTTCCAACCGCGCAGCTATTGATAGAATGAGTAAAATCGAATGAATCTTCCACTAGAATATGGACATAGACTACTTTCCTACGCTATGCCACTTTCCTCTCGATCACACTGCCAGCTGGCTACGCTATGCCACTCTCCTGTTATGAAGCTGGTTGTTCGTTGTCAGAAGACCAACACTCGCTCACGTAGACTTCCAGGTATGCCCATACATACATAGAAGGAAGGGGAGAGGATGGGAGTATCACACCGCACAGGGAGAGATAAACACAGCGGAAGACTTGACCATGCGATATGACAGAAAACACTGAAAGTGCAATTCGCTCCACAGAATCCTCACAACCAGTCACAAAGGAAAGCAGAGTAGATCACATCCAGGAAACAATGAAGCAATGATAGTCCACACACAGTATTCACACTGTTTATTAAGACTCGAAATGTCCGAATAACCCCAGAACATGGTGCGCTGCTCAGGAATGCGCAGCGCTTCACTCCCCAACCCTGAGTAACCGCTATACTGCCCCTGAGACCCTGAGACAACCAGCGCCACCCAGATACTGCCTCCAGAGGGAAGCGCCACCTTGGAACAGGCCTCTGAGGCCAAGCACCCCGCAGACGATGAAGAAGAAGACCAGCGCCACAGTATCTGATGATGATGAAATGCCAAAGGACTTCCCGGATGGAAGTCTGTAGCAGCGCCACCTCTCCTGACAAAGATGATCTTCAAGGAAGGTAGCTGCAGCTATGGCTGCAGCGCCACACACCCTGACACCCCTACTCCTGAGGAGGGTTCAGCACGGCACCAACTTCTGTTGCCTCCAGCAGACTTCAGATAGCCCAGACCTCTGAACAGCCCCTCGTGCTGTCAGAGAACAGCGCAGGTCACAGCTATGGACGACGCTTCGCAGGTCTGGCTATGTCTGTCTTCTCCAACGCTGAAGCTGTCACCACTCCAGTTCATGCGTTGCACAGCCGCGATGTACACGGTACCAACTGCCTAAAGCCTCAAACAGTTTCACCTAAACCTATTCATAGTCTACCCTAGCCTGGACTCAACATAGACCAGACTGACTGGACCGACTGGTACCTTTTCCGTTTCGGCCTCTAGGGCCTCTCCCTACCTAGCTATAGGCTATAGGACCATCTATTGGCATAGGCCTTTAGGGCCTGTCCATCCTAGGGGTAGCCCGGGCCTGCTATTCACAGTTAGGGTAGCTGTAGGAAATTCTAGTTAGTGTGGGCCTATTTTTCCCGAATTTGCAGATATGTCCCTCACGAATTTTCCATACAGGCATGTCTCTCGGTTAGCCCTCAACCAAACAAAATTACAACCTAACCTATCTATGTTACAGCCTTGGGTCGACGGGTCGCAGGCTGCAGAATCAGCAAGTCATTGCACTCCTCTCGATCATGCCACTAGCTGGCCGCGTTCTCTCCTTTTCCTCTTGGATCCTTCCTTCCCACCCTTCGATCTTCGTGCAGTCTTCTCGCCCCTTGGTGTCCTCGCTCATTCCTATGTTATCCCGCTCTTCTTCCCTCTCCTTTATGTCTCCTCTCCTTTCCCCATGCAGTCTCCTTTCCCCTTGAAGTCCCTCCCCTACCTTATGCCGCTCTCTTCTCGATAGTGATCCTGGCCACCCTGCAAGGTGCCCACCTCTTGCAGTGCTTGCTATACCGCTCTCTTCTCGATCACGATGCTAGGCACCCTGCCACGTCCCCGCCTCTGCTAGCACTTGCTCTCCTCTCGATGGCCAGTGCCTTGCCAGCTGTCCACGCTATGCCCCTCTCTCTCTCTCTCTCTCTCTCTCACACACACACACACACACACACACACACACACACACACACACACACACACACACGCGCTGTCGGAGGGCACGGTGTCCCGACCCTCCGCTGTGCCAGATGACAGTTCGTGGAGTCCCACTGTGTACCAGCTCCCTGCTCAGACTTCACAGCAAACCAGCTTCTTGCCGACAGACCTCCGTGGGTACTAGGCATACTCTATTTCTCGGTCCCATATCGTGTCAGGCGCTCCGCTTCTCAGTAATGCACCAAACTTGCATGTGGTCGTTGTCGTCCAGAGACGCGGGGGTAGCGGGTCGGTGCAGTATTTCCTACTGCACCTCAATCCCCCCTTGTCAGATTAGGGGTAGCGTGTACAGACCAGGCGGTTACAATCGATTAAGGAGCAAAAATAAGGGAAAGAAAAGAAAAAAATTAAAGAAAAGGGGGGGGGGAATGAGAAAGAGTCGTGTAGCAAGCCCACATCCTCTAGTTGCTTCCATTCAAGTCATCTAAGTGGAGCCAGGTTGCAGTGGCGCTACGTTTCCTTTTAATTTCCCTTTCTAACTATTATTATTAATCTTACTACTACTATTATTATTATTACTATTGCTGCCATTGGGGATTTCATCTTTTGCCTTCCGCAGCTTCGCAGGGGAGCGGACAGCCGATGCCGAAATTTTGCATGAGCAAGGACAAATTGTTCGACTTCTTGCGTCCCGGTTGCTCTGTCTGCTGTAAAGTAGACCCCAAAAGAAGGGTAACCCGCGGCCGCATTGGTAGGAAGCTTATCACCTTCCGCGGAAGGTTATAAGCCCCCTCCTTGCCATCGGAGACCGGTACCCATTAGTGGTAACCCGTAAGCGCCCTATGACGGAAGTGGAGTGTCGGGTGATATCCCGTTATGGGACCGCTGAGCGCCGGACTGTCTATCTTTCCAAACAAACTTGAAAAGAAAGATAGATGCAAACTGAGGAGTCGTGTTCGCGCAGTGACCGTTGACGTCCTACTCTGTTCCGTTTTGAATTATTTTATTAACTTATGAACTACAAATTATTAGAATATCGAATTTTGTAAAGTCATTAGAGTCTCTCATTTAGAACGCAGGGATCGCGGGGTGTACCGATCCTATAAGAGTAGAAGGGGGCTAGTTGTCGACTACTGACCAATAGAAACGCGTAGGCAGCTCCGCTCTACTAACGCGAGTAGCCTAAAGGAGGGCAGAACGGTGAGGTGCGCCGTTGGTCAATTATTTGGGTGCGAGTGAGCCAGGTATCTGGCTATTCTAAACGCGGCTACGGCGTACCGAAATGGCCTGCGCGACTATAGGCCAAGGTACATGAGGTACTCCTGGATGTGGGAGCGCAAGGATGAGAAAGGTACTTTGGTTGAGATCATACCATCCTACGGAAGGCCTACGGGAGAAGTAAGGCTAAAGATTAACGTTTGTGGTCACCGGGAGCAAGAGATGAGGAGAGATGAGGGACTGCAGGCAGCGATTACCGAGGCGCGCAACAGAGCTGAGCGCAGATGCAGGCGTGACAGGGTAACTGCAAGTATGCAAACGACGGTCACTTACCATAAGGATGACTCGTCGACTGGGACCACGACCAGGGAGGTGCAGCGCATCGATCGGGACGCCGAAGGGGAGTCTGAAATGAGTGACACGGACGCAACTCAGTCCTGGCACGGCTTGGATCAGTGGCGATAGGACCACCAGCCGAAGGGATCGGTAGAGGACGGCCCAGAGGCCAGCTCATGACGGGGAAAGGACCAGAGCCGCTAGGACGCGAGACGCAAGGGTCAACGGGCAAGGACAAAGGGCGAGCAGTTACGAGAGAGAGAGGGACGCTCGTGACTCGTGCTCAAGGGGTCGACATGTGTCACGGATCTCAAAAAGAGAGAGAGGCTGATAAAGAGACGCAAGCAAGTGCGATCGCCTATGGAAGGCAACCGAGTCATCTCCATAGTGGAGGTCACTTGTTGGTCACGGCAGCCCGTAACATACGTAGCTTTCAGCTTGTGCTCAGATGTAGCCCTCCTTTCTTCATCATAACCACGGCAGGCATCAGATTGCGCAGACCTGTGGCTGACCGATAAATCCTTCTCAGATGAGCGAGCCGAAGGGTCCGCGCACGCTCTTCAGATGGCTCATGCGTCGCTCATGCGTGACTCGTGTGCGATGAGGTCGTTCAGGAAAGAGAAGGAGAGAGGGTTTCACCCGAAGAGAGTGGGCAGTGGTTACAGGGGGGGAGATTTTTATTACGGGAGCAGTAGAGTTTCGCTCACTCGTTCTAAGAACCACACGACAACTGCTGCTCTCCTTTTCGAATAGTTCCTCGTTCATATTTGGACTGCGGTGATTACCAGCCTTGCAAGTGAGCGGTCAAGAAAACCTTGCGTACGCGCTACGTAGTATGAGCTGGAGAGAGAGAGGCCTGTGAGAGTCACGATCAAGAACAAGAGAGGGGAAGGGAGACGACGTGTGCTCACTGAGCTTGGGCTACGGATGTCTCCCTCGTTGACATCGTTGCTGGCGAAGTGGCGAGAGTCGAGCTCAAGAAAGGGAGAGAGAGAGAGGGATCAGCCGTGACAAACACGGTGTGGGGGACTAAGAGCGATTGATATCATTCGCCTTCGGGAGGACCAACGTCACTGCGAAAGGAAAGGGTGTGGTCGATCCTCTCCTGCACGACGCACACCGTTACTAGAGAGTCGCTCTTGCACATGAAGTACCGTGGGGATCACTTTGGCTTCCTCCTAATTGGGCAAACGAACGGAGAGAACCGCTAACCTTTTGTATGGCACGAGTGAAGTCGGGTGCCATCAAGAAGTCGATCCTAGAGAATGGAGGGAGAGAGTCCTTGTACGAAGGGTCACTGGTGACTCTGCCCTGGCCCGTCTACGGAGCTCCCAGTAGAGTCGGTGAAGTTTGTGAAGAAGGCTATGATCATGAGACACCAGTTCGACTCTGCAAACGAGTGGGAGCGGACGCACCCTTCAATTAATGTCACCTGCCCCTATTCATTGACCTTATCCTGGCCAAGTCATGAGGAGACTGGGTGATCAAGTCGAAGAGTTGGTCAAGCGAGTAGGAAGAGCAGTGAATTGATCACATGTAATCTTGAGGCAGTATTCAAACCCCGCTTGTCAACTAGGTTCGGCGCTCAACACTGGACATCGGCAACTCTCTGTAGCTTGGCCGCCTCGTGAGGTTCTCCAGATTGAGGTGGGAATAACTGATGCATTTCTTGAACAGGGAAGTCGGCCCAGTGGAGTTTGAGCTCTAGGGAGCCCTTGTGTGGGTCAGTGGCTGACGCTGCACCTCTCTTTCCCAATTGTCTCACCTCTGTTATTGCGCAAATAACCCTACCTCACCCTCTCGCTTGCTGCAGAGTCGCTGACTCAGTGCAAGACCATAATGATCTTATTGGATATCTAAGATTAGTGTTTAAGCTAAGAGAAGAGGGAGTGATGAGACATGTGGTGACCACACGCAATGGGTGATAGTAGAATGGATCTTTAACAAGAGCGGGAAAGATGTTAGTCATCAGTCTTAAATGAAAATAAGCTGAAGTGACAGTTGAATAAGGGCCTGATCATCGCAAGGAAAACCGCCATTTACCAACAGTCAAGTTAATGCTCTCTCCTTGTGATCACTTAGTATGGTTGTTAAGCTATTGCCTAAACACGAGTCTTTATGCTATCTGAGCGAGTCTGAGGTACTCGGTAGTTGGGGATGACGGGTAAACTGCACCTACTGAGGAGGAAGAATAGCTGAATAACAAATAAGGTATTTGTCTACTTCTCCACTCTATGTTCGTCATTTTTCCCATTTGGCTGTCATGTTGTAAGATCTGTCAGGCAATGTGATCGCGAATGGGTCAATCATGCGACAAGTGGATTCTGTCTTGCCCATCTCATAATCGTACTACCTGTGAAGTGGAAACGCGAGGACGTGTTAACTGGGAATCGATTGGCTTGATGACAGGCGTGAGCAAGATAATTATTGTTAAGTTTGAACTTTGAACCCTCTAATTAGCAGGCTAGATCACTCTCACGCAAGGGAAATCAGGGGATGCGGTCCCGAAACCAATCTGGGCCTACTCGGTCTTTCTCTATTAACGATGCATGGATGGGGAAAAGGGAAACAGTTTTGAGGAGAATTGCATATCTCCTTGCGAAGCTACTACTTGACGGGGACTAATAAATCCTTTTTTTTTACTTGAACCAAGTCAAAAGATAGTCGCCTCTTATGCATCTCTCCATAGGGAAAAGGTGGAAAAGGTCGAGATTAAGGGTTTAATTTCTGTTGTATCATTCCTCTATTAAACCTCAAGCGAGATCGAGTATGATTTTCCTGTGAGCAAACCATGATTTGCCTATGAGCAAGCCATGATTTGGCTGTGAGCAAACCATGATTTGCCTATGAGCAAGCCATGATTTTCCTGTGAGCAAACCCTGTTTGGTTACCGTATTGTTGGGAGACCGCATGCAGTAGGAGAAATTATATAAGACAATACGTCCCGTCTTGACCGAACACTTGAGTGGGATCAATACAAGTCGTCGAAAACATCTCTCTTTGAGCTCGAGTTGAGTTTGCACTCATATTCATAGTACTGAGTACAGACTTATCTCGTGCTTAGACTTATTAATCCGGTTCAGGACATGTTTGGAGTTCATATTCGTCTTTCTTTTAGCTAAGGTTTGGGCTTAATTACATCTGATAAACAAAATTAAGCACCAGGATCAGAAGGAACGTACGATAAGCGGGGGAAATTTTTGTACCCTGGACCCCTGCTTTCAAATGAGGGAGATACCCCTGGGATTCCAATGATCAGGTCCCCTGTACTGAGGGAAGGGTACTCTGGCTTCAGTAGCAGGGTGCAGAGGCTGATGCTATTCACTAGGCCCTCATGAAAATCCGTTCTAGTGATGTTGATGTGAACCAAGGCTAAACAGCCCGAGGTGGACAGCATGAGTCATACATAAACGGTTACACAAGTTACAGTCTTGCTCAGGACCTGGGCAGTTTTGCAGCTCGTCAAAACTCAAACTCATGCACGAGGTAGAAATGGTGCTTCGCATATTGACACCAAAATACGATCTATTGCCAGCTACAATCAGTGAACTAGGCATATGTCTCCAATGACAGCGTACCTGCCCAACACCCAGTGGGAGGGGTTATCATTCAGAGTGACAAGCAACCACTGAACCAGAGCCGATCGTGATCTACCCTATGTTACCGCGCGTTCATTGAACGCGCGTTTCGCGTTCAGGATTTGAACGCGGTGAACGCGCATTCAGTGAACGGGGGTAAATGCGTTTGACGCGTTTGCGCAGGGGGTTGTGCGGGGTGGGGGAGGCCTTTGGGCAGTGGGGGGAGCGGCGGCGGTGCTTGGGGAGGCTGTGGGCAGTGCGGGGAGCAGCGGTGCTGCTTAGGGGGTATGTGGGCCAGTGCCCTAGACGAAAGGGTAAAAAAAATAAAAATAAAAGAATGTGCGTGAATTTGTGTGTGTGTGTGTGTGTGTGTGCGTGTGTGAATGTGTGTGTGTGTGTGTATGATCCTTCTTTTTTTTCCGGGGGGGTGGGGGAAACCCCCTAACATGGCTCAGACGGCCCATGCAGGGTGTCTTAGGGGTCCTCGCAGCCATGGGGCTGTCTCTTATACACATCTAGATGTGTATAAGAGACAGGAATTTGTGTGTGTGCGTGTGTGAATGTGTGTGTGTGTGTGTATGATCCTTCTTTTTTTTCCGGGGGGGTGGGGGAAACCCCCTAACATGGCTCAGACGGCCCATGCAGGGTGTCTTAGGGGTCCTCGCAGCCATGTGGCTCAGACCCCCCCACTCAAATCGAGGCAGGCAGCAAGTATGAGGTGAGCACAAGCTGGCCGAATTTATGCCCACACACACACGTTCAGATCTGTGCTTCAGCAGTTATGGGTTGCTCACGATGCTAGGCCGTGGTGGTCTCTGCACGTACAGCACATATTCCTAAGAAAAAAGAAAAGGAGAAAAAGAGAAAAACAAGAAAGAAAAAAAAACAAAAGAAAAGAATGAATCTTCTGCAGAACATGGAATAATACAGTCTCTTTTGTGCATCTGCTGAGTAGAGGCCGTTAGGGCCACTGCACGTATTCCTAAGAAAAGCAAGAAAAATGAGAAAAAACAAAAACAAAAGAAAAATCGTTTCTCTTTTCTTAGGAATACGTGCAGTGGCCCTAAGGGCCTCGACTCAGCACATGCACAAAAGACACTGTATTATTCCATGTTCTGCAAAAGATTCATTCTTTTCTTTTTTTTTCTTTTTTTTCTTGTTTTTCTTTTTTTCTCCTTTTTTTTTTTCTTAGGAATACGTGCTGTACGTGCAGAGACCACCACGGCCTAGCATCGTGAGCAACCCATAGCTGCTGAAACACAGATCTGAACGTGTGTGTGTGTGCATAAATTCGGCCAGCTCGTGCTCTACCTCATGCTTGCTGCCTTCCTCGATTTGGGAGGGTGGGTCTGAGCCACATGGCTGCGAGGACCCCTCAGACAGCCTGCATGGGTCGTCTAAGCCATGTTAGGGGGTTTCCCCCACCCCCCTGAAAAAAAAAGAAGGATCATACACACACACACACACACACATTCACACACACATAATGGTGGGGGGTGACGCTGTACTTGTGGCGGGGGTGGTGGTACTCCACGGAGGCTTTTTTTTCACTTTTGGGGTTTGTTAAACAAGTGCCACCACCCCGTAGCCCCCGATGCGCGCGCGCGCCCCGCGGGCTCGCGTTCAATTTTCTCGTGCGCGCGCGCGCAGCGCGTTTGAACGCGATTGAGCGCGGGTCCAGGGGGTATGAACGCGCGCGTTTGAACGTGAACACGCGTTCACGGCGTTCAAACAGTTGCAAAATCTACCCTGTAGAGAGCTGCAGCGACGAATGGTCAGCTGGGAACTTTAGTGAGGCCCTGGCTGTCATCTGTTCTTGTTGAGTTCTGGTTGTGGATTGTTCATTCCTACTTAGTGTTAGGTTGCTGCTAGAGTGCCTTGGATTCAGCTCGGTTGCCTTGAGCCCCCTTCCTGCCAGATCTGGAGTTAGTATTTGGAGGTGAAACCAAGAGTCCCTTGGGACCTCCGTCTATGGGGACGCTTGACGTACTCTCTGACAGTGACGACGAAACTGAGATCAGAATAGCAAAACTGGGGCAGGCCACATCTCATTGCTTGTAATATAGCAGGGGACGAGTGGTCCCGATATTAATAATGTGCATGGTATGCCTAATATATAGTAGATATATATATCGTCACAAACAATATATATTGTCACAAAACTATTGACTACATGTGTAAGCACGTGAAGTAGAAGAAGAAATAAGATGAGCAAAGAAAAGAAAAATGAAAGGACAGACAGGCAAAGAGAGACAAACCAGAATGACACAAAACAGTGTCCTTTTATTCTTTGTTTCACTGTATTCTTATTTCTTTCAGTGTTTAACAAAAACAGTTTACACTGAATCAAAGGACAAAAATCAGAAACAAAGACACATTGAAATCATTCAGTTTCTCAGTCTTCTTAACGCCTCCTCCACTATGCCTCTAACGTACAAGGCTCGCCACGTTGATGAAGTTGAGCGCGAGCTGCCCCCATCCCCGTATGCCATAACAGCCCACTTGCACGCTATGGGAAAGAGGCAGAGTGAAGGAAGAGGTGTTAAACACAAGGAAGAGAGGAGCAGAAAAGGAAAACCGATAGGCAGAGGGAGAAAAAATAAAAAAAAAGTGACCCACACATCTTCTTTCTTTCACTGCATTCTTCTTTCTTTCACAGTCTTGCAGTTTTGGTGAAGAGTCCACCACGTTCGCTTTTCAGCACACCTGCAATTCCTTCTTCATTTTTCATCTTCATTTTCACCCTTCGGACTTTTCTTTTGAGGGTGTTACGGTGCAGGGTACAAACAAAGTAAGATGACACAAACTTATGTTCTTCTTTTACTGCATTCTTCACAGTTTTGCAGTTTTAGTGAAGGGTTCCCCACCTTTGCACATTCTTGTACAATCTTTTCAGCGCACCTGCACATTTTTGTCAGGGTGAAAGGTACGTCTGAGTAAGACCCTCACAACAGATAGGACAATTGTCATAAGGATGCGGGCGATGGTAGCAGCCCTCCCGCTGATCTACAGGACGAAAACCATTCAGGTAAGCAACGTCGTCAAAGCAGGAGCCAGGGCGGCTACCATTAACCATACCTCTGAAGCATGCACGACAGAGGGCATGCCGGTTTGCAGGCCATGACGATTGTGGGGCGTTCACCATCACAGTTAAGTGCACATTCACTATAGCGCCCGCAGGCACAGATGGGACATGCTGCATCTGGATGTAGAGGATGTTCACAATCCGGATACAGGTGGCATCCCTGCCGACAGCGGGCCCAAAAAATTATACAATTGAAGTGATGTCGACAAAGTCGATGCTTTCCACAACCAAGTCTAACTCTGTCAGTGATCTCATAAAGGAGGTCACAAGGTGTTAGTGCAGCATGTGGGGGAATGAAGACTAAAGCGGGCACGGTGACATACATTAAGGTAGGCACGGAGACAGACGCAGAAACGGGCATGGAGACAGGTGTGGAGGCAGGCACAGAGACAGGTGCAGAGGTGGGGACGGAAGTAAACGTAGTACCCATAGAGTCGGTAATCTGGGAGGAGACAGACACAGAAACAGGCACAGAGACAGGCACGGAGGCAGGCACAGAGATAGGCGTAGAGGCGGGCATGGAAGTACACGAGGTACCCATAGGGTCAACGACCTGGAACAGTTGCAGGTTAGGGTAATTACGCACGAGATCACTGATGGCAGTAATAGTTTGCACCATAGCACCGCCATTCCATAATTCCCAAGAACCAGAGGCACGGACAAGAGCGGTGTAGTGGCCAGGAGCATGTAGAATATAGGCACAATCGTGCGAACAGCGGTCCGGGTCGCCACCCGAAGGGGCACGCTGCATATCAAGTCGGCGCCTTATCAAAGCAGTCTCCAAAACAGAGACATTGAATCCCCCATGTCGAATGTAATTACTATCCTGTGGGGGATGCAGAGTCGGGTTATCGCCATATAACTCACGTTCCTGAGCATCAAGATCGGAAGAAATTACCAAGAAATCAGAGTGAGTACATGGTTCTCGACGATAGGCTTGCAGGCAGACGTTAGTAGCAGCGATGCCACACAAATTCGGTGAAGGCCAGTCAGACGGATTTTCTTTAGAATCTCCTACAATCCCCTTGCCAAGTTCATCCTCGGATAGCCCCTCGCCATCATCCCTCCTGTTTTGTGTTTGTCGCGTTGCAGAAAGGTCTGCAATCGAAGAGCGTTGCAAGGGTGGTAAGGATGCTTGGGGCAGCAAAAGACGAGGACGAGATGTTGGGGAGGGCTGTGGTGGGGAAAATGAAGGGGTTCTTCTTCGTCCAAGAACAGMGATGGAGGAAAGGGGAGTAAGTTGAGGTTGGGAAGTAGGTCGAAGTCGGCGTCTAGGACGACGAAGAAGGCTTTCTGCAGGGGCAGAACATGATGACGGAGTCTGTGTGGACGAAGTGGTTTGTGGATTAGGAAGAGGGGTAACGGATGGAGACAAAACCAGGGGAGGTAGGAGTGGTGAAGACAGGGGTGGTAGAGTTGTCAGAAGGTCGATAACAGATGGCGATAAAACCAGGGGAAATATAGGCGGTGAAGACGGGGGGGATGAAGTCAGGGGTGTTGAAGTGGCTGAAGCAGAGACAGGGGGGGCAGTCGTAGGTGAGACCCGAAGAGGGGACTCTGCAGGTGGTAATGCAGGCATGGCCACGAATGCCATGGAGGAACGCACCCAAGGGCGACAAAGCAGTTGCGGTGGTCACGGATGCCATGGAGGAACACACCGAGACCAAGGGCGACACAACGGTTGTGGTGGCACCGGATGCCATGGAGGAACACAGCGAGACCAAGGGCAACACAGCAGTTGCAGGTCGTGTTGCTCCTGCGGAATCAATCGTAGAAGCAACCAAGGCCGATGAGGAAGAGGTTGCGAACCGGAAAGGGGCAGCCAGGGTCACAAACGACATGGAAGGGGTTACTAAGACTGATGAGGATGCAGGTGCGGTAGACGCAAGTAATGAAGAAGAGACTGTGATCGGTGTGACAGGCGCCGATAATGAAGAAGGGGTTGTGACAGGCGTGGTCCGAGGACAGTGTGTGGATACCCGAGAAAGCGAGTGATGAATACACCATCGAAGCATGTTGCGGAACCAGCTCGAGAGGCGGGTCACGTGCGCAGGGTACCTGTGTTGACGTTTACAAATATAGGAAGTCCATCCTTTCGCAAGCGTTGTTGGCGAGTGCCCGCGAAAAAGCATGCGTCGTGTGAGCATCACTGCTGCAGCTTTGAAATCATACAAGTTGCAGACATACTCAAAGCTAGTAAGTTGCCATGTAAACACTCCCGCCGGCTGGTGTGCAGGGACGTTAGACGTAGCACTAGGATAACGAATAACAGGGAAATTTCATTCAGCTGCTTTGTCAAAGACACTCATACGCAGGGAACCGTCAAGGCGAACTTGGAGGCGTGCACCTAAGAATGTGCAAGAGCTATCCGGTGTTGTGGTCTCCTTCCATTCGAGGCCATAGTGTTCTGACGGTCGTGGCAATGTCCCCATGAGAGAACATCATCGATCAAGCGGTATGTGGACGCATACCGTTGAGTTACTAAAGATCACACTGCTGGAGGTCATCAACAAATCGAGCCTCATCCCAATACAACGTCAAATTAGTTATCTCCGGACCAGAATTAGTCCCCATCGGGATGCCAATTAGCTGATGTTGCAAGGTGCCGTCCGCTGCATAAAGATACGTGTTTTTCACAATAAATGGAGATGTTCAAGAATTTGGGAAACAATCAAGGTGTTTGGTCCGGTATCAACCGTCCACTCCCCTTGGCGGGGCCCTTTAACAATCATGTTAAGGGTAGGAGGATATGTGCGCCCCTGTGCGTGTTGTTGTAAGGCATATGTATACGCTTCCTCAACCGCTTTTGATACATTATGACAAATACGATCATAAGGAAGATTGGTATACATAGTTGTGATATTAACAGTGTGAGGAGCATGGTCACGAAGAGGAGGAATTACATTTGAGATCAAGCATCACCTCCTCAGTGCTTTGCACGATCCAACGCCGTCTCACACCGCTTTGCTGATACAACACATTATCCTTCTCACGGAGAGTTTCAATGACTCCTTGTAGTGCAACGCTGAGGTGGGCAAAAGTGACGGTAGTACTGGCCAAGGGTTTGTGGGGAGGTCGATGGTGGACTGCATGAACAGATGGCGCAACTGATCGAGATCGCTGCGGCAGGGAGAGATTATTCCGCTCCGTGACGCCGACAATACTGCGAAGCCCACGGGGGGCGATTTGTGCGCTTTAAGTGCATAGTACAGATATGGCAGCGTGTCTTTGTGTGTATATCCCCACCGATGATTCCAGAGCGCGTGATGTTCCAGGATATCGGCGACAGACTCAAGAGGCGCATCATAGGTAGGGTTGTCCAAATAAGCAAATAGATGAGACAGGTACCAATTTTTACAACAGATTGCCAAGTTTTGTGAGGTCTTGTCAACAGGACAATAGCAAAGTGTTGTTGAAGTTGTCTCAAAGCCCTGTGCATCGAGTGAAGGGAGTGCGGTTGTCGTGTGGTAGTGTGGGGGGATGAGATGTTGCTTTGGCAACGTGTGAGAACGACTGAGCGCCACTGCTGCAATTTGTTCAGAGTGGCCGGCCAAAGCTGCTCGGAGACCGACCTCAAGTATTTAGCAATATACTCGTCAAGGCCGACTCTAACAACCTTGAGCACATCAGCGATTTGTCCATTAAGACGATAGTTCGAGCCTTCATGGAACAAGTCGCGGAGGCGATCATCAAGAATGATGTCGCAGTCGACTGTAACAACATGGTCGTCGACTAAGTGTGAGCAGTCAGGAAACACTTTCCGACATTGACAGTCTGAGGGGTCAGGCAGGGAGATCCCAAGTGTGACGTTGAGCGCAACTTCCGTGAAATTAGAGAATTGGACGTGAGTTGGCGGCAACAACTTATCATAGATACGCAGGTGTGCTGCGGCATCAGGGTCAGGGTGCAAGTGGAGCACCTGGGGTGCATGCAGGGCTTGTCGCAGCCCCGTTACCTCAGACACCTCGTGCATGTGCACAACTTTATTATGATCAAGGAAGGCATCTCGAGACTGAGCTTCGTATCGCTGGCGAACATGTTGATACTTCCGAATCAGGCATTCAAGCTGACGGATATGTGCAGTCATATCTGCATTGGAGATATTATTGCTCAACCACTGCAGCAAGCGAACACGCCAAACTGACGTTGCTTGTTGGATGACAGATTCCATCTGTTGCGAAATGCCAGCAGCAGCCTGTGAGAGAAGATTGTGCAGTGCAGACCGGATTTGAAAGTTGGGGCCTGGACGCAAATCAAAAGGTTGGGGCTGTTGATGGTCTGACGGACAAGGGCCTGTCTGTGTCCATCGATGAGGACGACGTTGTCGTCTTCTTGCAGGCAGGCGAGCAAGCGGCAGGACAGCATTGAGACCGGTTGGATGAAGAGTCCGTAACCGGCGTACCCAATAGGCTTCCCGTGTCGTAGCAACCCGTCGAAAAAGGTTACGGTCAACAAGACCTTGCGATGTATGGTAAAAGGCCGGGTCAATACGCTCCAAGGGCCAGACTGCAAAATTGAAGGGGTTTTGACAAGACATGACATTGTAGAGTCGGCGACGCCGAAACTCCGCAGCGGAACGACGATTCTTGCAAACGTTGATGCGAGGAGTGCATAGTCTGACCTATGTCAAGACGCCCAGAGGGGATATGAACGATGGCATAGATCACTCCCCGGACAAAGAGAGGGTCCATACCTGATTGCAGTGCCTATTGATCAATGCCTCTCAGCTGCAATTCGAAACGCTATGTTTGAATCTGCCTCTTGCACCAAGTGCCTGCAGAGTAAAGGTCGGTATTCTAGCGAAGGTGTCGAATCCAATCAACGCGACGTGTGGAATCGCCGTGTAGATGAGGTTGGGAAGAAAAAGCAGAGAAGAGTCGATGATTATTATGAGAAACTAAACCTGAAGTAGTGTCGACAGGGAATCTCCCAAGAATTCTCTGATCCACTGTGTCTAATGTAGTGTCAACAGGAAATCTACCAAGGATTGCCTGACCTATGTTGCGTGGAACTACGCCTACCATGCGAGTAGTAGGAAATTTCCTGAGAATCCTCTGATTAATCATTTGTGTTGAATTCATTTGTTTAAGAGTAACATTTATTTTTTTGAATTTTTTCATTCTTTGGTAAGAGAAGAGACGAAGAGGTGCACAGAAAGGCAGGGTTTTAGGCCCGACAGCCAGTTCGGAATTGATCCTGCCGCCGTCCTGTTCGTATGGTATTCACCATTAGCAGTGAGCAAACAGAATGTTGGTTCATGTACGGCTCTGCATCCCCCGATGAGTGTGTCGTGACCCAGTGTGATCCAATGCGATCCCAACGCTCACAGCCTTGCACCGGCAGACCAACAGTGTCAGTTAAGCAAAAGCAAGCCAACCTGTAGGGTTTATTAACATATGAGGATTACACGAAAGAGTGCGATACGAAGAGGTGAGATGGGCATGGGGGCTGCCACCCGGGTTTGGCTAACCTTAGGTGGTCCGTAATTATACCCACTACACGGGAAAAGGGTTACAACATGTCCTTGCGGTGACCGCCACCACAGTCCTTATGTGCACAATACCTTATACAATAACAAAACCGTAGCACCAAGCAACGTACCAGATCAATCACCTAACAGGGCTAGTATTGTTCAAGCATAAAGAAAATAATAACAAAGTAGCAGGTTATCAAAGAGCCCGCCGAATGAAATACAGCCCCTGAAAGGATTCAAGAAGCAATGAGAGAACAGGGGGCAGAATGCAAAACGCAGATTGACAATACGCAATCCATACATCAATGAAAGATATCAATTGAAGATTCAATTGAGGAATCACCTGGTTGTACAGGCCCGACGCTCGCCGTTCAATCTGCAAACGAAGAGAGCTAGCAACGTCAACATATATATTGTCACATAACTATTGACTAAGAGCGTAAGCACGTGAAGTAGAAGAAGAAATAAGATGAGCGAAGAAAAAAAAAATGAAAGGACAGACAGGCAAAGAGACAGACAAACCAGAATGACACAAAACAATGTCCTCTTATTCTTTGTTTCATAGTATCATTACTTCTTTCAGTGTTTAACAAAAACAATTTACAATGAATCAAAGGATAAAAATCATAAACAAAGGCACATTGAAATCATTCAGTTTCTCAGTCTTCTTAAAAAGCGGGTAGCGTGACCACATCACTCAGTCAGTCTAGCACGTGAAAAACACAGGAAATTTGCAATAATTGTCGTTTGCAAGAGTACAAATCAGCTCTGGTCAGCTAACGCTCACAGGGTGGATCTAGTACCGACAATTGGGCAAGGGTGGAACATGGTGTGTTAATTTACACCGACAGCTCTGTTGCTCGAGAGCAAAGTGTAAAAGCAGGCAGTGTGACCACATCACTCAGTCAGTCTAGCACGTGAAAAACACAGGAAATTTGCAACAATTGTCGTTTGCATGAGTATAAATCAGCTATGGTCAACTAACGCTCACAGGGTGGATCTAGTACCGACAATTGGGCAGGGGTGGAACATGGTGTGTTAATTTACACCGACAGCTCTGTTGCTCGAGAGCAACCTTCTGCTCTAAGCTAGTGGCCCCTCATGGGTCAACGGCAGTCCAGTCTATTCATCAACCGGGGTTCGGAGCTGGAAGAAGAAATCATGGGAAGCAAAGACATTGTGGGAATGAACTACGCTCTTTATTGGGATAGAAAGGACGGTTGGGAAGAGAAAGCAATCAAGGACATTCAACACAGCCTAGAACTAATGAGAGTAAGTGCATTGGAACTAGTAAGGGGTCAAAAACACATTGTGTACACCTTTTATTTCTACGGATCAGACAGACGGTTGCATAGCAACTTTCCTCCATTGAGACTGTTGGTCGGGCGAGAGAAGCCGTCAATAGCCAACAATGCGAATGAAAAAGGGGGGCGGCATCTCATAAACCGCGCACAGAAAACAGCAGGGTGGACAAACTAAGCGGAAAAACTCTCTGGGCCAGACGTGAAAAAGAGCATTCAATCAATACTCGAGCAGCATTAAAGCAACATTCAATGGGTACTCGAGCAGCATTCAATCAGCATTCATTCAGTATGCAGTCAAACACTCAACCAACACTCAATCATCTAAGTTGCTTGAGACTTCGAACTGGGTCAACCAGTATCCAATCACACTTATTTGCATCTAAGAATCGACATCAATTAGATCGTGTTACCCTCTAAGAGATATTGGATCGGTTTCAACATCCCATTATAATACATGAGTACAATTCAGTCGTTCTCAGTCTAAGAGGCCATTCTGGCCAGTCTCAACAGGATCGCCTCCAGAGATGCCTTCCAGCATCGGTACGTCAGTGCAAACGGTTTCAAGTGAGGTGAACTATTTATCTTTGTAGTTCATATTGAGTTCGCAAAGGGTACCATTAAGGAGTTGAGGCCCTATCTGAAGAAAGGCAAAGAGACTCCTGAAAAGTTCGACTAAGTCTAGATCTCGACAGTCAAATACCTCGAGGAAAGAGAGAGAGAGCTCGATGAGAGTGGTACCAAGCTGCTCCGAAGCTTTGGACCCAAGCTCTACACTGATTATCCCAAGCCTCCAGTACCCTTAATTCTCACGAATGGCTCTACTTGGGGAGACCTGGTCGATCTAGCCAAGAGTTGCATTTCACCTACATCGATCGACTATGAGGCAGTGATTGAGCCAACAAGAGTTCCAACATCTCAGACGAGGGATCTTCTCTCAACCATATCTCCCTACACTATGGGAGGAGTTTTGTGTTATGGTGACTTCCGTATCATGGGACTTGGTTGGAAATGCTTGGAACTCGCAGGCTTTAGGTGGCTCTATATTCAGAGGTCACAATCTCAGGAAGTAGAGGGGCGTGGTTAACGACACAGGAAACACACAGCAAAATGAGAGATTTGAGTGTACTACCAAGAGAGATGAGTGAGGACTCTTGCCTGGTGTTGGCCATGCTCTTTATGTGTACTCTCTGAGATTATTACGAGTTCTCATTCTTCCCTCACTTATCCTAGTCATCACTCGAGTCAGTCAGTCTTTGCTTTTTTTGCATTATTTCTGCTTGATGATTTGCGTTCCGAGATGATCTCGTCACAGTTCTCAAAAATTATAAAATTGGCAAATTGATGCATGCATGACATACCAAAATTTTATGATTAATATTTGCATGATTCTTGTTGTTCCAAATCAAAATAAAAGATTCCTAAAACCGGGGACCGACGAAGACCGCAATTGAAGGGTCTCGCTCGAAGCCGGACGCACACAACAGGAAGGGATTTGCTTTATTTAATTTATTTTATTTATTCCAAACATCATTCAAAATCCTGCATGACAGCTTGTTGGCTTTCTGATCGCCCAAAGAGAGCCGATTGGAAAAAGTGCGACTACGCGCGCGTGTAGTAGTGTATATTTCGATGTGCTAGTGAAAATTTCATTCGATTTTGCTCATCCTATCGATGGAAGTAGCGTGAGGCCAGTTGCGGGGTTCGAGACTTACCTGTTGGCCGGTGTGTTGCTCAACCACTCCGTGGAAGAAGCGTGAGGCGAGCCGCGGGGTTGGAGACTTGGCCGGTGCATTGCTCATCCTATCGGTAGAAAACTCTCTCTCTCTCTCTCTCTCTCTCTCTC
>BFEA01000141.1:1318409-1333334 GCA_003427395.1 Chara braunii
GAGAGAGAGAGAGAGACCAGATTGACAAAATCGAATGAATCTTCCGCTAAAATATGGAAATATACACTACCTGGCAGCTGGCAGCATGGTAGACAGGATGGGCAAAATTGAATGAATCTTCCACTAAAATATGAAAATATACACTACCTGGTTGAATATGGCCACACCTGTCAGACAACACTTCTGTAATCGACGGCGCGGTGTGAAACAAACCCGCAGCGAAAAGAAAAACCCGTTCATAAAGTCCCGCCAACACCAACCCCCCCCCCAAAAAAAAACGGTCGTAAACAAAAAACCGCGTCGAGCCCACGAAGCCGCGCCAACACCAACCCAAAAAAAAAAACGGTCGTAAACCGAAAACCAAAGGTCTCAGCGGGACGCGTCACTCAACACCCGTTGTTGCTTTTAAGTGTATATATATATTGTCACAGAACTATTGACTAAGAGCGTAAGCACGTAAAGTGGAAGAAGAAATAAGATGAGCGAAGAAAAGAAAAAAAAGGACAGACAGGCAAAGAGACGAACAAGCCAGAATGACACAAAACAGTGTCCTCTTATTCTTTGTTTCACTGTATTCTTATTTCTTTCAGTGTCTTACAAAAACAATTACACTTAACAAGGGATAAAAATAAAAAACAAAGACACATTGAAATCATTCAGTTTCTCAGTCTTCTTAACGCCTCCTCCACCGTGCCTCTAACGTACAAGGTTCGCCACGTTGATGAAGTTGAGCGCGCACTGCCCCCATCCCCGTATGCCATAACAGCCCACTTGCACGCTATGGGAAAGAGGCAAAGTGAAGGAAGAGGTGTTAAACACAAGGAAGAGGGGAGCAGAAAAGGAAAACTGATAGGCAGAGGGAGGAAAAATAAAAAAACTGACAAATATCTTCTTTCTTTTACTGCATTTTTCTTTCTTTCACAGTTTTGCAGTTTCGGTGAAGTCTACCATGTTCGGTTTTCAGCGCACCTTCACTTCTCCATTTTTCATTCTCATTTTCACCCTTCAGACTTTTCCTTTGAGGGTGTTAGGGTGTCAGGTACAAACAACGTAAAATGACACAAACTTCACTGTTTTTCAGTTTTAGTGAAGGGTTTCCCACCTTTGCACATTCTTCTACACTCTTTTCAACGCACCTACACATTTTTGTTAGGGTGAAAGGTACATCCAAGTAAGACCCTCATGACAGATAGGACAACTGTCATAAGGATGCGGGCGATGGTAGCAGCCCTCCCGCTGATCTACAGGACGAAAACCATTCAGATAAGCAACTTTGTCACAGGAGGAGCCAGGGCGGCTACCATTGCCGGTTGAAGGCCATGACGATTGTGGGGCATTCACCATCACAGTTAAGTGCACATTCGCTATAGCGCCCACAGGCACAGATGGGACATACTGCGTCTGGATGTTCACAATCCGAATACAGGTGGCATCCTTGTCGACAGCGGGCCTGGAAAAATTATACGGTTGTACTGATGTCGACAAAGTCGATGCTTTCCACAACCAAGTGCAATTATGTCAGTGATCTCACAAAGAAGGAGGTCACAAGGTGTTTGTACAGCATGTGGGAGAATGAAGACTAAAGCAGGCACGGTGACAAACATGGAGGTAGGCACGGAGACAGATACAGAAACAGGCATGGAGACAGGTGCAGATGCAAGCACAGAGACAGGTGCAGAGGCGGGAACGGACATACACGAGGTACCCAAAAGGTCAATAACCTACAAGGAAACAGACTCAAAAATAGGCACAGAGAGAGGTACGGAGGCAAGCAGAGAGATAGGCGTAGAGGCGGGCATGGAAGTACACGAGGTACCCATAGGGTCAATGACCTGACACAGTTACAGGTAGAGTAATTACACACGAGATCACAAATAGCAGTAATAGTTTGCACCATAGCACCGCCATTCCATAACTCCCAAGAACCAGAGGCACGGCCAAGAGCGGTGTAGTGGCCAGGAGCATGTAGAATATAGGCACAAACGTGCGAACAGTGGTCCGAGTCGTCACCCAAAGGGGCACGCTGCATATCAAGTCGATGCCTTATCAAAGCAGTCTCCAAAACAGAGACTTTGAATAACCCATGTGGAGTGTAATTACTATCTTGCGGGGGATGCAAAGCCGGGTGATCGCCATATAACTCACGGTCCTGAGCATCAAGATCGGAAGCAATGGCCAAAAAATCAGAATGAGTATATGGTTCCCGACGATAGGCTTGTAAGCAAATGTTAGTAGCATCGAGGCCACACAGATTCGGTGGAGGCGGATTTTCTACAGAATCTCCTATAGTCCCCTTGCCAAGTTCATCCTCGGATGGTCCCTCGCCATCATCCCTCCTATTTTATGTTTGTCGCGTTGCAGAATGGTCTGCTGTCGAAGAGCGTCGCAGGCGTGGTAAGGATGCTTGGGGCGGCAAAAGACGGGGAGGGGATGCTGGGGAGGGCCGTGGTGGGGAGAATGAATGGGTTTTTCGTCGTCCAAGAACAGAGATTATTTTCAATCCTCATTCTGTTTCGTATGATTATCATTGCTCATTAAACTAATTCTATAAAATAAAAAATAGAGAATGCAGAGAATAGATAGAAAAAAAGAAATACACCAATCTATAACACGCTCAATCTGAATCACAATATAATATGTACAATAAATCAAATATCCATATTGAGTAGTAGAATATAAAATAAAATATAATAAAATAATATATACTAATAAAATAAAATAATATTTAAAAAAAAAAAAAAAGAATAATATAAAATAAATAGATAAATAATGTTATGTTGTCTATTATATGAATATATATACATTTATACATATATATTATCACAAGAATATCAAAGAGCAAATGTGAAAAAAAAAAGGAAAAAAAAAAGAAACAGAAAAAAAATGAATTCAGTTTTTTATCTTCTTCCTTATAACTCCCCCTGTTCAGAACCTCTTGCGTACAAGGCCGCCCATGCGGATGTAGGTTGAGCGGCGGCTGCCCCCACCTCCGTGTGTCATCTCGACCCACTTGCACACAGCCAAAAGGCAAAAGAGGCAAAGAAAAGAGGAAGGGAACAGCCAAATAATACAGAACGGGGGCCAACAAAACAGATCCCAGATGACAAGTCCCACATGCAAGCACCATCCCTGCCCACAGGCCAAACGTCGGGACAAGACCAACCACGATGTCAAGCATTCTTGTTTGCAAAAAAAATCAAAAAGAACCCGGAGGACCGGTATAAAAAACAATTCCGGATGACGATTCCCACATGCGAGCACCGCCCCTCGTTCCAAAAAGTTGAACAACGGGATACAACCAACCAGGATGCCAAAACAATAAAAAAGCCTGGATGACTTGTCCCACATATAGCACCGCTGCCTGCTGACTGAATAGACCGAATAACGGGACAACCAATCGGGATGCAAACAAGATTACCATAACAAATCTACCATATCTGTAGTCAAAACAACGGAACCATACAGTAGGCCCGCAAAATGAAACACCGTAACAACGAGGAAGAATGAGCAACACAGAACGGGGATGATAGGACAATGATTCAGGCTATTTTCGACGTAAATGAATTTTTGCATGCACTGAGAAGAGAATCAAGAAATATTTTCTACCATAACCAAATAAGAGCCTGCTAGTACAGGCCCGACGCTCGCCTCATCATCTACAAAAGCAGAGAGCTAGCAACGTCGGAGTATATATTGTCATAAGAATATCAGAGCGCAAATGCAAAAAAAAAGGAAGAAAAAAAAAGAGAAAAACAGGAAGAAATGAATTCAGTTTTTTATCTTCTTCCTTATAACTCCGCCTGTTCAGAACCTTTTTCGTACAAGGCCGCCCACGTGGATGTAGGTCGAGCGGCGGCTGCCCCCACCCCCATGTGTCATATAATTAGTATTAATTTTTGTAGATTCTTTTATAAACATCATGTTATGTAAATATCGTAGGCTATTATGCTTAGTGTGTGGCTCATTTTAATTGAATGTTTTAACTAATTGAATTGCTTTAATATACATTTCAATGTATTTATTATTTCAATGTATTCCAAATATTATGTGGATTTACAAGGATCCCTTTTTTATAAAACTTAAAATAGATATTAATTCATATACATATATATCTATAGTATAGATATATAATTTATATATATAGTCAAACAGAGATGCCCGGTAAACCGTAGGCAGAGAGGGACAAGAGGACAACAAACGAGGGGTTGTGGCAAACCGTTTCGTCGGAGTTTCACCGACTCATCAGGAGGCTGAACCCTCAACAGTCTACAGAATCCCCTAACTGATTACACTGTAAGTGATATTTCTTTATATTGTCACAAGAATATTAGAGCGCAAAAGTGAAAAATAAAATAAAATGAATTCGTTTGTTTATCTTCTTCCTTACAACTCCCCCTGTTCAGAACCTTTTGCGTACAAAGTCGCCCACGTGGATGTAGGTTGAGCGGCGGCTGCCCCCACCCCCGTGTGTCGTATCGACCCACTTGCACACAACCAAAAGGCAAAGAGGCAAAGAAACAAGGAAGGGAACAGCCAAATAAAACAGAACAGGGGGCAACAAAACAGAAATGTCCAAACATTCTTGTCTGCAAAGAAGAAATCAAGAAAAGCTTCGATCCACAGTGTGACAACCAAAAAGAAAGAAAAGACAATCCCGGATGACGATTCCCACATACAAGCACCGCCCCGCGCTCAAAAGGCCGAACAACGGGAAACAACCAACCAAGATGCCCAATAATAGAACCGAAGCAAACAAGATTAAAACAAATCCTAAATGACAATCCTAAATGACAAGTCCCACATGCAAACACCGCCCCGACAACTACAGGCCAAACGACAGGACAAGACAACCAGGATGTCAAAACACACTTGCCTACAAAACGATAACCAGATGACCAATCCCACATGAAGCACCGCCATCCCTCCCTAAGACCAAATAACGAGACAAGACCAACCGGAATCGAAGCAGACAAGGTTCTCATTCACAAAACAAACATTTTACCATATCCATAGTAAAAAACGGAACCATTCAGTAGGCCCGCAAAACGCAACACCCCAACAATAGGGAAAATCAAAGAGAAGACACCACACAACATTCGGATGGCGTTATTGCCTTTAACTTTAACGCTCAAGAAAAATTAACAGATTAAACAATACTCTTCCATAAAAAAAGACAAAGCCTATAGATATTTCTATATATATAGATTATATATAGACTTCTAAAAGAATATTCATATAGAAATAGAGATCTAGATCTGTATTTCTATATGAATATTCTGAGTTTTTATCACTTAACTTTATTGAGAATTTACTTTCACTAAATTATTCCAACCTACTTCATGAAGGCTCTGATTTTTTCTTATAGGGATAGGGATAGGGAAGCTGCTTCAATTTGGATCTACTCTTCTGGTGGAAAACCAGTTGTTGTGGTGAATGTGTTGTAAATTGTCACCACAGATGAGTGGATCCAAAATTGAAACAACTTTACCTTAAAATCTTCTATTGCAGGACGCACACTGAAACCATCCTTCCTGCCTCCCTGCCTCCCTCCCTTTCTCTCTCTTTCTTTCTTTCTTTCTTGTTTTTTCTTTTCTTTTTTGTGTGTCATCCTTGCGCAGGGGCCATGCTAATCTTCTCTGTATCGTTCCAATTTTGAAGGATGTCGTCGAGGAAAGTGCAGTTCTTTCTTTGGTTTCCTTACTTTGCCTTTTTTAGGTTCCTCTTATGCTTATTCTTGCAGCTCCCTTTTACTGTGCCGCTCAAGTACAAGGCTCGCCACATTTATGTGGTTGAGCGCACCCTAGCCACATCCCCCCGTGTGCAATAACGGCCCACTTGCACGCTGTGAAAAGGAGGCAAGGGGGAGGGACACGTTTTGTTTGATCTGTTTAATGATGCTCAATCATATGGCTCTAGTAGTTCAACGCTGGCGACGGGGGGAGGGAGGGGGGGAACAGAACAGGGGGAAGAGAAGTTCAGAGGGTTCTCAGTACTCACCGGTAGAGCAGACTACTATGGAATGTCACAAGAGGCCCAACCAGTTTATAGGTTGCAGACCATAAAGAGTTGAGGAGCAGGCATTTCCTACGGTACGTGGCCGGCCCTGCAGGCCAGACAGGACGGGTTCGGGTGTGCACTGTGGAAGCAGCGCATCCATTGCAATTGCTGCATTGAATGGCACGGCATAGACATATGTCACAGGCTACGTGGCTCCCACACACTAGGAGCACAAGAGGCACGCAAACTGCAATTGTATACACATTGCCGTTCCAACCCCTGCCTAAAAATAGGACATAGGATGTGAGGTTGTCTGACATGAGAACAATGTTGACTGCCATCATACGTATGAAAACAAAAACTTGCGTGGGTTATACATTCATTATCCTCGGGACACAACGCATGCCAATCACATGCTCGCCGAGTTTTATGGGTTTTCACAGTCGATATTCCCTCTCTATGGACATGCGACGACGACGCTTGATCAGAAGGTCGTTTAGCTGTTGCAAGATCTGGTATGCAACTTCATGGCCTGGCGGCGATAACCTTCGAGTAACGCACACTGTAGGTGGTTCATGTGAGAGTCGAGTCTCAAGTGGGCCATCACGGTGCAGCATTGAGCAAGTTTCTTGGGTTTCCACAGCCGATATTCCCTCTCTATGGACAGGCAACAACGGGATATGATTAGAAGTAAGGCCGTTTAGCTGTTGCAAGATCTGGTCTGCAACTTCATGGTCTGGCGGCGATAACCTTCCAATAACGCACATATATTATCTGCCTCAGGCTGTGTGTGTGTGTGTGTAAATGTGTGCATTTGTCTTGTGAATTGTCCCCACAACAACCCTTTCTACCGATATGAGTAGATCCAACCTCTATAGCAGATAACTTTGAAGCCCAGTAAAACCGTTATCACATTGCCTTTTCCTCGTGCAGTCCTTTCTTCAATTTCTTTACTTTGGCTTTCTTTGGCTTTCCTCTTTTGTTTCCTCTTGTAGCTCCCCTTTTGCTGTCCTCTCAAGTATAAGTGCAATGACTTGCTGGTTCCAGGCTGCTTGTAGCCTATCTCTGAGGAGGTTGTACTCTAGGTAGGGACAAATTCGTAATTTTGTTTGGCTGAGGACTAACCGAGAGACCTGCCTGTATGGAAAAGTCGTGAGGGACATATCTGTAAATATAGAAATATGGGCCCAGTACTAACTCGATTTTCCTACAGCTACCCTAACTGCGAATAGCGGACCCGGGCTACVCCTAGGACAGGCAGGCCCTATGGGCCTACGCTGATAGATGGTCCTATAGCCTATAGCCGGGTAGGCAGAGGCCCTAGAGGCCGAAACAGAAACGGTACCGGTTGGTCAGTCAGTCCGATCTAGGTCGGTCTAGGCTAGCAGCAGAGCATAGATAGGATGGGGACATCGGTCCTGGGCTTTTGGCAATTGACACTTCGTGGTGGAAGTTGCTGCGCACATGGTATCAGGTTGTGGTTGCTGATTCCGGTGGTGGAGACGGCGGACATAGCCAGACCTGCGGAGCGCTGACCAGACCGGGGTCAACGCTGTCCGCTCTGACTCTCTGGGAGTCTAAGTGGTCTGGGCTATCAGGGGTCTGATGCGTTGGAGCACGTGGTGGACTGCTGACCCTCCTCGGGAGTAGGGTCCCAGTGGCGATGCAACCATAGCTGCATCTTATCAGGGATATCATCGTYTGGWCTTCATCTTTATCAGGGACTGTTGGCGCTGAGCTTCTTCTTCATCATCTGGATGGCGATTGGCTCTGGGAGCCTGTTTCACGTTGGCGCAGGCCACTGAGTTGGATGTCAAGGTGGCGCTGGGTGTTACCTAGGGTTTCGGTGCTATTTTTAGCTGTTCAAGTGTTGGGGTTGAGGCGCTACCCCTTTGAGGGTAGCAAATCCAACAGTGTTTTGAGGTTATTCAGTGAAAACAATGCTCAGAGTTTAATAAACAATGTCAATACTGTGTTTGAGTTGTCATCTCTCCATTGATTTCTGGTTGTGATCACTCGGTTGTCTTCTATGAATGATTGTTGGGATCTGGGTGGAGAGAATCCACAGTTTGTGTGTTCTGTCACTTCGCTCCTCTGAGTCTTCCCCTGTGTTTCTTTTTGTTGGGCGGTGTGATACTCCACTACCTCTCCCCTTCCTTCTGTGCATGTATGGGCGTGTACGGGAGTTCCTGTGAGTGAGTGTTTATAAAATTTCAACAGACAATCATGTTCATAACAGATGGTATCGGAGCAGATCGAACCCAAACAGTGGCGAGATGATGGACTGAGGCAGCCATCACTATCTGAGAGCTTCTGACGTAGGGTTTCGTGGAGAAACTTCATCTTCAGTACTGCGCTCAGTAGGGTGTTGGTGAGGAGTGTGTGGCGGCTGGTATGACACAGAGATTGGTGGTGATTCAGTGCTCAATGGCCTGGGAGGCACTGAGGGGCTATCTTTAGCTCAGGCGTTGACGCTACTGGTGGCGAGATACCTAGGGGTATATCGAGTTACAAATTCTGGACCAAATTCAAGGAATTTGACTAGTGGGGATTATTCGCCGTATTAAGAGCTTCAGTATCACCAAGTTTCAGGAGATTTGGAACGTGGGAGCACCAGGAACAGTGGATCGAAGAAACTGGCGAGATGGCAGTCATGGCCAGTTCAGCTTCTTCATGCAGTGTTTTGCCCTGAAGTAAGTGTGTTCCTTACTCAAGTCTCTGTAGCGAGTCTGGTGGTTGTATTTAGACTGGGAAATTTGGGATTGTATGTCTGTAGTCAGTGAAAAGTGAAAATCGCACTGCCTAACAGCCATATCTATTTCTCCTACCTATCTACTTTGACTTCTACTGACTCTGTTTGACCTTCTCTCTGACTCAAATTGCATCTCAGACTGTATTACAGTGCTGCGATTCAGTATACACTGTGAAATGAGTAGTTCAGGGTCAGTATGTCAATAATAATGGAATTCTAAGAATTGCGCTGTCATATCCAGTGCTTGGGGCAGCTAGGGTTTGTCATATCTTAGGTTCTGTCCGTCAGAATTTCAGTCTATCAGTCACCCCGAAATCGCAATTCAGTATTGTGTCAGTGTCTGAAAGCGCCATATTGGATTTGATGTTTTGAATTAAGTATTTGTACTTCGCCTCACCGATAGTGGGGCATACAGGGTCCTACAGTGCCAGTGTCAATAATAGGAGAGCTTGATCAGTCATCCGCTGCATCTTGGTTGACTACTGGGTTCCGGGGATTGCTACTGACTTCCTGCGCTATTCCATCCTGTCGACTTACAATCCAAGGTTACATCCTGTCTAATTTCCTGACAACGATTCTAGGGTTGTAGTACTCAGATGAGGGTTCTGGGCTGTGAATGAAAAATCGCAAGTCTGATTTCATCTGGTTTTGACCTAAACTGACCCAGTATAGCCCTCAGCAACCTACAGAGGTTGAGCGCTCTTCTACCTATTACACCACGTCTCTTCTCATCAGGTGGCAGTGATTACATCAGTGTTGTGTGTGTGTAATCTTAATTGCTGCTGACCTTGTATCTGCCTGTCTATAATTATTTGACTGTGTGAGTGTGTCATTATGGTTGACGCAGAGACAAAGGTTGAGGGAGGAGAAACTTCCACTAACCCTCCTCAGGTTCCTCTCTCTCCTCTAAAGCAGGCCCTGCTTGAGGCTGAGCAAGCTCGCCTCAAGGCAGAGGCCCAGATCCAGCGGTTGAAAAAGGAGATGGAGGAAGCTCAGGAGGCCAGTAAAAATGAAGAGAGAAGGAGACAGCTACGCAAAGAGGTTGAAAAGGTTGCCACCAGTGGTACATCCAGTCAGTACAGTAAGGACACTGTTGAATTGGTGCTCTTAACAGACGCCATCAACAGTACCTACTTTTCTAACTGGGACCAGAGGATTCTCGCACTTGAGAATCAAGGCTCTGCTATTGACGGAGGTTGATAAGTTAGCAGCCAGCCTTGATTCCCTGACTGCGAGTGTCAACAGCATCCTGCAGCACTTGCAATTACTTGTCCCTTCTCCCAAACCTCCTCAACCTTCCCCAGCGTCCTCTACACCATCTCACAGTCGACCATCTTCACCTGTTGGTTCCCATGTGTCCACTACCCCTGCCGCCTCTAGCATATTTGATCAGCTGCAGCCCAAGCTGACACCACCTCCTATGTATTATGGGGAAGACCCCAAGGTGGATGTCTCAGATTGGGTTACTGCCATGCAGGCGTACCTGGGCAACTTTGTATGTCCAGAGGTGACAAAGGTAGGGACTATTATGGGTCGTCTGGAGAGGACTGCACTGAAATGGTGCACATCCTCTGCAGCGAAACAGAATCAGCCCATGGACAAATGGGCACAGCAGCTGAAGGTGGAGGGGTTGCTGCAGGCCCTGCGAGACCGGTTCGCTGACAGGGAGCAGGCCCGAAAAGCAGCAGACAAGATAATGTTGTTGGGCTCACGCAGATTTTAGGGTTTCCTGTCCAAGCTCTACAGTATGTTTGAGAGCTTGATTGCTACACCCGGTCTGGAGATGAGTGAGTCTGACCAGCTCACTCATTTCCTTCGCGCAGCGCCTCCAGATTACTCCATTGCCTTGTACTCTCAGGGCCACAAGGACTGGAGATCCTTTGGCAAAGCGGCCTTGGACCTGGAGTCCCGGCTCAAGGTTCAGGAACCTTCTGATGGAAGGGATGCATCTCAGCGTGGCAGTCCTCCATCTGAGACTGCATTAGGATCAGCAGTTGAGCCAGCCGTTCTTGCCCTGGCTGAGAATCTTGCTGCTATGTTCAAGGGAAAGTTCAATAAGGACAGCAACAGCAAGGGTTCAACCAGCCAGAAGGGGAAAGGGAAGGGACGTGCCACTTCCCCTCAGGCCCAGAGACCTAACCTACCACGAGACGTCCATTGGCCAGTCAACGTCATGGATCCTTCCACCTTCCCTGGAGAGCACTCGGGATCCGGGAAGGGCAGTGGCAGAGGAGGAAGGACCATGAGGTTTGCTTTTGTTGCGAGGGGGACCACTTTTTGAAAGACTATCCCCATATGCCTTGCAAGCCTGGATCTAGTCCAAAAAACTAGATCAGCATAGGGAAGTGGAGTTAGCAGCTCCCTCCACTTATGCTGAATCGGATTCTGATGGATCTGATTCTGCATCTACCCTCACTGACTCTCTTGGAGTTGTTGCGTCAGGATCCTTTACTTACATGAACCCTGACCTGGATGAGACGTGGCAGGAAGATGATAGTCAGACTTCTGCTGATCTTTTCCTGTCTTTGCAGGAAAAGAAGAAGCATAAATCAGACCTCATCTTGTTGCGACCCTCCATCCTGGGAGCCAGGATCAAAGCCCTGTTAGACTGTGGGGCTACCCGGAACTTCATCTCTCCCAACGCTGTCAGCAAGCTGCATCTAGATTGGTGAAGTTACAGCAGCCACTGGAAGTCCGAATTGGGGACTCCTCCACAGTCCGGATTACCTCTGTTGTCAAAAACCTACCGGTTATATTTGACAAGCAGGAGAAGGTCAGGTAGCGCCTGAACTTCTATGTGTTTCCTAATGTGCCTTTTGATCTTGTGTTCTCCATGCAGTGGCTTGAGGCCGCTAACCCTGGCAGATCCCTAGGGTAGAGCTTCCTGACTGTCGAGGGGACTACCAGCCATGTGTCCTGGCTGATGAGTACCACCCACTCAGTAGTTGCTATTGTATGAGGGCACACAAGTTTTTACAGCTCTCTCGCCAGACTGCCCACACACGTCTGTTCGTTGCATATGTGAAACAGACTGGTGTGGATGTTGCTCCTTGTCCCTCACCGATTCGGCAGGTTTTGGACCGGTATCCAGATCTGATGCAGGAGCCTAATGGACTTGTCCATAGGCAGACCCAGCACAGGATTGAGCTCCTGCCAGGTGCGGTCCCTCCCAAGGGTCGTATCTACAGGATGTCACCTGCTGAACTCGATGAGCTCAGGAGACAACTTGAGACCCTGACCAGCAAGGGTTGGATCAAACCCAGCATATCTGAATTTGGGGCTCCACTTCTCTTTGTTCCAAACGGAAATGGAGAGTTCAGAATGTGTGTGGACTACAGGGGTCTCAACAAAATCACTAGGAAGTCTACAGAGCCCCTTCCTAGGATTGATGATCTGCTAGACATGATGCAGGGTTGCACAATCTTCAGCAAGATCGATCTCCAATCTGGCTACCACCAAATTGAGATGGTTGAAGGCGACGTCCACAAGACTGCCTTCAAGACCAAATACGACACTAATGAGTACCTGGTCATGCCCTTCGGTCTTTGCAATGCCCCTGGCACATTCCAGACAGAGATGCATTGCATACTCAGGCCTTACCTAGACAGGTTTATAGTTGTGTACCTATATGATATCCTGGTATTGAGTCGATCTGTCGAGGAGCATGCGCAGCATCTGGCTCTAGTTCTCCAGGCACTAGATGAGGCCCAGTATAAGATCAACAAAGAAAAGTCCTCCTTTGGAGTGACTTCTGTGACTTATCTGGGATATGTAATCTCTGGGGAAGGGCTAGCTCCTGAAGCACCTAAGATTGCGGCCATTCAGGACTGGCCACAGCCTACCACAGTGCGTGATGTCCGGTCATTCTTGGGTCTTACATCATCCTACAAGAAGTTCGTCAAGAACTTCTCTGCTATTGCTACACCCCTGACTGATCTTACAAAGAAAGACACCCACTTTCTTTGGACATCAAACTGTCAGCAGGCTTTCACACGCCTCAAGGAGGCCTTAATGCGTGCACCTGTTCTGAAGCTACCTGACCCTACCTTGCCTTTCGTACTAACTACTGATGCTAGTCAGTATGGGGTTGGGGCGGTACTTCAGCATGATGGTGGGCATGGTCTGCAGCCAGTTGAGTACATGAATAGAAGATCAAAGTCAAGAAGTTACAAATTCCACATACAAGAAAGAGTTGTATGCTCTAGTGTCAGCGCTAAAGCACTGGAAGCATTTCCTCATGGGCAAACACTTCCAGATCTACTCAGATCATTCCACCTTACAGTGGATGAAGACCCAAGGAGAACTGAATGACAAGCTTGCGTGCTATATTCAGTTCATTGATCTCTTTGACTTTGAACTGAACCACAAGAAGGGCTGCTACAATCGAGTAGCAGACGCCCTTTCTCGTAGGCCTGACGCTCTCTGCATGATCTCCTCCACTCATACCTTTGGGGAGAGTACCCGTCAGACCATTGCCCAGTTACTGCCACAGGACCCGACTTTTGGCTCGATCGTTAGGAATCTGCAGACTGATCCTGCCTCTGAACCAGGGTATATTCTGGTCTCAGATCTGCTGTATACTTGCAGCAGGCGAGAGAAGCGTCTGTGCATCCCTTAGGACCGCCAACTGAGAACACTCATGATGTCTGAGTGTCATGATGCTCGCAGCCACTTTGGGACCTTAAAGTCATTGGCAGCCCTGTCGCAGCGGTTCTTCTGGCCAGAGATGAGGACAGACCTGTTGCACCATGTTGAAACCTGTGAGTTGTGCCAAAGGAACAAGGTCGTTCGCCGACCTCCCCTTGGCCTGCTGCAGCCACTTTCCATACCTGAGGCACCAGCACAGTCAGTATCCGTTGATTTTACTGACCTAGGGAGGACTACTCCTCGTGGGATGCGTCACGTAATGGTGTGTGTTGACAGGTTCTCTAAGTATGCAGAGTTTATTCCTCTGCCAGAGGAAGCCAGAGTCCCGGCCGTGCAGGCGACCTTTGCTTACAGGTGGATTACTCACCATAGACCACCCACCTCTATTGTCAGTGATAGAAATCCGCGATTCTGCAGCAATGAATGGCAGTCCTACTGTAAGGACTACCTTCATTCCAGGCTAAATATGACATCTAGACATCATCCTGAAGCCAATGGGCAGGCTGAAGTGACGAACCGGATTCTTTTTCAGCTGCTGCGTCATGTGATCAGCCCTGATCAGCAGGATTGGGATATCCATTTAGGATGGGCACAGCTAGTGTACAATACCTTTGTACACTCCTCCACAAGGTTCACCCCTTACCGGTTGCACTGGGGACGTGAGCCACGGCAGCCTCTCGATGACATCATCGATAAGGCTACTCCCAGACTGACTCCTGGGACTGCAGAGTTCACCAGACAGTACCACAGAGATATCGAACAAGCCACAGTTAACCTGCTCAAAGCCCCAAAGGCTATGATCCAGCAGGCTAACAAGCATTGTCGACCATCCCCCCTTCGCGTTGGTGATTGGGTCTAGGTACTCAATTATGAGCTATCGCGGGAGGAGGACATTTCGCCTAAGTTGTTGCCGCGTTACATGGGTCCATGGCAGGTTTTAGATACAGTGGGGGATGACCCTTTTGGGCCATCCTATCATGTAGATGTCCCACTGCATCTACAAACCTACCGTCTTTCATGCATCTAAGTTGTTGCCTTTTATGCCGGCTGATGCATTTCCAGACAAACCTCCACAATTTGGTCCCCCGATCCCTGGAAAGGGATATGAGGTGGAAGAAGTTGTGGATGAGTATGGTACAGGGCCGGATAAGGAGTACCTTGTGAAGTTCCTCTACCAGCCCCATACAGAGGATCGTTGGTTTACCCGCAAGGAACTTCTGAAAATAGCAGGCTGCGCAGAAGGGAGAGCCCCTTCGACGCTCTGCACGCCTATGCCCCTAGCTCGAAGGTCCTCGCTCCGGGGGAGGGTAGGTCTGCAATGACTTGCTGGTTCCAGGCTGCCTGTAGCCTATCTCTGACGAGGCTGTACTCTAGGTAGGGACAGATTCGTAATTTTGTTTGGCTGAGGACTAACCGAGAGACCTGCCTGTATGAAAAAGTCGTGAGGGACATATCTGTAAATATAGAAATATGGGCCCAGTACTAACTCGATTTTCCTACAGCTACCCTAACTGCGAATAGCGGACCCG
>BFEA01000141.1:1347363-1399391 GCA_003427395.1 Chara braunii
GAGGTTGGTATGCGTTGCGATGTCTGTATTTTGAAGCCCTTGTGTGCATCGCCATTTGTTGTTGTTGCTTTTATCACAAGTTTTCTACTGTATGTTTTCTGCCCCTATTTCTCTTCATCTTCTGTTCGCGTCATTTTGAATCTTGTGGAATTAACAACATTACAAGTTCAGGAAAGAGGGAAGACAGTTGTCGATGACGAACCACGTCCGTTTTGCATGTGGGTTTTGCATGTGGGACTTGTCATGTACGATCGGTTTCCGATTTCCATTGATGTTGGCATTTCCTTTCCTGCAGTATGTCTTTTCACTTCGCCTTTCTTCTTTGCCTCTTCCAACCCTCACCGATTCGGAGGGGCTGGACATGACGCTTGTTGCTCGTGCAACGTGGCCATCAACCCACATCAGCGAGGGTGTTGATATATATATATATGTATATACATCGTATATATATATATATATATATATATATATATATATACATATATATATATATATATATCCAATCCCACACAGACAGAGAGAGATCCGGAGGACGACCACTCGGTCTTCCATAAGATTGTTCAATCAATCGTTCGGCGAACGGTTAAACGATAAACCAATCAATCAATCATCGAAACAATCAATCAATCATCAACCAATCGATCAATCAACCAATCAATCAGTTAATCAAATAATCAAACAATCAATCAATCAATCAATCAATCAATCAATCAATTAATCAATCAATTAATCAATTAATGAAACAATCAAACAATCAAACAATCAATCAATCAATCAATTGATCAATCAATCAATTAATCAATCAATTGATCAATCAATCAATCAATCAATCAATCAATCAATCAATCAATCAATCAATCAATCAATCGATTGATCAATCAACCAATCAATTATTCAAGTAATCAAACAATCAAACGATCACTTAACGATGTGACAATTGAACAAACAATGATAATGTCCATCGAACGATAAAATTATTCACCTTCGCGATGAACGCACAAATTGCGGACTCATAAAAAAAAAAAGGTGGAAACCTGGCGGCGACACGTAGACTAAATGAGTTCACACACCGAAAGAGCGATCGATCGTCCAATCTCGACACAGAGAGAGAGAAAGATGGATAAAATGACGGAATGCTATAATGGGTAGACACACACACACATACACACACACACACACACACACACACACACATACACACACACACACACACACACACACACACACACAGACATGGTGTCCTTCGCAAAAAGATAACTATACTCATGTTCGGTGACACACACACACACACACACACTCACACACACATCTCAAATAGCGCTATCTCCACGGACATGGCGGCGGAGCACCATGAACATCCACATGATGGGCCACATGTCCAATCAAGGCTGCCCTGACCCTCCCTCTGAGGTCTCCGAGGTCGGAGCCGTAAGTAGGATCAATCTCCGGCACGGTGGCTTCGATGTTCAGATCAGGAATGTGACGTGGCAATCGCCGGTGGCGGCGCCGGCGTCGACGATGGTTGCGTGCCGGCCCGTCACCATCACTGTCGCTACTGTGGTTCAATAGGTCCGGGTCGATCTCCACCCTGTGCTCGATCATGAGGTTGTGTAGTATGCACACAACCATGAATTCCTTGCGCAGCGTCTCCAAGTTCGCAATGTGAGTGCGGATGAAATTCCTCCATACGGTCTTCAAACGTCCGAATGTCCGCTCTATACAAGATCTGACCGCTGAGTGACATTCGTCGTAAGTCCGATCTGCATCAGTTCTGGTGAATCTTCCCATTGGTGTCATGATCCATGGGAGGAGGGGGTAACCGGCATCTCCAAGCAGGTAACAACCCACATGAGTCCCATCGTGCATGATAGCTCCACCCTCGCATAACACACCTCTGCCTGCCATGGTGTTGTGGTGCAGTGGCGACATCCGCAGCACACGAGAGCCGTGGACTGACCCGGGGCAACCGACATACACACTGACAATTCTGCACTCGTTGTCACACACAACCTGGGCGACGACCGAGAAGTCTCCAGTGTGATGATAATAACACTTTGAGCGCGTTCCCTTCATCTTGTCAATATACACGTGTGTGCAGTTGATGGCCCCCACGCATCCGGGAAACCCCTTCGCCTCGAAGGCATTCTGGACTTCTTCCAAACGCCTCCCTGTAGGGAATTGGAGGAAGTGGCCGTACTCGTGGAGGATAGCATCTGCGACAACCTCGTTGCTTCTCAACGCACTTGCAAGTCCCATACCTAAACTGTGGGCCGATTGTCAATAGTACCCGCCCGTCGCCCATCGGATCAGTGCGCAAGCAAACTTTTGTCCGGCCGGTAGAGGCAACCGAAAATTGGTAGGCGAACGCTGGATGTGGGGCGTGATGCGCTATAGGACTTGCAAATAAAGTGGTCGCGGCAATCTGCAGAACCGCACGAACACCTTGTCGTGCTCCCCGCCCACCCTTTGAAGGTCCTTCCACAAACCTCCGCTGCGCTCCAACATCCACAAATGCCTTCTCCTAAACCTCAGCTGTCTTCCCAACACCTGCGCTGCCAACCAGCTCAACGCCATTCCGTGAACCACCCCCCCTGCAAGCATCGTCAGCGCCCCCGATACATCCCGGAACACGAACGGGGTGATGGCGACTGCTTCAAGAACGACCATTCACCCACTGGGTCATGAGGAGAACGAGCATGAACAACACATCCTCCCACTCCTCCTCCGCACTACCAACATCCGATGGAGGCATGGCCACAATGTCACTGTTTTTGGAACAGTGTCGACCCTTGCACACCTGCACAGGCGGCCGCTTGACGCTTGACGATCGCACCACCTTCCACAACCCCGATTCCTCACCAACCCCTCCACCACAATCGCCGGCTATGGCTTCCCGTCAGTGCTCCGTGCATGCACTCCCACTCTGCAAGGACCGCGTCGGGGAACAGTGCCACCAACGGCTGGAGTGGGAAGTCAAACAACTGTTTGGGGGCGATGGACTGGGACACCCGACGATATTCCCAACGGTCATTTCCGTGGGGAGCAAGGCCCCGACGGGGTGCGAACCATGCGAGGCCGTTGTGATGTGCGCGGTACTCGTGCGGCGTGCGCCACACGTGGTCGCGCACGGCCACACACGGACATGTCCTGGTGCAAGCCAATAGAACGGCCTGGACCACATCCGCCGGCCTACTTGCCTTTTCGGGAAACACCCTGGGCGGATTCCTAATTGGGCATGGAAAAGAGTTTCCAAGCCCGTAAGTTCAGGGCTGCGTTGGGGTCCCAACAAAACGCGGAAACTTCTTTCCAAACACGGTCGACCGTTTTTTATGGCCAACACCGGTTTCCAGCCGCCGGCCAGTGGGGTCCAAGCCTTAGCTTACAGGCCAACCGCCTGCAGGAAGTTCTGCACTATCAACTTCCCCGAAAATTGTCACGGAAATAGTAGGCTAAAAATGTTACTACGACCTAGGAACTGCAAATGAGAGATGGAAAGAAATTGTTTTGGCACTCCGAAATAAATGAGGGAGCTAAATTAACGGGGAAACTCCTGCTGGCGTGACCTGGTAGGGACTACAAACGGCCCGCCGGACACCTCTACCGGGCAGCAAGACTACTCAATGCCCCTACAGTACTAATCCTAGCCTATGCCATCACTCACCTAACGGCCCACCGCGGCCCTAAACAACCGAGTGACCAGGTTGGCTAACGACACTCTACCTAACTACCTAGGACTGTGAACCGAGTGCCCTGGTAACCACAATCTCATTAACAGGATGCCTGGCTAACCTACCCCAACAGCCACTTGGTTATGATCAGTCCCTTGGAGCTGTGGATGCCAGCGAGTTTATTCCCTCGGGCCCAAGTCTTCAAAAACCACCAGATCTCGCTTCTGGGGCCCTTGCCCTTATTGGCCCTTTTCCTCAAGTCTATCAAAATCGCTTGTCTGATACCTCTTTTGACGTTAGACTTCAGTTCAGCGTCAGAAAAGGGGCGGTGCTCAAAGCGCGAGCGATTCCTGTCAGCCCAGATTACCGAACAAATGGTAGCCCTGACCACATGAGCGACGTATGCCCAACCCTTTTTGCCCGTGTGTCCTCGTGGGGTGAAGCCCAACAACACCCACCTCTCATCCCACATTACCACGTCGGCCCCTAGTAGCTGCCAGTGATCCGCCCACCAAGCCCAGACTCTTTTTGAGGCAGGGCAGTCCCACCAGAGATGTCTGGTTGACTCGAAGGGCCAGGTACAGCGCGTACAACCCAATGACACTTCTACCCCCCTGCCAGTCAGCCAGAACGCCGATGGAGTAACCAGCAAGGAAAGCATCCACAGGATAGAGGCATGCTTGTGGTTGGGGAGAAGCAGCAGGGTACCCCATAGCTTCCCGAACTCATCTGCTGACGGAAGAAGATCTTCCATAAGCACAGTACTCCACCTAGCGATGGCCACTGTGGTGGGGGACCTTTTTGCTTTATCTGCGAGTCGATAGGCCTCACCTATTGATATGTTGGCCAGGTTAAGACCACTCGGGGCCGCTAACGAACGTTTGCCTCCCTTCCAACCCCATGCCAGCGGATCGATGGACAGCTCCTGCAGTGGTACTTTCCCAATCCACTGAGTGTAAGTCTGTGCCCCCTTGCCGTCCCTCCATTCTATCACTCGAGCCTGCGGGGGGTTATCCCACTGCTTGACTGTCTCTTCCCCCTCACAGGTGAGCAAATCATTTTGAGTGCAACCTTTCCACACCTGCACCTTCCTGAAGCCTGACTGCGTGAGTTCCCTGACTTTCCACACTGTGAGGTCTGAGTTCCTTGCGGCATACCAGGTATCCAGAGGATCAATCCCCTCCGAGCCCAGCAGGGCTAACCATTCCTCGGGGATTGATTGAGTTAAAGCGAGCCAATTATCCTGGACATTCCACAAACCTTGTAGGGAAGTGAGAAGATCAGAGCGTGGAAGCCAGGAGTTGGTGAGGCCCGACCACAGGTCCGCCACCCGCGCGATGCCTCTCCGGAGCCAGGCCCTGCCAAATGACCCAGGCTCTGTTCCTGCTGAGAACATCTGGCCTGTTGAGTCCCGGATAGCGGGGTTTTCGAATAGGCCCTGGCAAAAAACCTCCTCCTTGGTTACTGGCGGAGACCTCATGTCTGGCGGGAGGGCGGTCCATGCTCTCCGCACTGCCTCCCAGAACTCAGATTTGAGTTTATGTTTTATGAATGAGGGGAGGAAGAAGCATAGCCACACATCCGCTGGCCTTCGCAGTTTCCACTCTCTCATGAGGATTAGCTCAGCCAGGAAAATCCAATCTTCTTTCACTTCCGCCAACGCCACTCTAGACAGCCACATGCGCAGTTGAGCCTGATTCTTCCTGTGGGGGTCGACCAGCCCCAGGCCCCCTTGCTCTTTGGTAAACGAGATAAGTTCCCATGCCACCTTCGCAATAAAACCCTCCTCCTTTCTTGCTCTGGGCTTCCACAGAAACCTAGCTGCCAGCCTTCTGATCTCTGACAGCGCCGCCTTCGAAATCTCTCTAAGTGTTCCCACAAACCAGATGAGGGAAAACAGGGTGGTGTTGATGATCAGAGCCCTACCGAACAGCGATAAATGCCACGCCGAACCCCACACCCTCAGTTTGGCTGAAATTCTCTGTTGAATGATAAAACCTTGAGCAACATTCATGATTTGCAGACTCACTAGCACTCCAAGGAACCGTTCCCCTGTTTCTGAGTTCACCCGCTGCATACCCCATTCCACCTTCAGCGAGAACTGACTGGGGATAATGTAGCAGGACTTGTTCCAGTTCACGAGGGCTTCCGAAAGCTGAGAGTAGTCCATGAGCACCTTCTTGATCGCTTCAAGGGATTCGAGGGAGTTCTCCGAGAGCACGAAGAGGTCGTTAGCTAGAGCCTTCACCCTGCAGTCTTTGTTATCCGACACTCTGATCCCTTGGATGGATGAATGCTTCCGGATGCAATTGAGAGGGACCTCCAACTGCAGCACGAAAAGGAGAGGCGCCAAGGGACAGCCCTGTCGAAGGGACCTGGAGAGGTGGAAGGACTGAGAGAGGTGACCATTGACTAACACTTGTCGCGGCACAGTACATTGAGATAATCCATCGGCAAAAACCCTCGCCGAACCCCGTCTTCCGCAGCGTGGTAAGCACGAAAGCCCAACCCACCCGGTCATACGCCTTCTCTAAATCTAAGAGGAGGATATCAGTGTCCCTGTTCTCTACTTGGATGATGTCAATGGCTTCAATTGCTGTCAGGATGTTGACAAAGATGGATCTGTTCTGAACAAAGGCCCCCTGATCCCTCTCAACTAACCGAGGTAGGATATTACCCAGTCTCAGTGCCAGCGTTTTAGCTAGGATTTTATAGTCTACGTTAAGCACCGATATGGGTCTATAGTTCCTCACATTGGCTTTATCCCCTTTCTTGAACATCAGGGAGATCACCCCATGGGTCATTGCCCTACCTAGACGCCCTCCGGAGAGAGCACCGTTAAAAACTTCCACTAGCGGGGGGCCCACCGAGTCCCAGCACTTCTGGTAAAATTCTACTGTCAGCCCGTCCACCCCTGGACACTTACCTGAGGGCCTGTCGAATCTGCGAGGGAACTTTTTTTTTTTCTTATTTTTTTAACTGTTATACCGCGTTTGACGCGGGGACGCAACCATTCGGGTAGCATGCTCCACTACTATACACTATACAAAATTGTATAGTTCGGCGTCGCTCCACTAACTATACACTATACACGTGAAAACTCCGTTGTATAGTTGACAGAAATCGGTCGTGGACTGCACTCTGCATTTGTGTATAGTTCCCAGCCTGCAAAAGTCGTTACTCGGATACTCCTCGAAGGGTGGTCGAAGGAGGCCGCCGTTCGAACACGAAATCGGATAGTCCGCCTAGAGTCTGGGCCGACAAACTGTTGTATTGTAATGCTCTTAGGGTGTTTTGTAGTGAACTCAGGAATTGGAGAGCTGTATAGCGGAAAGTAAGCGGAGCGACGGTGCAGACTATACACGAAATTTCCATTTTTTGGTACTCTGACAGCTATACACGAACTCTCCGAAATTCTGTATAGCGGACAGTGGTGGAGCGAGACCCTTTATGTTCTAGACAGTAAGCTTGGCAAAGGTCTTATCAAGTGGGGGATGGGCAGCCTTCTGGATGGTAGTGTCCAAACCCAACGCTCTCCCACACACCACACGGAACCCACTCACACGCGCACTCACACCCGTGTTGGCTGAAGACCTTACTGACACGGACTGGGAGGATCCAACTCACTATCTCAGTTGGATGGCACCAAGAGTGCCAAAGGAGGTCGTGGGGATTGAACCCACAACCTCCTGAATGCCACTTGGGTGCCTAACCAATTCAGTTAGGATGCTGGATGCAGCCCAAATTCTTATATCACAGGAGGGGAAAAAAAAAACACATTGAAAAACGAATAGCAAGTTGTTGAGGGGCAAGGAAAAAGGGCTATTGAAGGGCATTTCAAGCTCTAAACTACCAGCAGTCACAACGGTGTATCTACCTTTGCTCTACTGGAAGATTCATGCTCATGTTGCACATTTGGTCCAACGCCCTCCACCTCAACAGCTCTCGGGGCAAAGGTAAGTGCGTTTTTCTGTTTTTTCTTTCTTTCTTTTCTGTTTTCTTCTATTCTTTTTTCCCTATCTAGAAACGAGATCGCCTCGTTGACTCCAATTATCGTTTGTTCTAATTGTTTTGCCATATGTAGAAATTAGAAATGAGATCGCCTCATCGACATTCTCCTCTTCGTGTGCTCTTCCTCTTCTTGTCGTCCTTCCGTGTCTGTGCCTTGGGGTCAACCACTTCATCAACTGCCCCTCCTGCATTGCCCATGACCCCCTCCATTTTCTGTTATTTGTCTCTTTTTTTTTTCTCTTTTTTTCTAACTTTTTTTCCCTACCTAGAAATGATATCGCCTCGTTGACCCCAATTATCGTTTGTTCCTCGTCGACTCCAATGACTGTCCCCCCATGTCCCGCTCCCCGCTCACCAACCTGCACAATCGAATACCAACCCCTGCAGAACCGAATGCCAACCCCATTGGGAGTAACAACCTCACCCCCGCCCAACAACGTCCATCCAACCCATCCAACCCAAAACCAACGGCCGAGCCCTTCACGGCTTGGTCCACCCTTCCTAAAAAAAATTGACCCTCCAAAACAGGAAAGCCTGGATGCCGCCTTTCCAAAACCGCTGCGACCTGAATCAGTTTACCGCCAGTCGTCCCTCTCACACTCTACAAAGACCTCCCATACAACCAGTCTTAGGGACGGCTGCGGCCGGACCCTTTTTCAGCTTTCAAAAAACCCGAAAGAACCCCGTCCTACCCTGCTTGTATTGCACGATCTTCCCGGCGTAGAAAGAAGGGGAAACGACAAAATGCAAACCACACAAAGCGCAACCTTCCGGCTGCGAACAAACTCGCCCCTTCTATTCTGGGGGCATTCGTCCGGTTGCTTATCATTGGCAAGCATGAACAAGTTTGTGAATTTAAAAGGGGTAAGCCTTGCCCTCTTGGCTCCAGACCCCTGTCAAGGTGGGGGGTTGTCAGGAGGGGGCGCTCGCCTTACAGTATTACGAGGAACCCTGAGCTACCTGGGGCCTTACCCCACATATGCGGTTTAGCAAACGTGGTTTAGCAAATTGAACATCAAACTTTCGATCCCGGGTGGCAAGCAATGATAGTGTTGTTGCCATCAATGGGCTCGTAGATCGCGTGGTCTTGGTTGATTGATTGAGTGATTTTTTTTTGATTTTTTTTTACAGCAACATCTTGTGAGGTTTGTTCTTAAAGATAGCAATCGATAAGATGACCAACCAAATCACCGAAGTTGTACCACTTCAGCAACCATCGTACATAGTAGGATAAGACAAAGGAACTAACAAGTAAGAGTTACCAGAAGACGGAAAAAAAAAAAAAAAAAGAGGAAAAAGAAGGAAAGGAAGAAAATAAGAAGACAAGAACATAAGGTTCACGCAGTATGATCAAAAAAAATCCTGAACGTAACTCATTACATGATAAAAGTGAAGCACAAAATGAGCACATCCAACCGTGGTGCGACCCGACTTGTTTCAGGTGGTTACCACACCAGTCATCCTCTAGAATCATGTCGAAATGGAAATACTACGGTAGCTCTAATTTAGCCTGAATGAAACGGTCATAGTTCTAAAGAGTGAAACTAAAATGGGCTAGATACGGTGCATCGGTCAAAAGTCGTCATTCCCTGTGAAAAGTCGTTACAAGTTAAGAAAAAAACAGTTGACAACATGTCGAAACCTATTAGAAACGCACCGCCATAACTTCTTCATCGTACCTGCTTCAAATCCGCAAAGCATTGACCCAGATCGTGACCCACCTTTCAACATTCTTTAAAAAACACACCCTTCTTTCAATTGTAGTCAAGAACGTCTGAAAAAATGACCATTTGGCCCAAATCGAGGCCCAACAAAATCTCTTTAAATGAAGCCCTCTCCAAATCGATCCCAATAAAAACTAAAGCCGATAAAAAAAAACTTATATCGGCCATTCCCTTAGTATGGTCGTTGGGAATATTTGTCCCAAGTTGTCAATACCAGAACCCACTGCTCCCTCATACCAATAATTTTATTTAAAAAAATTATCAAAAATTTATCAAAATAATAATTTGGATAACCACGCCCTCATAATTTAACCATGAGAGTGAATAAGAACGGAAACTTCGTTTCATGGATTGTCGTGAATGTCCTAATCTTGTGCGAAAAGAATCCTATGGCTGCCATTTTTTGTTGCCTACATGAATAAGAATTGTAATCTTGAATGCTTTAAAATACTGGTCTACTTTTTCTTAAAGATCCATTGTTCTTATGCATTGGAATGCACGCAACCCCTCTATTCATCTCAAAATTTTTACAACACAACAAATAAAATCCCAACTTTGTTCGTTATTCATATGTTATAAAACTAATTTTTTATCATAACAACGTGAAAAACGTTCCACTAGTTTATTTTCACCAACCTCACTTGCAAGGTCCTCGCTCTTTCAGATGACAAATAAAAAGAAATCGTCTACTAACCTGCAGCCATACACCCTTGGTTGTAAACTTTCCCAAGAAGACAAAAATATAAATTTATGGTAACCAGACAATAGACAAGTTAAGGTCGTGCCAAACGATTTTCCTATAAGAATATTTGTATTTCACTGAAGAAACAGACTGTCAACCTTAATGAAGGTATGATATAACTTGAATTCAAATGAAACAAACTCAATGATTGTTTTGAATGAAAGAACAATTCATCCTTCCTCCTTTCCCTGGATTAACCTATCTCGTTTTCCTTTGACTGCCAATGTTACCGCCTTACAGCCACGTCCCAACCAAAAATCACATATGCATTATACGACTTTCAAAATCAATGAATATTGCAGATTATAAAACATAAACGCATTGAGGGGGAAAAGCACAAGGAGGAGAAGGGCACAACAACTAAAGTTAACTTCGACATGGATGCGTGTATGCGGAAGAAGCATGGGGAGGAAAAGAGGTGGCGAAATTGCAGTAGGGGACCTTCTTGCATATATTTTGAAGGTCGCATGCGAGATTTGTACGTAGAGGTATGACGACAACAACGTACCTCAACTCTATGCGCGCATCCAAGTTGGGTAAGCGTCCTACAACGCTTTGTTGGATAGCGAAACAACTCGCGAGTCGTCCGTTCAACGAGTTGACCTCGACATTAAAGTTCGAAGGAAGGTTAAGATCCCTATGCTGAAGTAGAGATATCTACAAAGGTAACACAACAAACATGTAATTCTAAATGAAACAAAGATGAGAAAAAAATAAACCATTTATTAAACCTTAATTCGGGTTTGCCTATCAGCTCGATATTCAACATGCACTTACACCTACACCAAGGTGTCGTTTATGGGTGACTGTTAATTATTCAACATCCACATGCACATATGGTACCATCAATAAATGATAAATGAATCAAATGCATAACAAAAAATACAGCCTAAATTAACCACAATATCAACAAGTCAGGGATCTTGCGACAACCATCATAATCTACAACCTTGAACAACAATCATAACCCATCAACGAATGTTGTGACACAAACGAAAGAACCACAAGTCATCAAGTTTGTATAACGGTTCCTTCCCTCTTGCCTCCAAAACTCCATTCCTTCCTAGGTAACACCTCTCATCTCGCTGATATATATAACTCAATTCTCCACCTTTTTTTTTTTTTTTTTTTTTTTTTTAAGTACTCCCTCTGCACTCGCTATGCTCCATTGTTTATTCTAAATCCAACTATTATCTTAAGTAGATCATACCCCATCACACAAAGCGCCACCCGGAAAAAATTCTCATCATCCTCCACGGGCTTATTACCCCCATCCGTCGCATGATAGAACCCCACCAGGTCGACATTCGACCTTGCAATAGCCTCCTACTTATGCAACACACGATTTGTCCTCATACCCATACTGGCAAGTATGCCTCCATCAAGAGATCACATATGTTCGTAACACCTGATGAGAAAAGTATAAGCAATCCATAAAGTCCCCATCAATCATTTTTACCACATACATGGTAGGTTGATGATGCATATGTGTCGAAGACAAAGTTGGAAGGTAGTGGCAAACTACATATAACATGTTTTTTGCAATGTAGCCACTTTTATAGCTCATCAGAGGGATTAAGAACATCTACAATCTATCGTTGCATTAAGAGGCTTTTAGGGGGGATTGCATAACTAGAATAACAGGGGGGAGAAAACGGAGGAAGAATGGGCCATGAAACAGGACGACGAGGAAACCGGAAGTCAAGGAAGAAGAAGGAGGAATGGAAAAAAAAAAAACAATCCATGAAGATGGTGCCGAAGAGAGGGAGGTGACAATAGGATGGTATAAAGGTAAAGGATGGGGGGGTTCAGGTGGAATGAGAATCAGGCCACCTCTTACGGAACCTCCTTATTTTTTTCACCAACGAATTGTTGTGTTAGCATTTTACCGATGTCGTATGAATACTCTATGTCGGACCTAGTTCCCGCCAAACTCGATACTTGGTCTGCACGACATCGAGATTCCTACATGAATGATAGAGAGTTGGAGTGGGAATGCAATGGTGAAGGCAACTAAGCAAGGGATGCGACGAGGGGGCAAATAGACAGTCAACTTTACCACAACAAATGGGGTAAAGGTGAGGAAAGTAACATCAAGCGGGGAAGGCGAAAAGCGACATGGATTCCCTACAGATAAGGCAACATGACTTGGCAAGATAAAACTATCTTTTGATCGATTCCCATACATTTGACCATTCCGCATCTGAAAGGAAACTTATGGTACAACGCAAAGTCGTTGGGGAGAATGTGAAGTTAACTGCTACAGGAACTCCTTGTTAAATAGGACTAACAATTCATAGGTACCTATGTTCCAACATAAGCAGTTTGCACTCAGACAAATGTTTCGGTGGTATCCTTTTGTTAGGTTTGTTTTTTTTGCGCTCCTCATTTCAAAGATTATCGGCCACGATCCAAAAAAATTAAGCTACGAGGAGACCTATGTTTGTGAGAAACTGGAACCAGTCTCAACAAGCTGTCCAGTTTTAAAAGGTACTGAATAAAGTTATAACAAAGTTTAGATTTTTAATTTATTTTAACAAGTGGGTCTGCCGCAACGAGCAACAGAAAAAATTTCAAAATAAATGAAAGATAAAAAACATTTAGTAAAAAAAAAATCCCGGATATTTAAAAATTATAATTCAAATGATCGTCAAATTCTAAAAGTTTTTGTTTTATTTGACAAGTTCTCGTCTAAAAATAAGTGTTGCCTTCTAACTATATCTATTTGTTGAAGATGAAATAAAATTACGGATGAGTTTATGAGATGTTTAATTAAATTATCATTCTACTAAAAAAAACATATTATTATTAAGATTGGATTAACCTATTTATGACTGTAAATCCTTATATCAAATAACAATCCAATCATAATATTGCATGAACTCATTCAGACTTCTATTTCATCTCTAGCATGTAATTCAAACAAAAAGGGATACCATATTCTTGTAAGGAAAGTTTTTGAGTAAGAAAAAAAAATGTAAAAGTGAAATGTCATTTTTTAAAAAGGAATGTAAATTTTTATATGGAAAAATAATTTAATTATATGATTTTTTTTCAGTTGAAGCCGTGACCCAGCGCCAACCTCTTCCCTGGCACGACCAATATCTGGCCCGGACAACATTCAGGGTGTTTGTTTTAGAACATGAGGAACGCGCAACGTTCGGGGGGGCATCAACCAAGGCATCAACACGTCGTTGGGTCCTTCGTAAATCATAACTATTTTATTATGGTCACCGTTGGATTCGGATTCACGTCTCCAATTCAACAATTTCATGTGTGCATCAACTGAGCAGTCTGTCACTGTACAAAATGAGAAGGAATTTTTCGCAATAACATACGAAGATACATTGTGACGAATAGATACATTGAAAAAAAATCTCGATATGAGTATGGACTGAGGAGCTGTGTCGGGTCCTTCGTAAATCATAACTATTTTATTGTGGTCGCCGCTGGATTCGAATTCACGTCTCCAATTCAACAATTTCATGTGTGCATCAAGTGAGCGGTCTGTCACTGTGCAAAATGAGAAGGAATTTTTCGCAATAACATACTAAAATACACTGCGACGAACAGATATATTGAAAAAAAATCTCGATGTGAGTATGGATTTAGGAGCTGTCTGATGCAAATATGGCGCGTGCGCGAGAGAGAGAGAGAGGGAGAGAGAGAGAGGGGCACAGAGAGGGAGAGAGAGAGAGAGAGAGAGAGAGAGAGAGAGAGAGAGAGAGAGAGAGAGAGAGAGAGAGAGAGAGAGAGAGAGAGAGAGAGAGNGAGAGAGAGAGAGAGAGAGAGAGAGAGAGAGAGAGAGAGAGAGAGAGAGAGAGAGAGGGAGAGAAAGAGAGAGAACATGTAAGTTTCCAACCTCGCGGCTATCCTCACACTACTTCCACCGAGAGGATAATCAAAGTCAAGTAAATCTTGCTCTAGAACATGAAAATATACATTGTCACACTTATAGATTCAGTCCGCAAACCCACGATTAAAAAATATCTCGTTCATAAAATCGTGCCAACAACAGTATTCTGCCCCAAGTTTTCCACACAATTGTTGCCCAATTGCGCAACCCAAAATCCATTCACACAAGCCCGAACCAACCTCGACCCGAACATTCGCCACTATACTATAAAAAAAAAAGCAGAAAAACAATATTTAAACACTCACCGCAGAAAGATAACAAAGCTATGTTTGTAGGGGTCTCCTGTATAAGCCTTTGGAGTAGTGGTAGGTAGGTCGTGAAGGTGAATTGAAAAAAAAAAAAAGATGATGAAATATTTGAGAGAAGAATATAGCGTAGTTTTTTATTTTTAAAATAAAAAGCTCATGCACCTCCCAAAAAACATTTGGTATGGTAGGGGAAAAAAGAAAACAGAGCGAGCCACGACCCGCCTGACTTTTTGTTGGACCCGGCCGGGGTTCCCAATCGTTTTTTCCAACACCAGCACTCGGCCTCGAGTGGGAGCGTCACACAAGGACCGCTATTTGCTTAAATAAGGTAAGGGATTAAACATAGGGGGTAACTCTCTCAATCTAAGTTCTTGGGGACCCCGTTAATCTTCATGCATTACTTAGGAAAGTATTTTGGAGTAGGGGGTTATCCTCTAAATGAGTCCATGAAGTGCTAATAATAATGTTGAATGTGTGTGTGTGTGTGTGTGTGTGTGTGTGAGTTTGTGTTCCTTTCTACATTTTGGCTTCACTAAATCCAGTATACAAAAAAAATAAAAAAATAAAAATGAAGTTGTGCCACGACATGGACAATAGCATTCAAGATCGGGTGTTATAGCAGACGATATCAGACCTGAAATGATGTTTCCCCCCGAAAGGGAGGACATATGGGTGCGGGGTGACTGCCTACCATTCGTACCATTCTTTTGATCTTAGATGTTTTTTTTGCTTCTGCGTGCATGGGGCTTGGAGGGTTGGGGTTTTGTTTGGGATCACAGGAAATATGGGTAATGGTCGGGCGCTGATGGGGAGATGGTGCAAGGGTGGTGAGAAAAGGGGTCAGAGAGAGGCTAATTTTCAATACGTTGGGTTATGGGGGCAGTACGACAAAGGTGGGCGACGATGAGTGAGACTAAGGGTCGGACGACAAGTTAGAAGGCTTCTTAAGGGGGATGCCGATAACCAATCCAGAGCGAGCTCTTACATGGCGAGTCCGTTTTGATAACTGACTGACCCGTTCTTCAACAAGAGGGCCATGCCAGGCGGAGAGGTCGGGAGGTTGTTGGAGAAGGGAGAGTTTGACTGCAACCAAAGGGTGACACCTGGCCAGAACAACCAAGTAGAGGAGAAGAGGGAGAAACAAAGGATACTCCTTCTGGTAGGCATGGGGAAGCGCACGTGGATGCATAGAGAAGAAGCACACGGTTGGAAGCGCACATGGAGTAACGCACGTGGAACAACGTACGTGAAGGTGAAGCTCACGTGGGGAAGCACACACAGAGGGAAGCGTGCGTGAGAAGCGCACCGGGGGGCAGCAACGCACGGAGGGAGAAGGGCACAAGGAAGAGAAGTTAACGGGAGCTAGAGTTAGCTCTAGCACAAAAGCGTACGTGGATAAGAATGCACGGGTTGAGAGAGAGGGGGCATTGTCGAGCGCATCGGTCCCTCGCAATGTGGGACCGTCCCGACCACTTCACGCAGGAGTTTATCTACCTCGTCGCGATACACAAGGAGCTTCCGCAAGCCGCTCCGACCGAGTGTGCCAACCATACCTCTCGCGAGCCCCTATGACAAGATAAGACAAACGCGAGGTACAACTGTCCTCCACCTGTGGGAGTTGTCACCTCCCTTCGGTGGGCGTATCCCCGCCGAGCTACCAGTCCACAGTACGAAAGCTAATCAGTTGCAATCTCAGAGGTGGATTAACCAAGGGCGTTTCTCGTACGTTGTAGTATAGGGGGTATGGGCGGTCCCACACCTCTATCGGACCCGCACGCGAACGAATGCACTGGGGGGCTGAAGTCCCAAGCATGATTTGTTGTCGGTCGATTAGGACGCATCCCACTCACCACGCTGTCGGGGCAGAAACTCTGACAAGGGTATCTGCCCGGTGTTTTTAAATGTCGGACGATGTCCGACTTAGTAAATGGTTATCCGAGCTTTATAACTTGATGAGATGGGTTATCTGCCAAAAGTTCATTCAAACCTTACTTATGACCGAAAAACGAAAACTTTTTAGAACCCTCGTCCGGACGTCTGCGACATCCGAGAGTAGTGGCAATAACCGGACGTGCTTCACTTTGTCGAGACCGCAGATGAATGTGCGGGCATGGGAACGCTAAAGTTAGACATATTCTACTTATAGGCTAAAAAGAGGGAGGTGGGCATTAAGGATATTGATCCCGAGCCTTTCCTAGTAAAAATAAAGTCGCGCGGCTGCTAAGCCGCGTGATTCAGAGCCTACGAGGCTAATAGGGACCACTGTACGGGGGTTAAAACCACGACGGGCCGGTGGTCGAGAAACCCAGCATCCTGCTCTGCTAAGAGCTAGAGGCCGCCTTGGTTGACCAACGTGGCCAACCGACGGGGCAAGGCCAGCAGGCAGCGCCTGCAAGACCTCAAGCAAGCGAGGCCCGTAGGACACAGGCAAGCAGGGCCTGCAAGGCCGGAGAAGGGTAGATATCGACTGGGCCAAGCTCTTCTTATAGCAGAGCTGCTCCTATCACTGTCGTGATAGGAGCTAGCCCAATAGGTTACAATATTAAGCTTTCACTCAGCAGGCGTTGGGATCGAGCCTGACAACACCCTACTGGGCTAGCTCCTTTTGGAGCAGCCCATAACTTGAGGTTGGGCGCGGCTGATTTTCGGTCGTGCGATCTTCGCGGTCGCGCGGCTGAAATCAGTATGGCCTGCACAACGATGACAAAATAATAATAATAATAATAATAATAAAATAAAAATAATTTTCTTTTTTTCTCTTTTTTTTTTGGGTTCGTGGATTGGGACCTACATCTGAGGCGAGGTCCCACTAGCAAAGCGGATTGGATTGAACACCTGAATCTCAACTTGTGTGCGGAAAGGTACAGAAAATCGAGATTGAACTCTTTTTCTTCATATCTGCCTAAAACACGCCAAGATTTAGGATCTTGATCCAATCCCTATTGCTCGTGGGACCATGCTCCTGTATCGCAACGTGTTCTGGGTGATCCACGACGTAACCGTTGGCTTAAGCCTATGGCAGGGGAAAAAAAAAAAAAAAAAAAAAAAAAAAAAAAAAAAAAAAAACCCTTAAAACTAAAACTAAAGTGAGGCGCCACATGGCGCACTGCGAAGTGCCTGGGGCACTTCAGTCCCAATGGTCGTGAGAGGCGCCCGTCTTTACGGGCTGCCATTTTTTTTCTTTGTTTTTGTTCTTTTTTATTTTTAATTTCTTCTTTTCTTAGATTTGCTTTAGTTTTTAGATTTTAGTTGTTAGGAAATTAGTAAGTGCCCGTTCGTTTTGACGAACGGGCTGCTTCTCCTTTTGATAGGAGGAGCAAAATCCGATGAATCTCCCGCGAGATCGTGGCTACGTTCGACTGGGGGGGTTTTGGGCCTTTGTACTCGAGTTACGATAACTCTGTGCACACGATTTGGGTGGTTTCCTGTTCGTGAAAGATGGCGAGTCGTTTTTTGGTGACGCGCTCCTGTTTCGGGCGCCTGTTTTAGCCTGGATGCAGGCACAGGCAGGGGGATGAAAACCCCTGCTGCGCTTGACTCCAATTCGACTCGGTGAAATGACTTGGGGTAAGGGGGGGTGGATGTTCGTTTTGGAACGACGGGCTGCCCCACGCACAGGAAAACGAGAAGGGTAAAAGGGAAGGAGAAAAGAAAAAGAAAAAGAAGGGGAGTAAAATGTGACGGTCGCGAATGTGGTCGCGACCATAGAATAGGTGCAGCCTCCAGATGCTTCTAGAGGCTGATGGGACTGCGCCTGTTCGTTTTGAACAGACTGCTGAGAATGGCTTGATACAACCATTTCGAGGCTGCGCCTGGCCTGGGGAAGTGGCCAGGTGCATAGCCAAGGCTAGGGACTTGATGTTCCTAGTAGAATATCAAGATTCCCAACCCTCGATTGAAGTTCAGATCGAGGGCTAGGCTCAGCCCCGTTTTTTGGGTTGAGCCTCAGGTGGCTGCCCACCACTCCAACCCAACTATAAAAGCAGGGCTGGCCAGCAACATCCTCACTCAGTTGAGGTGCTGCCCACATTCTGGCTGAGTGTGGAGTGGAGAGCAGCATTATGCTGCTGGAGTGCTGAGAAGAAGAGAGAAAGGGAGTGGAGTGAAGGTCTGCAGTGAGAGGGGAAGGAGGAGGCTGCCATAGCCACTGTGCTGCGTGGTGCCAGTAGGGTGGTACTGCCGTTCGTGGTAGGTATTCGGCAAGCGGTGCAGGGGAAACTCTGCCCGTTTTGCATGGCGGCGGCAGATCTTCGGCAAGCGCTGCAGGGGAAACTTTGCCCGTTTTGCACGGCGACGTCATATCTTCGGCAAGCGGTGTAGGGGAAACTCTGCCCGTTTTGCACGGCGGCGGCAAATCTTCGGCAAGTGGTGCAGGGGAAACTCTGCCCGTTTTGCACGACGGTGGCAAATCTTCAGCAAGCGGTGCAGGGGAGGCTCTGGCCGTTTTGCATGGCGGTAGCAATGTATTTTTGGCAGTGCTGCGAGAGCGCTGCCGAATTTTTTTCGGCGGCAACTTGATTTTTGGCAGTGGTGCGGAAGCGTTGCCGGATTTTTGCAGCGGCTGCATAGGTTTTAACGGCGGTGGTGCGGAAGCGCTGCCGGTTTTGCACGGCGGCAGCGACGTTGTCGGTGAGAAAGTGCTACCGTTTGTTTTTGGCACGGCGGCAGCGACGTTGTCAAGGGGAAGTACTGTCCATTTGGAGGCACGACAACGGCGACAGTGCTGCTGGATTTTTGCAGCGAGGTGGAACCGTTTTTGTTTTGGTGTGTGATTAGATTGTGATGCCGCACGGCGGCGTGGTATCGATTTTGACGACGCAGCAAGCAGTGGTCCGCCGTTATTTTTGTGGTGCGCGGCGGCTATGGTGGATCCCAGTGTGGCCTGAAGGTTGGACTAACGTTGGTGCGTGGTTGGGACTGTGCGGCAGTGATGTGTAGGCCGGCGGCATGAAGAGATCGCGGAGTGAGTGCACGTGGCACTGGCTATTGGAGTTGCTGCGCTTGAGGCTTGCGGCGGAAGGACATCTTTATTTTTGGGCTCGTGGCACATGCGGTTTTGACCAGGGCCACCTTTATTTTTTTGCGGCACGCAGTGTAAGCAGTTTTTGGTTCTGAACCATCTGGTATTGCGGGAGATGGTGTGGGGTGACATTGGGACCATCTGAGACCATTTTTGGGACCAGGTGGAACTGGTTGTTGTGACTGGGACCAGCATATTGGTGTGGCTATTGTGAGCGGACAGGGTGATTGGAGGCGGTGTGGACTTGCGATTGGTTCGGTGACCGGATTTTTGGTGAAGCGCATTGGGATTGTGTGGGACATTGGGACCACGTTGTCGAGCGCATTGGTCCGGCACCGCTCGTGGCAGCGCGGGACCCTATCCGCCGCGTCACGCAGGAGTTGGACCAAACTTGTCATGAACACACAAATGGAGCTTCCTTAGGCCGCTCCGGCCGAGTGCGCCAGCCATACCTCTCGCGATCCCCTACGACAGGATAGGGCCTACGCGGTGCTCAACTTACCTCCACCTTACGTGAGCTGTCACCTCCCTTCGGTGGACGTATCCCCGCCGAGCTACCAGCCCACAGTACGAAGACTACTCGGTTGCAATCGCAGAGGTGGACCAGCCGAGGGCGTTTCTCGTTCGCTGTAGCATAGGGGGTACGCGCGGTAATAAGCCCATCGGACCCGCACGCGAACCGACATCTTGGGGGGCTGAAGTCCCAAGCGCGGCTCGTCGTCGGTCGGCCATGACGCATCCCACTCACCACACATACACCACTCTACGAACACCAAAAGGGAACACACACACACACACACACACGAAACGACACAACACAAACAACGGGACAACGCTCCTAGCCCCTTAGTAACCGTCCCATAACTTTTTGACGCGGAAATCGGATAGGCATCGCGTGCGAGGCTTAGTATAAAATCGCACTGACGCAGGGCTAACTCATATCGACTCGCAATGCAAGCGTACGCAAGCGGTCGCAATGGTGGCGTACTATGTAGCCCCCATACTCGCGCGTCCCTCGTTAATCTCGAGGGTCGCATTCGAAACTCAAGTGTCGGCTGACACGCGCCTTGAGGGTTAATCTCTCGACGCTGGACAACCGCCATGCGCGGTTGAAGACCACACCCTCTTTTGCACCCTGTGTAGAGGGGTTGAGTAGACACCTTTAAGCTGTCGAACATCAAGGGGTTTGACTTTGACGACTGCCACGGTCTATAACGTCCAACTATGAAAGCTCAAAAAAAGAAAACTCATTCCAACTCTCATTAGCTTAGTGGCCTCCTAGAATGGAAGGGGGTAGACAGGCCCAAACGACACGCGCGTGGAGGAGGCCCGATGTCCTACCCATAGGCTACTCGGCGCTCGGGATGATGAGGCCCGTACACGGACTCCCATAGATCGGCTGGGACTAGTCCTTCGCCCACGTGCCGCTTCGCGATACCAAAACCCCGAGTCTATTGACCGTGTCGCGCTCGTGGTCTCGCCGCCTGAGCCATAACTTTTTAGTGTGAGAATTGGCGGGTGCTGCGCGCGCGAACTTACTATAAGATCGCGTGGACGCTGGACCTACATATACCATGTCACTATGCAGCTCTACGTAAGTATCTGCAATGACGACACATTATGTGGTGCCCATACCCAAATGGCCTATTCTGAGCCACGGGGTCATTTCCGACGCTCAGGCGTTGGCTGAAGCGAGCGTTGAGGGGAGATAACCCTTTAGCGGGCGCAATCTGCACCCTGAGGTGTCCCAAAGGGTGCGGGGCAAGACGGCCCCTAGGGAAGGAAGGAGTTTGGAGCGGTGGTGAGTTGTCTGGCGCATCACCAACGGCAAGCTAACCCTTCCGCCCGGAACTTTATCGTTCCACCAAGATAAATCGCAACAAGAAAGGAAACAAGTACTTTTAATGCTTATCAGAGAAAACCCCCTTTGGTGTTAAGCCCGGGACCGGGGGTCGCCCTGGTGAGGAGCATCGTATTCCAAGCTCAGGGCTAACGTCCGACCAAGAGCTCTTCGAGAAAAGTAGCGGGGGTCATCCCCTCCCCTCTATTCACCCCAACCCTCGACTGAGTCTTTAGTACGAGGGCACTTCAGGCCACGCTAATACCCCACGTAGGTACACATACATACATACATATATATATATATATATATATATATATATATATATATATATATATATATATATATATATATATATATGTGTGTGTGACGACCACATCTCACAATCACCATGGGATTCCTCATAGCCATTTATATATGTGAGATCGCAGGCAGTCCGATCCAATAACTCGAGCCACAATACATACCTGCAATCACATCCAGGGGTCAAGCAAAACTCCACACACTACACGGAATCAACTCCAACCAATCTCCATACTCATACTCCTTGCTTTAGCCATGCAAGCCCCAACCTCCAGCCAACCAATCGTAATTGAATACTCAGTACCTTTGTTAAATGACCATTCAATAAAAGTCCGGGTGAAAACCCTTAACAAACAAGAAGATGACCACGGATAAAACCTTTTAGGTTGACTATGGGGAGTGAGTAGGAATTGAGTCGTGGGTCGACGAATCGGCAACCGACCTGTTATCTGTGATAACATAACAGATGATGATCCTTATAGGATCAAGCTGAACTAGTCAAAGTCCTGAATTAGATCGTTCAAACTGGCTTGTAATTCAAGACAGGTCAATGTCCAAGACTGAACCTGTAAGTCATATGTGAACTATCTTCTATGTGGTGGTCCCATCTAACCTTCTGGTAGCCAACTAGGTCTGAGCCTAGTCCTAAGTCAGGGCTCAAAGAAAAGGTAGACCTTTGGCTAGGTTTCTCCTCTATACAGAGTGGCCTGCCAACTCTGCCGCCTGTCAGAATATAATCTAACTCCTCTAAACTAAGGAAATTCCGACAGCGCTTCCCGTAAGAAAACTGTCTTTCCAGAATTTATATAAGCCTGAATATAAAAACAGGAATAGTCTTTGACTTTCTAAAGTCCAATTTTGTCTAACTTCCTGAATTAGTAAAAATTTGGGTAGCACCCCTTTTAGAAAGGGAGACTTCCCAAATTTTTACTAAGCCATATATGATTCAGAACAGTTGAACTTTTTGAAAAGTCAGAGATTTGTCTAACTCCTTGGATTTGCAGAAATTTCGGCAGCTCTTCCCGTAGGAAAAGTGGCTTATCAAGATTTATACAAGCCCAAGTATAAGAAAAGATCTCAGATAAATGCAGAAATCGAACTAAGCAAAAAAAGCTATCACAGACAATACATAAATTGAATCTAGCTCCTATAGCTCTAGCACATGGCGAGCCACTACAATAACTACCTATCAACTCAAACTCAGGCTAGGTAGTGATGCCACTAAGTCACATGCAAGCCAAACCACAAGGGTAAGTACTCTCACCATCCCCAAGTTGTTTCGACATACATTCGTTCATAGTCTTTCAATTATTTCACCCTTTACACCCTGCTTACATAGGGCGTTGGGATTGGTCATTCGTCTTCGAAACAATGCCAGCCCTCTGCCTTAGTTATACACAAACAGGTTGCACAACTACTTTTCTCTTCATTGGGCATATGATTAAGCCATTCATCTTAGAAACCATGCTTAGTCACCTTGAACTGTTTAAATAACCAAGTTATATATATCTTTCTGCACCTTAGTCTTCAAAAGGAGGGCGTAGGGCTGGGCCATTCATCTTAGAAACAATGCCCAACCTGCCCTGGTTACCTTCAGTTATAGCTCTTGATTATACTCTCTTCGCTTGTGATAAGGCTATAGTCAGGCCATTCGTCTTAGAAACAATGCCTGACTTGCCTTGTTCGCATATAAGTACATATATATATAACATTATAGATAATCATATTCCTCTGTTCTCATTATAGTCCTGTGGCCTCAGACTTAGACCATTCGTCTTAGAAACAATGTCTAGTCCTTTGGCCTTAACCCTCCCTCATAATAAAACAACCAAGGAGAGATAAGTCATTCGTCTTAGAAACAATGCTCTACTCTCCTTTTCTCATCACATAATAAAAGCAAAGTACCCTGGGTCTGACCCAGAGACTGTTCAGAAACCACCCAGGTAAAAAAGCGGTCAGACCATTCATCTTAGAAACAATGTCTGGCCCTCAAAAGTCAAGCAAACAATACCCCTCAGAAATAAGTAGCCAGACCATTCATCTTAGAAACAATGTCTGACATAATTAAAGAAACACAACAACCAAGCCATTCATCTTGGAAACAATGCTTGGTTCTTCAGAAAACAAAACAAAACACAGCAGTCAGGCCATTCATCTTAGAAACAATGCTTGATCCTATAAGACCCATTCAATCGCAAGCAAAACCGTCTTCCTCCCAACCTTCCCCCTGATGCATCCCTTTGTAAGAATCTGCTTTCAGACAATCAAGAAACTGAGACTGCCATTATACAAACATTCCTTTAGTTGGTCTGATTTGTGTCCTGAAAGTCAACTCAAAGTCAAAGTAAGGGTGACATACAATGCAGTCAGCCAATACATAGGGAGAGGTATAGATAGGGGTTAGRCTGRGTTTATAAAGGAARYAACGRTWACCTCTGAGTTYCYTGCCTCCAGAACTCCTCTTGAGTTCCGGCAGGGCTCCCGCAATCGGTGGGGCAACCTCCCAYAGAGGCCTTGGCGCRGATTAYGGGTTGCAATCCCGCCTGCCGCCCTTCTCTCCAAACCAATAGACTAGACTGAGAGTGAGAAGGGCAGAGGAAGATASATTAAGACTCTCAGATACAAGAAGGGTGCACTCAGACTCGCATGAGAGGGCCTTGAAGTCTTCAGCGCCTGAGGGCCCCGCAATGATGGCCAAGTGTAGCAGCTTGGTCAACTCTCCAAGTCAAACAGCAGAACCAGCCTCTCCTGACAGATTCCCAAGTTGCAGCGGTAGTCCCCCCCCCTTCTGCGTGCCCACTTCTCCAAGCCCCTGCTACAACAGCCTTCCTTTCGGCCTAACTGTAGTCACTCACCACTACGCAACTATACTCTAAGAACTGTGGCAGTCCATAGTGGCCTGTCGTAGTGCGCAGTTGCATGTAGTTTGTGCACAGTCCACAGGCGTAGCCGCAACACACAGCAGCAGTCGGCAGTTGGCGACAACGATTCGCAGCCGTCCGCAGTTGGCCTCAGCCTGCGCGCAGCCAAGCAGGCGCAACAGCCTTTCCCAGCAATCAAAACACCACTTAGTACCCAGAGAAGCTCAGAGTGYACAATGACATAGTATAGWAAGACTGCRCATACAGCAACCGCCTTCGTAGTAGACACTATGCGTTCGATAACTTGGTGCTGCTCCGCAACCACAGTAGTATGAAGTAAGCACAGCAGGCAGTGCCAATACARCCACAGTCTTATGCACAGTCAAGAGAGGCAGTAAGCGTGCACAGTCAACAACAGCCGCAACCTTTCGCGCACAGTCAAYASGAGCGGCAACCRTACACAACTAATACCGTCGTCCCAACCACAGCACGGTAACCTATAGTAATTGCGGCGATTTATAGTATCAGGAACTCGGATGCTGTAGACAGTGAAGTAACCTGCAGTCAACAACTTACGAAGCAATCTCGTTGGCCACTGGTCGACGCAGCGGAAGGGCACCCGCCCTTGGGCTACCGTAACAGCCCCCGTTCTGGACCCAATCCGCAACCTCCAACCTTCAGTAACACATTCCGCAGAACCCAAACCGTATCTGTAGTCAACGGCACTGTCGGTGGAAGCGTTCTGCTTTAATCGAAGGCAGTTGGCAATGCCCCCCTTGACTGTCCCCCAACGTTCCTTAACACAGCCACCCGGTGGCCAGCGCTCAGTAGTATCAGCCACTCCTGAACCCGTAGTATCAGGCTGAGACGGCACCGATAGCTCTGCCTCGTCTAGCAGAATACCAGTATTCCGGGTGAGTAATCACCACTGCAGCCCGGAGGCGAGACCCTTCAGTGGAGCTATCCTCAACCAGAAACGTAATAACAGTCATGCGGAAACCTGCGCCAGAGCGCATAATGGTCAGAAGGCGGTACTCTCAGCAGAGATCCCGAATGGGCAGCGATCCTGATAGAGCACTGGGATGACAACAACGTTTATCGTGACTTCACGCCAACCAAATCTGAACTCCTGTGGGTGTCCGCGCAATGCTCATCCGACAACGGGTAGAGCTAGACCACTTCTAACTTCAATAGGAGAATAGAATCGAACCCACCGCAAAACCCCCCAAATACGTGAAGCCTCGAACTCATTCCTCCTTCGGGCGCAGCCTACGATACGGACTCCAGGCGAACTACTAACTCGTAATCGACAACCGAAGTTGCCATACTATTCGCCATAACTCAAACTTCGGACCAACCCGTTCCCTCTCTCGAGCTCAAAACAAATCGAGCTTTCTCCCGTGTGCCATACCCACCTTCGCAACACCTCCACCCACTGGATTCCCTGCTAACTCCTTGTTTTACTATCCTAACGCTAAGTCTAACTTCGCTATGGCATTCGCCCTACCCAGAAACCTCGAACCAGACCTCTCTCCTCTCAAACCCGATTAGGAACTTGAAGGAACGAAGTATCTGTTCTGCCCCTCCCGCCATAGCCCGAGAGGCACTCGGCACACATCGCTTTTACTCTAACTCCTAACCTTCTAATCCATCACTGAGGCTAACATCGAGATCACTCGCCTCTTCCTTCGCTCCAACCCGCAAAAACGAGCGTGTAATGACTCCTACCCCCTGCCTTCCGCGCTCGTCCCCTTCATCATCCCTGCCATCTTACCCGTGAATGCACCTGGCGCAAAAACGCGTCCAGGTACCTCTGCACTTCACCACTCACTTTCGGTCTCCCGACTCGACCTCTCTTCTGACACTCCACTCTCTCCCCGCACCCGCCTTAAGTCCTTAACTCCACCTCCTTCGCGCTGCTGTTTTCACTGTTGAAAGTACCCGGCACAATATCGCGCCACGATTCATTCACCCTGCCATCACTGCTGCTTCCCCGTCTCGACCTGCGAAGGGATCGAGCTATGAACCGCGTCCGGGCGCCTCTCCCCTCTTGCCCACCGCAACCCCGGTTCACTGCAGACCACCTTGCATAACCCGCTCCAGGCAGCGCTTACACACGGCTTACACGAGAATGACTGACTGGCTGGGCGCTGCCGCTAGCCTTATACTTCTGGGCACGCTGCTCCGCCCCACGCTCAGCGGGCGTCCCAGAGACTTGGACCGCGGCTACACCCTCGCTAATTCTAGCTGCCCCACTGCCCTTGTGCCCCGGCCCGACTTCGGCCGGCACGCCAGGCTCCGAAAGTGGTGAAAAAGTAAGCTCTGCCAAAAAAAAATAATAAAAAAAAAAAATTAAAACTACAGAGGCAAATACTTAAGGGAATAGGGGGCAGCCGGCACCTGGCCAGTCCCGTGCTTCGTGCCCATCATCGCACCCTCCAGCAAAAAGTGAGGGGGATACCGCTGACGGCCTTCCACCCCTCAGCTTTCTACTCGCCGCTCCGCTGCCTACCAGCCTCGATCCTCGAACCTTCGTAGCAGCAACCCGACACCGTAACCTATAGGGCTAAGCCCAAGCCTGGAACCAGCAGGCGCCGGATCCTATATAAGGTGGTATGGTCCCGCTCTTAACGCTGAGGGAAAAGCCTGGGACCTCGCCCCTATCTATAACCAAGCGTGCAGCCGCCGGATATCCACACCGGTCTCCTCAACCATGTCGTGGCCGCTTCTGCATACCATCCGTCTCACCGGCCGGCTGCCAGTCAAGCGCAGTGAACGGGGCCAGCCTATTAGTCTTTGGCCTAATCAGAAATACAAAAATCAGGCCGGATATCTACGTCGACAATACGGTTAAAAGGGGGAAAAATCACCCGCGCGCCTTAAAGCTGCGCGCCCACCCAACCTATCTACTTAGGTAGCTCTTGACCCATACACAGGTAGCCGTTTGAACCCACAGGCCTGGACCATCGGCCCTGCTGTCATTTGCAAAAACCAGGGCGGATACCCTTGTAAGGGTATCCGCGCCGACAGCCTACTGGACTGTATTAAGTGACGTCCCCGTCGCTTCGCAATATATAAAAAAATATCAATCCATCCACACACCAAAATGCTGACGAGAAGGAACCACTCCGATCGGCCTACAGACTTAGGTTCGAGCCCCCCAGCGGTCCATGCCTACACAACTTTATGCTGCCAGGGTTTCAACCTGGGTCTCCATTGTCCTGACACTAGGACATCGGTGTACTGCGCATCGGTACTACAACATAAATTCCAAAGACCCTCATACCCGTCCTCGTTCCTTTGTCCTAGACAAACGCTAGCCTCTCGTTGGGTGTCACCAACCCTTACCTGGTAAGCAGGGTCATAACTGGGGGCGAGGGCCCTAACCGAGACTTTTGAAGGCTTTTTGCCTTTCTCTCAAGAAACTCCTCACAATTAGACACATAATTATGTGCGTCCATAACTCTCTCTCAGCAGATTCCGCAGTCCAGTATGGAAGTGCTAAATCTCCATCTTGGCCCACCATAGTCTGGTTGATCATGACAGTTCTACGATCCACCGAGTTGTTATTTTAGCGGTAGTGCCCTCGCAGGTTGCGCCACGACAGACTTTCTCCTGATAAACATTCAATCAGGACTTCTAAAAAAGACTCATATGACTCGACCCTTATCCCAGGCCGTTCCACAGGGGCAAAACCTTCCCGGGCGGCCACACCCTTGGAGATCTTATTCCCGTGGTCCGACGTGGGCCCGCAGCGAGGTTGCGCCGCCCAGCAGTCCCCCCCTAGGGGTTACGCCCTCGTGGTGCTAAAACTTTACCGTTTAGCTTGGTCTTCCTTATATGCCTCGAGATTAACGCAAGCGGCCAGGCGGCGTGTCGCAACAATACAGGCCAAATGCGGGACTGCGCATAGGTCCGTCACGTACGAAAGGTATTTACCAGTCCTCTGTTGGACAACACAGAGGAACACATGACAACCTCTTCACATTCACAAACAAGAGCACCGCCAGACCCACTAGGCCGTGATCTCCAACTTGATCAGAGTAAGAGTGCCACACATCTCAATGACACCTCTCAGAATCAAATATTTTGCAACATTCTTAAAATCTCATCAAATGGCCAGCAGAACCTGGCTCCTTTCGTCAGTCTTTTATCTCACCAACCCGGCTTGTCATGCCATTAGATCTATTAATCGCCTTTCCCACGAAGGAGGTTCCACTCAATAGGTCTGTCAGCCACCCCTTCCTTTCCAGGATGAGCTCCCCCATGACCCTCGCAAGCATCTTCCTTTTCTGAAGATGAATCCCCCAAATAAGCATGGGATACAACTTAACCATAGCAATGATACAGAACAGGAGGCCAACTTATGGGTCTCCAACACAACTTAGACACGTAACATTTTGGCATGATAAGCTTTCGAGTCTCACGGACTCAAGGATTCTTTGAGATCCTTACAACTCTTTCCACAAAACAGACTGCGCTTCCTCTCCTTATACTTGACCCGCTCATCTGCCCACGGGCAGGTCGCACGAGTATACCGAAAAGTAGACAGTTTACATTCGCTCACAAGGCATAAGCATATGAGCTGTTTGTCACACAAATCCCACACAAATCATCATACATCGGAAAGCCACACATGTGAGAGTGAGAGTGATCGTCATACACAGGGAAGTAGTCTCAACACCTCACTCGGTATATACCCAACAATAGAATATCTCTCAAACCCCAACATCCATATTTAAGTGCTCTGTCCCCTCTCATATCCAGTGGATCATACCGTAGGTGTTTCTGACTCTCACATCACCTATAGGTAGACTCTGATCTCTAAACAAAATGGAATACAATTAGGTGTCCTAAGTGTCACACAGCTGAGTCTCAGTCCTCGGATCACAATGCGAAAAGAACCTCAAAACCTTATTGTACATTGGTCCTTAGTCATACACGACACCCTAGGATACGTGTATCTGACCCATGATACATTGTACCCCTGACTCACTCTTCCTATGTACAGAAAACACCTCACCTCTACTGGCGTATAGGCAAACCAGTCCCAACTCGCTCATCTCCTCCTGGTTTTGCCTATACAGCAGGGCTCGACCCCCATCCGGAGCCCTCTCTACCACTCGGCCCTGTCTATCATACATCTTGCCATCCTGCTCATTAACCCGCCCCTCAGCCTTGTCCTTAAGGAACTTAGGACACTCAAGGGCCCTATGCACACCATCCAGGAAATAGAAACACATAGCCTTCGATTTTCTCTGAAATTTATTCTTCTTTCTCTGGGCCCCTAACGACGGAGGTGCCTCTTCCTTTTCCTTGCTCGCTTCATGACTCTGGGGCAGGCGCCACGGTCCTTCAGCTCCTCCTTCTGTTCCCTGGGCACTTGACTCCCCTCGCTGCATCTCTCCTTCGGGTTGGTACTCAGGGGTATCCAACCTCAGTGGCCTGCCCTCGCGGGTTTCCTCTGCCATAGCCGCTTCCTCACTCTCGCGAGGCCTCGGAGTCTGGGGAGTAGCGACTCTAGTAGGCTGGCTCGTGGCCTCCTGCTGCCGCTGATCAGTAGTCGGTCCCCCCGAATCGGTCCCAGTGGCCCACGAGCCCAGCTGTGCCCTCAATTTCCCCATTTCTGGCTCGTGCTCCGGGGTCCTCTGCTCCTGAGGCTCCTCCGGTGGCATATCCAACTTCATAGCAGCTACCAACTCGTCCAGACGTGACGGCTCCTTCCCCTGCGCCTCAAGCTGTGGAGGCTCTACCGCTCCAGTGAGAGTCCCCTCCTGTACGTCCAGAAGGATCAGCAGTGACTCCTCAGCCGCCCCCTCTTCTACTGGTGCAGGTAGGGGTTCTTGGGTCAACGCCTCTATAGGGGTATCTGCCGAAGTAGGGGCCTCCTGCTGCGAAGCCAGCTCAGTGGGAGCCTTGAACTCAAAGCTTCCCTTGCTGGCTTCCTTTCTTGCCTCTGCCTCAGCTGGGTCCAGAAATACCTTCCCCAACTTCTCTTGCCGAGATGCCTCTGCTTCCTCCTCTTGGCCAAACAGCCCTTGCACCCCCTCGCCTTGGATGCCGTACCTGTTCTGCTCAGTCCAGTCGATCACCTTGGTAGCGGCAAGTCTTTCCACTGCGGCCGCCATTTCCTTGAGCTTCGCCTCCCACTCAGCCTCCTTTGCCTCTAGGCGAGCTTGCCAGACCTTGTTCTCGAGCCTCTCCTCTGCGAGTTGGGCAGTCAGCTGTTCCACCTCCCCTTTCCTGAGGGCCAACTCATCACTGAGTAGCGAGTACCTTTGAAAGGCCGTGATGGATGTCTGCTTTATCTCCTTGTCCACCCACTCGATGACCTTCCTAGCGGCAGAAAAACCCAGCTCTCCAATCTCTATTGCCTCGTCTGCACCCTCAGTTGCCAGGCCTGTCTCTTGTGCCCTTTGGCGAGCTGCCTCTCTCCACCCCTCATATCTGGCCCACAACTCGTCAATCCTCTGCTCACTCGTCTTAGGGTCGACTGGTGGCGTTGACGCTATCCCTGCAGCCTCCATCATGTCCCTCCGCTCATATATCTCCGCAAGGCGAGCTCGGACCTTGGCACGCTTGAACTGGGCGGCTTCATCTGGCTCCTTTCCTATGCCTGCCTCCGTGACTTCCCCAGTCGCAACTTGCGAGCCCTCCCCTAACTCAGTACATGCTGGCCCCGATGATGGCCCAACCAGGCTGGGCCCCTCAATGTCAGGGTGCTCAGCTGCATGCGAGGCTAAACATGAATCAATGACTAGGCGGGGCTCAATTCTCCACCCTTCTTCCGGTCCTCGTGCCTCAATCTCCTGCCTGGGTGACATAGCGGCTTCTGGTGGTGGTACTGAGGCCTCCTGGCTGTCTGGCTCAGGGACGCCCTCTGTCCAAGACTGCCGCGTATGAACTCAAGTTGGGGAGTCGGGAGGAGTATCATCTTCCACCACAATAACATCTTCCGCCCCTAACCCCTTCAATCGGAGTGGCTCTGCCTCGAGCTCGGGGAAAATTCGCTCCTCTCCTGATGGGTCCATAGGGCTCACTCCTGTTGAGGAGGCCTCCCACTGGGACGCGTCCAGGTGGGCTTCCAGGCCCCTGAATGGTGCTGCCGGTACCTCGCTCTCCCTCCGCCCTGGTGCCCGTGGCGAGGATCCTGGTAGGTCACCCTCCATGACTGGATGGAACTCCACCTGCCTGAGGCCACAGGCTGGGAAGGACTCCCTCGCCCTAGTCGGTCCTGCTTGTTCTTCTTCCCGCTGTGCCAAGGCTTTCCGGTCGCCTCTCGATGCCACCGACTCTCTTGCCTCCAAATCTCTTAACCTCTTGCTCCGCCGCCTTCTATCAACCTTGGGTTCTGGCCTCTTTGGTCCCGGCCGCCGGAACGCCTCCCTCAACTGGGCCCGACAATCCTCCCAATCTCGTGCCCGACCCCGGATCTGCCTCGCCAGTGGACGCTCCGCTCCTCTGGTCCAAATGAGTAGTGCCTGCACCCACTCATCCCTCGGAACCCCCTGATCGCTCATATACTGTTTGTATGCCGGGATGAACTCCTCCACGTTCCCTTCCTCCAAGCGGATAGGTAGCCCATCATTCCCCAAAGGCGAAGCTCTCAATCTCTGCATCCTCGCCTCTACCTCCGACCAAGTCAGGGCCTCCTCCCTGATTTGCGCAATGGGCTCCTCGAACTTCCCAATTCCCCTCAAGTGACGTACCCTCTCAGACACGTCCCATCCTCTCTGGGCTGCATGCTCTCGCTAGGCATCCAAGAAGAGCTCGACGTTGTCGTCATCAAACACGGGTGTAGGCTCTCTCCTGAAGGGCCCATGCCGCTTCTCCCCTCCGGATGCCCCGAGAGGTCTCTGTCGTGGCCGCATGCCCCGCCCGCCCCTCTGCATGGCTGCCTTCAAAAAGTCAGACCTGCACATCAGGCGAAACGAAACCAACAGGCACACGACAGGATCAGCATATGGGCTCAACAGTCTTCAGAGCAAATATACACTCAATCTCAGACACATCAAGCCTTTCTTCGCTTCCAATCATGGCATGCAATACTTAGGACGAGGGTCTACTCTGGGAGGGATCACGACTACTGGGAGGGATCGCGACTTTAGCTATTCCCTGGCCACGAACTTCTTTAGCCTTGTCCCGGATACCCAATCCTTCCATTCCGTCCCGTTTAGCTCTTCGATTTGGTATGCCCCAAACTCGCCGCATCGCACAATTCTATACGGGCCCATCCATCTCTTGTCGAGCTTCCTCGACCATTGCTTCTCCAGAGAGGAGTCGTACAGTAACACGATGTCCCCCACTGCCAACGGCTCCTTCCTTACGTGCGCCATCTGGTCCCACCTCATCTTATCCTCCATGCGGCTTCTCTCTACCTGACCAGCGGCCTCTCGCAATTTTTCCTCGGCCGCCCCCACTTGCCGCGCCCGAATATCGAGCAACTCTTCGAAGGGCAGGTTCACTTCCAAGTACTGGCGTCTCCACGTCTTCATAAAGCTTTCTATAGGAAAGGTGGCGTGCTTCCCGTACCACAGCGTGGCTGGCGCATACTTGGTAGTCCTCTTCACAGTAACATTCTCCACGAAGAAAGTCGCTCGCAGGAATTTCGGCCACTGACCAGGCTTGCCCTCTGTCCACTTAGCCAAGAGATTCGTGATGGTACAATGCCCCCTCTCCACAGGAGCGTTTGCTTGAGGGTGCGCGGCCGTAGTATAGTTGGCCACTACCCCATACCCTGCAAGCAAGGTTCACACCTCATTGCAGGTAAACTCCGATCCTTGATCCATCACGAACTCCTTGACGAAAGGATAGCGCAGGTAATACTCCTCGATACAATTTGCCAAAACCGGGCCAGTCTTCGTCCGGATAGCCCGACCGTCCACAAACCCAGTAAGGTTATCCCGGGCATCGAAGATGTAATTGCACCCATTTTCCCCAACTGGCATAAACAACAGGTCCAGGTGTACAACCTCACCCACTTCCCTTTCCAACCTTGGGTGCAGAGGCTCTCCCGACCTTTGCGCTGACCTCTCCTGGCAAGGTACACAAGATTGGCAGTACTTGATGACCATCGTCAGCATTCCATCCCAATGGTAGAGCTTGCTTATCTTCGTGCATGTGGCACCTATCCCTCTGTGCCCTCCTGCTATACCATCGTGTAGGGCCGCTATGATATCAATCTGCCGGTTCCTCCCGCATATGATCCTCTTGGGGTTCCCGACCTGCCGCTTTATAAACAGATGACCATCTCTTACTACGTAGAGGTGCCTCATCTTCTGCGCTTTGGCACTTGCGTCTCTATCTCTCATCTCACATGATAGGAGCAACCCCAACTCTCGGTAGATCCCATCATACTCCTTCGCCCGAAACGCCTCCTTAATCTCCCCCTCTTCGAACTCAGCGTCCTGACTTTCAGGAATCAGGATTTCATTATCCTCATTACTAAACGAGCCTCTCTGGTCGAAGTCTCCTTGCAGGAGCGTATTAGTGAGCAGATACATCCCTCCCATTAGCTGTTCATGCTCCTCTACCTGAGTGGGGCCTTCTCCTATCATCCTCACTTCCTCCACCAGACTGTGTGTACATGCCAATGTCAACTTCATCATCCACTGGGTGTCCTTGCCTCCCCACAAATCTTCTTCTTGAAATGGCTTAAGGACTAAGTCGGCCTTCCGCTCATACCCTCTTGGTGCTATCCATATGGGATGGCTAACACAACTGGGTACTCGCAGCGCACATCTTCCTCCTGATCTAGGAACCCGTCGACTGGCGGGGTGTCCTCAGTCGATTCCTGATTCACACCGTCCCAGTTGACGCGACTCAGGCCATCAACCCTATTCTTGTTCCTTGGGATCCTTTCTAGCTCGAAATTAAACATCCAAATGTACGTCAACCATCAGGCGACGGTTGGGTCAGATGGTGTATAATTCTTCAGGGAGCAGGCAAGTGCCATAGGGTCCACCCTTAATATAAATCTCCTGCCGAAGACGTAATTCCGGAAGATTCTTAGGCAATGGAGTACCGCAAGCTTCTCTTTCTTAAACTGAGAGTAGTTCCTCTCAGTCGTGTTAAGAGTACGACTTTTGAATCTTAGCGGCCTCTCCTTCTCTTTGACATCCGCCTGGATCAAAACTCCTCCCAATGCAGTTGGCCCGGCGTCTGTCTCGATGATGAATGACTTTTCTTCAGTCCCTTCATAATTTGACGCCCCCAACACCAATCCTCCTTCCCTGAACTCTCCCTTCATCCTGGTTACCGCTTCTTCCTGGTCTTCGCCCCAAACCCACTCCTGGTCCTGGCGCACGAGCTTCCTTAAATGCTCAGTCTTGGCGGCGAAGTATTTCACGAAGCTCCTCCAAAATTCCGCAGGTGCCAAGAAAGCTTCTCACATCCGTTATGGTCTGGAAAGACACCGACCACTCTAAGATTTTGTCTGTCTTCTTCACGTCTGGCTTCCGGCCCTTCTCGTTGCAGACAAACCCCAGGATAGTGACTTCTTTTATGCAGTGCTTGGATGTTGGTCCACTTGCAGTGAGGTTATATCCCTCCAGCAGACCCAAGACTCGATCGAGATCCTGGATATGCCTCCAGACAAAACGCCTCACTCCGGGCTGCACCTCGTCCTCCTCTTTCTCCTTTGGCCCTTTGACCGCCAAATCGTCGATGTAGGGCTCAGTGATGTACGGACTGACTGTTTGCATGACCCTGATCATATGCCTTTGCACCATCGCCACCGCATTCGTCCAACCTCGAGGGACCACATTCATGTGGATTAGCCCCCTTGGCGTGTGCATTGTCGTCACCGGCCTATCGGGCGGGTATACAAGAAACTAATCATACCTGGAATAGAGGTCTATAAGTGAGATTATAGGCCTCCCTGCGCATGACTCTGACAGTGTATCTGCATTCGGCAAGCCTCCCGCATCTCGCACCGTTACCGCATTTAGTCGTTGCAGATCCTGTACCCACCGTAGCGTCCCGTTCGACTTGATAAAGCAGAACCAAGGGGAAGCATATGGACCACTAGAGTAGCCGGCAGCATGCGTGCGCATCTTGCCATCCAAATAGCCCACCACCATCTTCTCCTCATCAGGGTTTGGGTATCGTGCACCCCTTAGGTTCCAGGGCTCGTGGGGGACCGTGTGGATCCAAATCATCGGGATCTTGTCCACATCCAGCCTCCCTCGCTGATCGTCATTAAAGGCGTATGCGCGATGCCTCTTCTTCATTAGCTGCACCATCAACATCCTTTCCTGGGGCGAAAGAAACCCCGGCTCCCCGACTATTAACTTCTCTTCATTTCCATCATTGATACGGCATGGATCCCTAAGTGCCTACTCTTGCATTCGTCGTATCAATCCTCGCTCCCGCTCGTAATAAGCCTCTTCATCTTCCGTAACAAGCACGGGAACAGGGCGACATTTTTTATCCACCGTTTTGTACCGCCTTTGGGCGCCCTCCTTAAGCCGTCCCCTAAAAAAAGTCAGCTTGTTGTTTGTGCTTGTGCCATCGCAGACCCTTTTCTTCCCCCAGGAAATCGATAGATAAGCTCCACTTCTCCTGCCTGTGGGCATTCCAAAACATGCTCTCGCAAGGCCTTGATGGCCTCCGGGTCCGCGAGCTCATGCGCTGCCACGATCTCCATAGCCTTACTCACGTCTGTAAGACTTAGTGACAGTACCTCCGCCCCATCCTCCTCCTCGGGTTCCTCCCAGAGCCTCCGCCGCTCATTCTCCGATTCCACGTAGGTGAACGAGCCGGGGTTAGGCCTATTCCACTCACTTCCTGGCCCCGTGTTCCGACAGGTGACAACTTCATAGTTTTCACAGGCTGGGTCACTCATGAGCAATATCATCGTTCCATCGTGCTTGTACATGAACGATTTGCCCAGAAGAATAGGATAGTCCACATCTGGCATGACGAAAAAACACGTCCTCGCTCGCACCTTGCCAATCTCTATAATCACATTCAACGCGGTGCCGCAAAAAACTGCCTTGCAGTTAGCTCCGTGCAGCATGCTGTGATCTGCACGGTCGATCTCCATCCCAAGCATGAGCGCATCTCTTTCCCTAATGATGTTCATTTCAGCGCCCGTATCCATCATTGCCACGCACTTCTTCTCTTTTACTACCAAGTCCACCAATCCACATGCCACACACTTCCAGTCCATTCTTGTCCCAGCTTGTGTACATCCCACTTCCCTGGGCAAGACGATACTCAAATACACGTTGGGCACTAGCCTTCGAGACAATCGCCCTTTCAACTCCTCCCGGAGTCTTGGTGCGGACGCCAGAATATCTTTTAAGTTCATAAGGTCGTTATGACCTTCAAGGAGCCGGTCCACCATCCTTTCCACGTCGAAGTCCTCCTCTAACCTGACGGTGTACTTTCTCTTCCTGGGCAAACCTTCCTGTAGACCTGGCTCGGCTCTCTCCTGAGCCTCCCTTCTCTGGGCTCTTTGCTCCGTCTGCCGATCCTCCTCCTGACGAAATCTCTCATCCTCCGTGTCTTCTTCCTCTTCCTCTTTTTCCTGGACCTCGACCACCTTCTTCCTACGCTCAGGCTCAGGTCTCTTCCGTGGAGGTGCCTGACTTGGCGTCTGACTAGGGCCCGCCTTACTTTGGCTCTTGGTTTGAGTTGCTTGTGGCGCCCGCCCATGCGGGGTGGGCGATCTGAACGTCATTCCTGACCTGGGGCCAGACCCTGCTACGGCAACCCCGGGACTACTCTGCTGTCCAGCTGCCGGCCCCGGCGCGGTCTCATAGAGAAAGACCTTCGGGAGGTTGACTCTCCACCCCTGAACTTCATCACATAGCCTTTTTAGTCTCCGCTGGTACCTCCCCATTTTTTCTATCAGATCCTCCATCTTTTCCAGGGTGGTTATGGCCGGCTCCCTCTCACCCTCTTTCCCCTCATCATCCGATTAAACACGTATCGACTCTTCCTTTATGGCCCCAACTTTTAGCAGTTGCATAACCTCCTCACTATCCCCCGTAATCTCTTCGATTCCTATGGCCGGGTCTTCTCTCTCCTGCCACATTCTGAGCATGGTCGGGGCAGCCGATGACCCTCCCGCCGCCCGCATGACGGCCTCCTACCTGATCCCTCCCGGGGTCTTCGGGTCAATGTGTTCCCCCCACTTATCGTATATATCTCCATCCATACAAGAGGAAATCAGGCCCGCAAGCTCATCATTCCGCCGTTGCTGGCAGAACCGAATCGTGTGGCCTACAACGCCACAATGCCAGCAGGTCGCATTCCGCCAGTCGAAGCGGGGTCTCCCATACCCTTGGCCCCCTTGCTGACTGCCCTGGTCACCTTGGCCCCGGCCCCCCTAGCTATTCCATCCACCACCACGTCCCCCGCCATTTCGGCCTCGTCCGCCACCCCTCTGGCCTCCTTGTCCCCGACCCCTATTGCCCTGTCCACCTTGCCCTTGGCCTCCTCCACCCACCACGCTAGCCTGCAATGCTTGCTGCGAAGGGGGAGGTTGGGCCGCGAATTGGCCTTGCGTCGCCGAGAAACTTGGCGGCCCTGCGCTCGTTGACGGACCCGAAAACGGAACCATCTGTCCAGTATGGGCTTGGCCCCCTCCACACGAGGCGCAATGACTACAGCTAGGCCAGGGCGCCGCCTGACAGTACGGTACCCAATGTCCGCAAGCCGGAGGCGGCCCTATTGATGCCGGCCCTGCCGATATGGGCACGGTTACGGCGGCTGTTGGCGATGCGGCAACTGCCTGGGGGATCTGCCCTTTGCCAGACCCTTGGCCTCCCAGCAACAGATTGCGTTGCTTCCGCTGGGCCTTGGTAAGGATTTGCGATCCCGTCTCCTCCCCGCCGTAATCCTCCTGCCCGGCGCCTTCATCCCCCACCTCCTTTCCTCGGCCTTGGACCACGACTACCACCTTTTCTTGCGCCTCGGCATCCTGGCCGTCGTAGCCTAACGCCGCAAGTACATCAGCAACTATCCTCTTTACTCCCGGGGTCCCTGATGCAGTAGCGTCCCTCTTCTTCCTCTTCCTTCTTTGCAGGCGCATCTGATGCTGCTCCACTTGGTCTAAACTCCCATCCTCCACTCCTCTGTCGATGGTGGCCCAAGTAAGCTTTGCGCTGCCTCCTCTATGACTCGTCAATTTGGCTGCCTCTGACGCAGTGAGCAGTCCCAGAAAGATGGCGCACTGCCTTTCCTCAGAGATCCCGTGAACTTTCCTTGCCTTCTTCTTAAACTCCTATACGAAGGCCCCTATCGTGGTAAAGTCGTCCTTGTTCATCGCCTCAAGGTCCGAGATGGTAAGCAACCCATCACCTAACCGATACTTGCGCAGCATGCTCTCCCTAAACCTTGCCCAACTGTCATTGGCGGCATCCACAACCTTCTGCACTTCCTGATGGTGCCCATGGAGCACGTACCTCATAATGCGCTGGAATTTCACCTCGTCTAACAATCCCACCATCGCCTGCTCCACCAGATCTAGCCAATCTACATTGAAATGGAAGGTCTCAACCTTCGGGACGTTACTCGGGGTCTTCTCATGTCGATCTAGGGCTGCGATGAAGTCCTCGAGGGTCAGGACCCTTCCGGCGCCATCTGATATGCTGCCACCCTTCGGCATCTTGGTAGGCCTCCTTTTCCAATTTCCTGTTAAGAGAAAACCAAGGCACTCACCTACTTAGCATCCTACTTCTTTCTGGTCTAGCCCGCATCACCTACCTAACCTCACCCTTGACGTGAGTATTGCCGCCCTTTATGCTCTTGCTAGGACCGGGCAGACAACCAAATACACATATACAGGTGCGAACTTCCCCTTTTTATACTTAGTCCCACGTCACTTTCCTTACACTTCAATCACACTTGTCACTCTCTTATGCCTATTTTCTTACTTGCACCCGGATATCGTTCCACTAGGAACAGGCAACGGCGCCACCTGTCGAGCACATCGGTCCGGCACCGCTCGTGGCAGCGCGGGACCCTCTCGGCCGCGTCACGCAGGAGTTGGACCAACCTTGTCATGAACACACAAATGAAGCTTCCTTAGGCCGCTCCGACCGAGTGCGCCAGCCATACCTCTCGCGAGCCCCTACGACAGGATAAGGCCTACGCGAGGCACAACTTACCTCCACCTTACGGGAGCTATCACCTCCCTTCGGTGGGCGGATCCCAGCCGAGCTACCAGTCCACAGTACAAAGGCTACTCGGTTGCAATCGCAGAGGTGGACCAGCCGAGGGCGTTTCTCGTTCGATGTAGCATAGGGGGTACGCGCGGTAATACCCCAATCGGACCCGCACGCGAACCGACATCTTGGGGGGCTGAAGTCCCAAGCGCGACCCGTAGTCGGTCGGCCAGAACGCATCCCACTCACCACGCATACACCACTCTACGAACACAAAAAGGGAACACATACACACATACACACATACACACGAAATGACACAACACAAACAACGCGACAACGCTCTTAGCCCTTTAGTAACCGTCCCATAACTTTTTGATGCGGAAATTGGATAGGCGTCGGGTGTGAGACTTAGTATAAAATCGCACGGACGCAGGGCTAACTCATATCGACTCGCAATGCAAGCGTACACAAGCGGTCGCAATGGTGGCGTACTATGTATCCCCTATACTCGCGCGGCCCTCGTTAATCTCGAGGGCCACATTCGACACTCAAGTGTCGGCTGACACACGCCTTGAGGGTTAATCTCTCGATGCTGGACAACCGCCATGCGCGCTTGAAGACCACACCATCTTCTGCACCCTGTGCAGAGGGGTTGAGTAAGCTTTAAGCTGTCGTGGCGGTCGAACATCAAGGGGTTTGACTTTGACGGCTGCCACGGACTATAACATCTAACTATGAAAGCTCAAAAAAAGGAAATTCACTCCAACTGTCATTAGCTTAGTGGCCTCCTAGAATAGAAGGGGGTAGACAGGCCCAAACGACACACGCGAGGAGGAGGCCCGGTGTCGCGCGCGGCGGTCCCACACCCAGACGCAAAGTAGGTTTTGTGTCGGACCTCACGGTCGTGGCACGCAGGAGTATCTTTTGTCACCTTTAAGAAAACACCACTCCGACCGTGCGTGCGTGTTATACCTCTCGCGACTCCCTACGACAGGTTAGGGATCCCGCGAGGTACAACATTACCTCCACCTGCGGGAGCTCTCACCATTCCTTAGGCGGGCATATCCCTGCTGAGCTACTGACCCACATACGAAGGCTTTTACATGCAATCGCAAAGGTAGGCCAGCCGAGGACGTTTTCTCGATCGCCGTAGCATAGGCATCCGCGCGGTAGAATGCCTTAAGACTGACCCGTATGTCGAGTCCCGAGGTGCTAACTTCCCCGGACCGACTATCTAATCAGGTAAACTTCTTGGACAATCTTTCACGCTAAGTTAACTATGTTTATGACTCTATGTTTCTTATGTTGATCTTATGAGAAGCCAAAGTCGAGCACTTTGTAATCCCTCTTTCTCTCGAATAGAAACCTAAACAAATGACTTTCTGAGCCTCAACCAGCTACGATCCATTCACAAGTATATATATATATACATATACAAATGTATATATATAAATTAAGGGAGCTGACTGAGCGGTGGGATTGTCGTGCCCCTTTGCCCGAATATCTCAGACGATCCCGAACTCAGAAGACAGCACAAACGTCCAACACCTGTGCAGATGCAAGACATCACATACACGCATACAGATGCAGACACAAATGCGCTACAAGCGTCAACCTTTAATCGATTCATAACAAGTTACTCACGCCCCAAAACCTTGAAAATAACATTTCTTCCTAACCCTGACACCATTTACCCCAGCCCCATACATTTTCAAAGACTTCTGAGTGTGACTTGGACAATTTAAGCATAGATACAGAGGGAAGATTTATCTGCTTCGTGCTTAGGTCTTGTCTTAGGTGTGGGTATCAAGCCATGGTGGAAGTTGAGTTGAAGTTCTACCGACCTGTTATCCAGAGATAACAAAATTTGCAGTTCCTTACGGATTTCTTCCGAAGTCCTTTCCAAGACGCGAAACCTATAGACACAACAGAGTCCAAGATAAACTTAATATCTTTCTTCCTAACTGAGATCTAGGAAGTCCCTTCTAGACTTTGTGTCTTCTGTCTGACTCCTATCCTTAACTAATCGTTTTGGGTTGTTGCCCTTCCGCTCCAGGTAGTGAATAATAGTTCACTCCCCTTTTTACTGTCACAGTAACCCTCCATATTCCCTTCACTATCTTGTTCCTATCCCCCTTGGGATTATTTTGTCTGAGTTCCCTTCCTTTCCCTAACACACATGAATACATCACCAATCCAACCTGTAGAAAGGAATCTCATGGAAATAATCAGACAAATGGATAGTCTCTCTCTGAGACAAGATCTCACTTATCCCCTCTCAGTAGAATCAGAGATAGTTAGTCAGGACTGAACAATGCAGATTGTGGAGAAAGTTAGCGGTGGTATGGCAGACCATTCAAGATATAGCCACTTGCTACTGAAGCTTGTTTGACAAAGGCAACCTTGTGGGTCTTGGCCCCTGTGAGCCAAAACACACTTAGCGGTAGGCTTATCCTATGGTTAATCACTGATAAGGCAGGTGCCCTTGAAACCTCACTACTCTTATATCAGATTAGTCACTGATAAGGCAGAATTTCCCTGCTACTTTTATCACTGGCTAGCCCTCAATAAGACGGGTGCCCAAGGATCCTTGCTATTCTTATTACCGACTAAGTGCTAGGATGTTTATTGATAAGGCAGGTGTCCTTGAAACCTCGCTAATCTTATATCAGACTAGTCACTGATAAGGCAGGATTTCCCTGCTACTCTTATCACTGGCCAGCCCTCAATAAGGTGAGTGTCCAAGGATCCTTGCTACTCTTACCATTGAACGAATGTTAGGTTGATCAATGATAAGGCAGGTGTCCTTGAAACCTCACTACTCTTATATCAGACTAGTCACTAATAAGGCAGGATTTTCCTGCTAYTCTTATCACTGGCTAGCCCTCAATAAGGCGGGTGTCCAAGGATCCTTGCTACTCTTACCACTGAAAAGAATGTTGGATTGGTTAATGATAAGGCAAGTGTCCTTGAAACCTCACTCCTCTTATATCAGACTAGTCACTGATAAGGCAGGATTTCCCTGCTACTCTTATTACTGGCTAGCCCTCAATGAGACGGGTGTCGAAGAATCCTTGCTCTTACCACTGACCAAGCGTAAGGCTCATCGGAATTAAGGCAGGCTTTCCCTGCTATTCTTACCTCCACACAAGTCTTAATCAATAAGTCGAGGGGCGTGTATCTGAGAGGACCACACAAAGACAAGTATAGAGGAGGATGGAGGAGGTGGGCACCATGATAGCGTCTCCCTCCTCTCCAATGCCCCATACTCTCCTTCTCTGGCTCTGTATGATGCCTAATGATAACAATCAGAATAAAGATATAAAATAATAATAATAATAATAATAATAAAATAATAATAATAATAATAATAATAATAATAATAATAATAATAATAAATAACAATATTAACGATAATAATAAGTAATAATAGCAATAATAACCATAATAATAATAATTGCGCGGCATACGAGCGTGACGATATACAGAACCAAGTTGTGAAATCACACAGATGTCCGAGTAGAGATGTACAGACCGAGTGCAGAATCCGTCAAAATGGGAAAACACGAAGAAACAATGGGCCAATGCTCGCATTCATGGGCCACATCAGTAAAGCATTCAGGGTCGCTCTTCCTTCGCCTGACAACCAGCCTGCGTGTCTGTCTGTCCATGTCAACCGTTTGCATGTCTCAGGCTGTTGGTTGGTCTCAGATTGTGTCTGTCCCCGTCTGTGTCTATACTACTTTAGACTGTGCCTATCCCAGTCTGTGTGTTGTACTAATTCAGATTGTGTCTGTCCCAGTCTGTGTCTTGTACTACTTCAGACTGTGTCTGTCCCAGTCTATACTGTACGTTCCCACAGTGCGACTACACTTAGTCAGCGGTGCATCCTTATGCAGCCAGCGGTATAGCCCCGCTCAGTCCAGGTCCTGTCAAGCAAGTACCGTATGGGAATGTGTGCACCATGGGTATGGAAAAGGGCAGACCACCTAGTTTCAGAAGTATAAATCAAAAGACAGCGTTCACCTGCTCATTGGTTGCTGCATGAGCCATGCGGAACCGATGCTACAACGTCTTGTGCAAGGCTGTCTGCAGATGCCCGTAGTCGCAATGGGCGTGAACGAAGAGTGTAGTCACAGTCGTAGGTGTAGTGCAGTGTATGTGTTTGTGTCACAATGGCTGGGCATGTTTGTGACTGTGCGTGACCGTGCATGTGACTGTGCACCACCGTGTGTGACTATGCACACTGTGTGTGACTGGACCCAACGTGTGTGTGAGTATCCTACGTGTCATAGTGTCTGTGCGTGTGATTATGTGTGTCACCGCGAACTGTGTGTCTATGCACTTTGTCTGTGCACTGCGTTTGTGACCGAGTCACCTTGTGTATGTGTCGGTGTCTGTGTCGCTGCGTGCATGTCGGTTCGTGTACATGCGGCCGTCTGCGTGTGTCACAACACTTGTGTGTGTGTCACGTATCTGCCTGGGTCACACCGCCTGGCTGTGTGTCACATTGCCTGGGACAAACCGTTTGTCACGGTGTACCGGGCGTCTTTGTGTATGTCCCAGTAGCTGTGTGCCTTGTGTGTCACTGTGAATCTGTGACTGTAAGATCAGAGAGTCGCGTGCGTGATATCCAGGGTGATCCGGCGTATGTAAACAGTGAGTTGTTTGGGCTCTGAGTCACCATAGCCAAATGGAAGTGTACTCTTACCCGGATGCCATATCTTTGAGTTTTGAGTGGGCGCATGTCGCCAGTTTGCTGCGCCACTGTCTGTACCCATGAAGAATGAGAGCAAGTCTGGTTCCTAATAATAATAATAATAATAGTACTATACAAGGGAGACGAATAGCAACAATCTTCAACAACCATGCAACATAACATACGCAGACCAGATAATCGTGATCTCAACCAACAGCAGGATTGCATCACCATCAGCTCCAAATATGATCACAACAAAAGTTCTCAGTTGACAATGTATGAACAGTCTCATCATCGTAAATGGAGAACCAATGTTGCTATCCTATTTGGCGCTCGGTGCCCAGACTACATATGGCAGAACCTGTCTAGCCTATGCTACAATGCCGAAGTTGACAACAACAGCTTCTCTGAAGTACAGCCAGCACCACACGCATCAGCACCAGGTAAGCCCCTTGTTTCACTTACTACCTCGTGCCCCCATTCACAGATGCCGTATGTACCCAGCCTACCGTGCAACCGATAATAATAATAATAATAATAATAATAATAATAATAATAACAATAATAATAATAATATAATACAAAAAAACGATAATAATAAGAAGGATAAGAAAGATGAACTGTAGCGAACTTCAGCAATCAAACAACATCATACATATGTGACCAGATAGTCTTGGCCTCGAACCAACCGCAGAATTGCACCACGAGATTCACCAAATAAGAGCACACCGAGAGTTCCCAATGGACAATGCTGAAATAGTCCCATCATCATTGTCAACGAAGAACCAAATGTTGATCTCCTATCTGGCATTCGGAGCCCGGACTACAGATGGCAGATCCTATCTAGCCTACAACTACAATGCCAACGTTGTCATCAACAGCTTCTCCGAAGTACAAGCAGATCTCGGCCGATGCCGTCGCGTCAAGCACCAGGTATGTCTGGCGCATCACTCTCAACCCCGATCCCCAACACACAGTATGCCACGCGCTTATTCGTAGAGTTTGGACGCTGTGTGTGCAAGTGCAAGCGCGCATGGGTGAGTCTCAGTTTGGCGGGCTCAGCTGATGTCATTGATGATTGCCCCAGGGAAGTTGTTGAAAGGCCACTGTTGTGAAGCAGGTTTTGCACTGTATGAGTGAAACAATCAGCATTCAACCTGCTTGGTAGTTGCTCTTCGCGTGGGGGACGTATCAGAGTAGAGCTGCCATGGGAGCCGTAATGTCGGGCGTTCATCTTGCAACATTTTCCAGGAAGGCAAAAGGAAGAGAAGAAACGAAGTAGCACGTGCCAAGGCCATGTAACGGACAGCTCGGCACAGTCCCCCCCCTTTCTCTCTCTCTCTCTCTCTCTCTCTCTCTCTCTCTCTCTCTCTCTCTCTCTCTTTTTCTCGTTGTTCTTCCACTCTTCTGTTCTCTCCTGCATACGATCAAACACTGCTAAAGGTCACGATCTGTAATAGTTGAAAACTAAAACATCGAATTTGTAAATCAATAAAACAGATGAATCTGGCTGACCCCCTCTTCCAGGTTCATCCCATGCATGTCGTGTAGCATTGGCATGGGGAATGATGGCAGCATCATTTGGTGCACCCGTATACAGGTAAGTATCCCCCTTTGTCTGTCTGCCTGTTTTGTCTCTCTTTCTGTTTGTCTGTCCCGGTCTCTGTCTGTGCCTTTGTCTGCACCTCTGTCCGTGTCTCCATTCGTTCCCTGTCACAGTGTCTGTTTCACTGTGTCATAATGTCCGTGAACCCGTGTGTGCATTTCAGAGCCTCTGCGCGGGGTATTCAGGGTGATCTAGGGTGAGAGTGGGCGCGAACAGCGGTGTTAGACATAGTTACGAGACTTGAGAGTTCAGGCATTGAAGTGCCATAGCCTGCTATTTCGAGTTTGCATCCGTAATGCGTTCCGGACTTCCATATCTCTGGGCTTTGAGTGGGCGCCAAGCGCCAGTGTACATCACCATCTGTTTGCATGTATGCGAAGTTAATATTAATAATAATAATAATAATAACAATACCGATAATAATAATAATAATAATAATAATAATAATATTGATTATAATAATAATACGAAATAATAATAATAATAATAATAGTTTGCAAGAAAGATGAGCAACAACGAATTCCAGAAATCGAACAACATCATACACTAGGGACTAGATAGTCGTGACCTCGAACCACCAACAGGACTGCATCACGAGTTTCACCAAATAAGAGTACAGTAAAAGCTCCTAATTTGACAATGCTGAAACAGTCTCATCATCATCAACGAATAACCAATGTTGGTTTCCTATCTGCCGCTCGACGCCCAGACTACGAATAGCAGATCCTCTCTAGCCTAGAATATGATGCCGAATGTTGACGACAACAACTTTCTGAGTATGAGCAGGTAGTGGCCAACGCCGCCGGCTTCAGGCACCAGGTAAGTCTCTCGCTTCACCCCCTACGTCGATCCCGCATGCGCAGATGCCACTAGTACCCAAAGATCATCATGCATATAATAATAATAATAATAATAATAATAATAATAATGCATGTATACAAGCTATCTTTCAGGTTCGGTGCAGTCGAAGAGAGGGCGCGTTGCATTAAAGGGACTGGCGCGCTATAGTGGTGGCAATCGACAGTCGAGCAACTCTCTCTCTTTCTCTCTATCTCTCCCTCTCATCTCTTTTCTCTCTCCTCGTGTACCCAGGTGCTAATCTCTGAAGGTGGCCTCTTGATGCAGGTACCTCGAAGACGAAGCTTGGAGCCACGGCATCACGGGTAAGTCTCTTTCTGGCCTTCCCCGCGTCTCTCTCTCTGATCGCAGACGGCGCAGGCGTTCCTACTAGGTGAGTCACATTCTCTCTCTCTCTTTCTCTTCTCTCTCTCTTTCTCATCTCTCTCCCTTTCTCATCTTTCTCCCTTACCTCCGTCTTCAGCGTCATCATCGCCGTCAGTCGGTCTTCTTCGTCGTCGTCTGACCGTATGCTCAGGTACGTATTCTTCTCCTCCGCTCTCCTTCTCCTTCTTCTTCTGCTTCTCGTTCCTTCTTCCTCCTTCCTTCTTCTTCTTCTTCTTCTTCTTCTTCTTCTTCTTCTTCGTGCGCTGCCTCCTCTTCTTTCGTGCACTTCCTCTGCACACCTCCTCCTCCTGTATTGTACCTGGCCACAATGCCAGCCAGGTTCCGAAACAGAGAAAGCCGATCCCCCCCTCGCTCTCGTCCTTTCTTCCGGGAACGGTGTCGAGTGACCATGACAGACTGTTTTCGTCGCAGCTTTCGGCGCATCATCAGGAGGTCAAACCCTCCGACTTTTCAGCCGTGCTCTATGATCAGGTATGCGGCCTTCATTTCTTCCATAAGCCCACTGTCCCTCTCTCTCTCTTTCTCTCTCTCTCTCTCACACACACACAAACGATAAAGCGTGGTCACACGCACGCGTGTTCTTAGTAGTGTATATTCTCGTGTTCTAACGGTATATTCATTCGGTTGTTTTGCCCATCCTACCGATGGAAGTTCTACGAAGTCCGTCGCGAGATCGGTGCACACTCATACTCGCACTCTTAGTACTAGCGTCTCCATGTCCTACCGGTAGATTCGCTCGACTTTGCCCTTCCTATCGATGTGAATGTTCCCTCTCCTTCGCCTTCTCTCCCTCTCTGTCTCTCTCACACACACACACATGTACACGTACGTGTAGTAGTGGGCTTTCGTCATCGTGGCGGAAGATTCGACCGATTTTGCCCATCCTTTCAATGGAAGCTGCGCGCGGCCAGCCGCGCCCTTGACTGATCGAGGTACACACACACACACACTCACACACAGTCCATCGATAGGGTGAGCAAAAACGGGATGAATCTTCTGCTGAAACGTGGCAATATGCACTGCCACTTTTTGATTTGTTCATTTTATCGATCTAAGTTGTGCGCGGTGAGTCGCAGGTAGGAGACTAGGCTATTAGCCAAGGTTGGAGACTTATAGTCTCTCTCTCTCTCTCTCTCTCTCACACGCACACACACACACACACACACACACACACACACACACTCCATCGATAGGATGAGCAAAACAGAATGAATCTTCCGCTGAAACGGGGAAATATACACTGGTACTTTTTATTTTGCTCGTTCTATCGATCCAAGCGCGCGCGGCGAGGAGACTTATAGGCTCTCTTTCTCTCTCTCTTACTTTCTCTTTCTTCCTCTTCTTTCTCATCTTTCTTCTTCAAATCTGAGCGTGTGAGAGGTTATCAGTATGGATTCAGGCAGAGGTCGTGTTGGGCGCATCGCCCAGGATCTGATTCGACCTTTCTGGGACAGGCATTGATTGCACACTCGACACGGGACTATTTGACTTCGCTATTGATATCTTGGTCTACTCCCTCGCCTTCCCCCTCTTCGTCTCGTCCCTCCTCCATCTCTCATCCGCGGTATCTCCCCATGTATGCGTGCGAGGAAGGGACCTGTCTTCCATGGTTGCGGTCCCTCCTCCCTCTCTCTCCCACGCACATCCGAGCGTATCTGGCCATCTTCGCGGCTTCAATCAAGATGAAATAACAATCAGAGAAAACATTGGCCATATAGCAGTTGTGATGGCCGACACGATTGATTAGCGATCTTATAGCTACCTAGCCATATTCATGGGCTATAATCGCAATCATAACTCAAAATAACAATAAGATAACGACAAAATAACGATAATAATATGAAAATAATAATAGGAATAAGAATAAATAATAATAATAATAATAATAATAATAATAATAATAATAATAATTATAATAAAAAGGATGTATACTGGCTATCTTTTCGGCCCTATGCAGTCAGCTAGGAGGAGTGCATTGCGTTCGGGCTGATTGCCCGGCCACTGTGATCAGGACTACCGACGAACAGGTAAGTGTTTCTCACGCTCCCCTCTCTCTCTCTCATTCACACACACACACACACACACAGGTGTGGTAATGAATATACCCATGTTTTAGCGGTAGATTCATTCTACTTATATATATATATTTATTTGTTTATTTATCTTTATTTATTTATTCTATTTTATTCATCCTATCGGTGTAACAGGAGGTAAGTTGCAGGATCAGAGACTTACCTCTTCCTTCTCTTCCCGCCGTCGTCGTCGTTACCGTCATCTTCGGCAGCCCGTCGACGTCGTCAGCCCGTCGTCGTCGTCGCTACAATCAACTGACTCACTCGGTCAGGTAGGTACTTTCCCTCTTCTCCTCCTACTTCTTCTTCTTCCTCCTCCTTCTACTTCTCCCTCTACTTTCTCCTCTTCTTCTTCCTCTTATTATTCTTTGTGCACGCCTGTTTCTCCCTCGCGGCCGAGTCCATCCTCATGCGCACCTCCTAGGCTCCTCCTTTCACCGCGCGATTCCTTCCACCTTCGCAAGCATGATAGAGCTCAAGCTCGCCGTCGACCGCGCGCCCGTAGTCCACCGAGTCCCTGCACGCGCCCCTCCTCTCTCACTGCTCTACCTCGCCCCTTCTACCGAGGTTGCGAGCTAGTATCTAGCTGCCCTTCTCGACTTCGAGGCCGGGACTCGTGGGGTATCCGGCTGTTTTCGATGAATCTGTCACGGATATCGCAACAGATTCATCGAAACAACTATCTGCTGTAACTACGGGTTGAAAGAAAATAAATAAAAATAAAGTAATAAGTCGTTAAGGTAATAAGAATAAATAAAAGAAAACAAGAAGAAAATAAACGAATCTAACTGCTAACCCCCTCAGCCTGCCAAGTGGCGGGTCCCCGTTATAGCAGGGGTCACGTCTCAACTAACCTACTGACTAATTCCTAATGTGGAGGTCGCGGGTTCAAGTCCCGGTCGTCTCAGACCTGGGCAAACGAAAGTAGAGCCCCCTTTTAAAGGGGGAGCTAGCTCAGAGGGCAGTGGGTCTTGATCCCCAGATCCCCCATATGTCAAACAGTGCTGAAACCTACTGAGCTAGCTCCCACTTTGGGTAGAAGGGGAGTAGCTCTACTATGTATAAAGTAGCATGGCTCATTCCAACCAGTGGCCTGAGCCCGTTCTAGCCTGTACGTGCGCGCACGCTTGCTGGTCCGCGCGTTTGCCTGCGTGCACGCCGGCTTGAGTGTGTGTGCGACCAGCAAGGGCACTTGGTGGACCGGTAGGCCCGAAGGGCCGATACTTAGCCGTGGCTGCGACATTGAGGGTCGCGGCAGGGTAAACACTCAGGTGTCGGAAAAGAGGTCCGTGACAGCTAAGAGCCGCGAAAAATACTCAAGTAAGAGGTGGGCCGGTACCACACCAAGTAGTGGTAGACGTGTGGGGAACCGATCGCCGAGCAGAAGAAGACAAAAGTTAGCACTTTTAGAGGCCCGGTACTGTTAGGTAGGCGGGTACTAGGTCAAGTAGTCTCAGTCTAGACGCCGTGCGGGCGATATCAGAACTTGCAATGGTGTCTCCCTCTGCATAGGGACGAAAGCACTGGTCGCTCGGGTAGTCATGCGGTCAGGAAGTCACCTCCCAAGGGGCGACTCCCTTTCTACCTACGGGAGACTGAGCTAGAGCCTCAACCTCGCTTATGATGCACTAGTAGGGATAAGGGTACCGCTCGAGCAAACGTCAACAATCGGGGTGGTACCTCAACCCCGATAATCATACACTAATAATTGCTTCAGTCGTACGACCGGGGCGCGTATTAATTTATTATGACTGATGTACTGACGATTAAGTCTCAGCGTACATCGTAGATCTAATCGTCATAACATCAACCCTATCGACCCCTCAACCTCTTCAGTCGAAGGGTATTACTGCAGATCCTAACCTTCACAGCGTGCGTCATAACAACGCGCGCGCATACTTAACGAAATTTTCTCACCGATTTTGCCCCGGCCTCAATGGTCGAGGAATTCGTTTCGAGTGTCACGCTCAAGCGTGCACACCCTTTCCATTCCAGACTGACTCCATCATGGTAGCCGACGCCGTCACCGTGTCGAATGCAAAAGCATGGCCAAATACCCTTGTAAGGGTATTTGGTCCGACACCGGTATCCTACCCATAGGCTACTCGGCGCCCGGGATGATGAGGCCCGTACACAGACTCCTATAGATCAATTGGGACTAGTCCTTCGCCCACGTGCCGCTTCGCGATATCAAAACCCCGAGTCTATTGACCGTGTCGCGCTCGTGGTCTCGCCGCCTGGCCAATAACTTTTTAGTGCGAGAATCGGCAGGTACTGCGCGCAAACTTACTATAAGATCGCGTGGACGCTGGACCTACACATACCATCTCACTATGCAGCTCTACGTAAGTACCTGCAATGACGGCACATTATGTGGTGCTCATACCCAAATGGCCTATTCTGAGCCACGGGGTCATTTCCGACGCTCAAGCGTTGGATGAAGCGAGCGTTGAGGGGAGGTTTCCCTTTAGCATGCGCAAAGCCCACCTGAGGGCCTTTCCGCCTTCTGCACCCTGAGGTGTCCCGAAGGGTGCGGGGCAAGACGGCCCCTAGGGCAGGAAGGAGTTTGAAGCGGTGGTGAGTTGTTTGGCGCATCACCAGTGGCACGCTAACCCTTCCGCCCGGAACTTTATCGTTCCACCAAGATAAATCGCAACAAGGAAAGGAAACAAGTCATTTTAACGCTTATCAGAGAAAAACCTCTTTGGTGTTAAGCTCGGGACCGGAGGTCACTCTGGGCGAGGACCATCGTATTCCAAGCTCAGGGCTAACGTCCGACCAAGAACTCTTCGAGAAAAGTAGCAGGGGTCATCCCCTCCCCTCTATTCACCCCAACCCTCGATTGGGTCCTTAGTACGCGGGCACTTCAGGCCACGCTAATACCCCACGTAGGTACACATACATACATACGTATATATATATATATATATATATATATATATATATATATATAT
>BFEA01000141.1:1399471-1425632 GCA_003427395.1 Chara braunii
TATATATATATATATATATATATATATATATATATATATATATATATATATATATATATATATATATATATATATATATATGAGAATAAATATGTGACGACCACATCTCACAATCACCATGGGACTCCTCATAGCCATTTATATATGTGAGATCGCAGGCAGTCTGATCCAATAACTCGAGCCACAGTACATACCTGCAATCACATCCAAGGGTCAAGCAAAAATCTACACACTACACGGAGTCAACTCCAACCAATCTCCATACTCATACTCCTTGCTTTAGACATGCAAGCCCCAACCTCCATCCAACCAATCGTAATTAAATACTTAGTACCTTTGTTAAATGGCCATTCAATAAGAGTCCGGGTGAAAACCCTTAACAAACAAGAAGATCATCAGGGCTAAAGTCTTTTAGGTCGACTATGGGGAGTGAGTAGGAATTGAGTCGTGGGTCGACGAATCGACAGCCGACATGTTATCTGTGATAACAGATGATGATCCTTATAGGATCAAGCTGAACTAGTCAAATTCCTGAATTACATCGTTCAAACTAGCCTGTAATTCAAGACAGGTCAATGTCCAAGACTGAACCTGTAAGTCCTATGTGAACTATCTTCTATATGGTGGTCCCATTTAACCTTCTGGGAGCCAACTAGGTCTAAGCCTAGTCCTAAGTTAGGGTTCAAAGAAAAGGTAGACCATTGGCTGAGTTTCCCCTATACAGAGTGGCCTGCCAACTCTGCCGTCTGTCAGAATATAATCTAACTCCTCTAAACTGAGGAAGTTCCGGCAGCGCTTCCCGTAGGAAAAATGTCTTTCCAGAATTTATATAAGCCTGAATATAAAAACAGGAATAGTCTTTGACTTTCTAAAGTCCAATTTTGTCTAACTTCCTGAATTAGTAAAAATTTGGGCAGCACCCCCTTTAGAAAGAGAGACTTCCCAGATTCTTACTAAGCCATATATGATTCAGAACAGTTGAACTTTTTGAAAAGTCAGAGATTTGTCTAACTCCTTGGATTTGCAGAAATTTCGGCAGCTCTTCCCGTAGGAAAAGTGGCTTATCAAGATTTATACAAGCCCAAGTATAAGAAAAGATCTCAGATAAATGCAGAAATCGAACTAAGCAAAAAAAGCTATCACAGACAATACATAAATTGAATCTAGCTCCTATAGCTCTAGCACATGGCGAGCCACTACAATAACTACCTATCAACTCAAACTCAGGCTAGGTAGTGATGCCACTAAGTCACATGCAAGCCAAACCACAAGGGTAAGTACTCTCACCATCCCCAAGTTGTTTCGACATACATTCGTTCATAGTCTTTCAATTATTTAACCCTTTACACCCTGGTCACATAGGACATTGACACCATTCGTCTTAGAAAAATGTAAACCCTTTGCCTTAGTTATACACGAACAAGTTGCACAACTACTTTTCTCTTCATTGGGCATATGATTAAGCCATTCATCTTAGAAACCATGCTTAGTCACCTTGAACTGTTTAAATAACCAAGTTATATATATCTTTCTGCACCTTAGTCTTCAAAAGGAGGGCGTAGGGCTGGGCCATTCATCTTAGAAACAATGCCCAACCTGCCCTGGTTACCTTCAGTTATAGCTCTTGATTATACTCTCTTCGCTTGTGATAAGGCTATAGTCAGGCCATTCGTCTTAGAAACAATGCCTGACTTGCCTTGTTCGCATATAAGTACATATATATATAACATTATAGATAATCATATTCCTCTGTTCTCATTATAGTCCTGTGGCCTCAGACTTAGACCATTCGTCTTAGAAACAATGTCTAGTCCTTTGGCCTTAACCCTCCCTCATAATAAAACAACCAAGGAGAGATAAGTCATTCGTCTTAGAAACAATGCTCTACTCTCCTTTTCTCATCACATAATAAAAGCAAAGTACCCTGGGTCTGACCCAGAGACTGTTCAGAAACCACCCAGGTAAAAAAGCGGTCAGACCATTCATCTTAGAAACAATGTCTGGCCCTCAAAAGTCAAGCAAACAATACCCCTCAGAAATAAGTAGCCAGACCATTCATCTTAGAAACAATGTCTGACATAATTAAAGAAACACAACAACCAAGCCATTCATCTTGGAAACAATGCTTGGTTCTTCAGAAAACAAAACAAAACACAGCAGTCAGGCCATTCATCTTAGAAACAATGCTTGATCCTATAAGACCCATTCAATCGCAAGCAAAACCGTCTTCCTCCCAACCTTCCCCCTGATGCATCCCTTTGTGACAATCTGCTTTCAGACAATCAAGAAACTGAGACTGCCATTATACAAACATTCCTTTAGTTGGTCTGATTTGTGTCCTGAAAGTCAACTCAAAGTCAAAGTAAGGGTGGCATACAATGCAGTTAGCCAATACATAGGGAGAGGTATAGATAGGGGTTAGACTGGGTTTATAAAGGAAATAACGATAACCTCTGAGTTTCCTGCCTCCAGAACTCCTCTTGAGTTCCGGCAGGGCTCCCGCAATCGGTGGGGCAACCTCCCATAGAGGCCTTGGCGCGGATTATGGGTTGCAATCCCGCCTGCCGCCCTTCTCTCCAAACCAATAGACTAGACTGAGAGTGAGAAGGGCAGAGGAAGATAGATTAAGACTCTCAGATACAGGAAGGGTGCACTCAGACTCGCATGAGAGGGCCCTGAAGTCTTCAGCGCCTGAGGGCCCCGCAATGATGACCAAGTGTAGCAGCTTGGTCAACTTTCCAAGTCAAACAGCAGAACCAGCCTCTCCTGACAGATTCCCAAGTCGCAGCGGTAGTCCCCCCCTTCTGCGTGCCCACTTCTCCAAGCCCCTGCGACAACAGCCTTCCTTTCGGCTTAACTGCAGTCACTCACCACTACGCAACTATACTCTGAGAACTGTGGCAGTCCATAGTGGTCTGTCGTATTGCGCAATTGCACGTAGTTTGTGCACAGTCCACAGGCGTAGCCGCAACACGCAGCAGCAGTCGGCAGTTGGCGACAACGATTCGCAGCCGTCCGCAGTTGGCCTCAGCCTGCGCGCAGCCAAGCAGGCGCAACAGCCTTTCCCAGCAATCAAAACACCACTTAGTACCCAGAGAAGCTCAGAGTGYACAATGACATAGTATAGWAAGACTGCRCATACAGCAACCGCCTTCGTAGTAGACACTATGCGTTCGATAACTTGGTGCTGCTCCGCAACCACAGTAGTATGAAGTAAGCACAGCAGGCAGTGCCAATACAACCACAGTCTTATGCACAGTCAAGAGAGGCAGTAAGCGTGCACAGTCAACAACAGCCGCAACCTTTCGCGCACAGTCAATAGGAGCGGCAACCATACACAACTAATACCGTCGTCCCAACCACAGCACGGTAACCTATAGTAATTGCGGCGATTTATAGTATCAGGAACTCGGATGCTGTAGACAGTGAAGCAACCTGCAGTCAACAACTTACGAAGCAGTCTCGTTGGCCACTGGTCGACGCAGCGGAAGGGCACCCGCCCTTGGCCTACCGTAACAGCCCCCGTTCTGGACCCAATCCGCAACCTCCAACCTTCAGTAACACATTCCGCAGAACCCAAACCGTATCTGTAGTCAGCGGTACTGTCGGTGGAAGCGTTCTGCTGTAGTCGAAGGCAGTTGGCAATGACTGTCCCCCAGTGTTCCCCAACACAGCCACCCTGTGGCCAGCGCTCAGTAGTATCAGCCACTCCTGAACCCATAGTATCGGGCTGAGACGGCACCGATAACTCTGCCTCGTCTAGCAGAATCCCAGTATTCCGGGTGAGTAATCACCACTGCAGCCCAGAGGCGAGACCCTTCAGTGGAGCTAGCCTCAACCAGAAAGGTAATAATAGTCATGCGGAAACCTGCACCAGAGCGCATAATGGTCAGAAGGCGGTACTCTCAGCAGACATCCCGAATGGGCAGCGATCCTGATGGAGCACTGGGATGACAACAACGTTTATCGTGACTTCACGCCAACCAGATCCTGAACTCCTGTGGGTATCCGCGCAATGCTCATCCGACAACGGGTAGAGGTAGACCACTTCTAACTTCAATAGGAGAATAGAATCGAACCCACCGCAAAACCCCCCAAATACGTGAAGCCTCGAACTCATTCGTCCTTCGGGCGCGGCCTACGATGCGGACTCCAGGCGAACTACTAACTCGTAATTGACAACCGAAGCTGCCATACTATTCGCCATACCTCAAACTTCGGACGAACCCGTTCCCTCTCTCAAGCTCAAAACAAATCGAGCGAGAACTCCGTTCTCCCGTGTGCCATACCCGCCTTCGCAACACCTCCACCCACCGGCTTCCCTGCTAACTCCATGTTTTACTATCCTAACAGTAAGTCTAACTTCGCTACGGCATTCGCCCTACCCAGAAACCCCGAACCAGACCTCTCTCCTCTCAAACCCGATTAGGAAGGAACGAAGTATCTGTTCTGCCCCTCCCGCCATAGCCCGAGAGGCACTCGGCACACATCGCTTTTACTCTAACTCCTAACCTTCTAATCCATCACCGAGGCTAACATCGAGATCACTCGCCTCTTCCTTCGCTTCAACCCGCAAAAACGAGCGTGTAATGACTCCTACCCCCTGCCTTCCGCGCTCGTCGCCTTCGTCATCCCTGCCATCTTACCCGTGAATGCACCTGGCGCAAAAACGCATCCAGGTACCTCTGCACTTCACCACCACTTTCGGTCTCCCAACCCGACCTCTCTTTTGACATTCCACTCTCTCCCCGCACCCGCCTTAAGTCCTTAACTCCACTTCCTTCGCGCTGTCGTCTTCACTGTTGAAAGTACCCGGCAGAATATCGCGCCACGATTCATTCACCCTGCCATCACTGCTGCTTCCCGTCTCGACCTGCGAAGGGATCCAGCTGTGAACCGCGTCCGGGCGCCTCTCCCCTCTTGTCCACCGCAACCCCGACTCATTGCAGACCACCTTGCATAACGCGCTCCAGGCAGCGCTTCCGCACGGTTTACACGGGAATGACTGACTGGCTGGGCGCTGCCGCTAGCTTTATACTTCTGGGCTCGCTGGTCCGCCCCATGCCCAGTGGGCGTCCCAGAGGCTTTGACCGCGGCTACACCCTCGCTAGTGCTAGCTGCCCCACTGCCCTTGTGCCCCGGCCCACTTCAGCCGGCACGCCAGACTCCGAAAGTGGTGGAAAAGTAAGCTCTGCTAAAGAAAAAAAAAAAAAAAAAAAAAAAAAACTACAGAGGCGGATAATTAAGGGAATAGGGGGCAGCCGGCACCTGGTCGGTCCTGTGCTTCGTGCCCATCATCGCACCCTCCAGCAAAAGCTGAGGGGGATAGCCCTGACGGCCTTCCACCCCTCGGCGTTCTCCTCGCCGCTCCGCTGCTCCCGCTCCGCTGCCTACCAGCCTCGATCCCCGAACCTTCGTAGCAGCAACCCGACGCCGTAACCTATAGGGATAAGCCCAAGCCTGGAACCAGCAGACGCCGGATCCTATATAAGGTGGTATGGTCCCGCTCTTAACGCTGAGGGAAAAGCCTGGGACCTCGCCCTTATCTATAACCAAGCGTGCGGCGGCCGGATATCCACGTCGGCCTCCTCAACCATGTCGTGGCCGCTTCTGCATTCCATCCGTCTCATCGGCCTGCCGCCAGTCAAGCGCAGTGAACGGGGTCAGCCTATTAGTCCTTGGCCTAATCAGAAATACAAAAATCAGGCTAGATATCTATGTCGACAATACGGTCAAAAGGGGGAAAAATCACCCGCGCTTCTTAAAGTTGCGCGCCCACCCAACCTACCTACTTAGGTAGCTCTCGACCCATACGCAGGTAGCCGTTTGAACCCACAGGCCTGGACCATCGGCCCTACTGTCATTTGCAAAAACCGGGGCGGATACCATTGCAAGGGTATCCGCGCCGACAACGTGGAGACTCGATTGTGAGAACGCCCTCCTGGAGGGTTATCTCGCTTCAACTTTTTGTGATCCAACTCTTGCTCATTTAGACATTTGGAGAAGGACACGAACCTTTATTTCAGGAGAGAGGTCACACCTTGTGGAGTTGTGAGCCTCATATTTTTTTACGACGATTATTTTCTTCCGATTGATATATTACCCGACTTTCTTGAGTAGGCCAGATCAAACTTCACTCAAGGTCAGTTGATTGATTCAGGTTTCCCTTCACACCTGTGTGAACCCACACTTGCTTGACCCGGTTCATGGAATGTTCATTGAAACGGCAAAGGAATGCGTGTTCGCATGTGAATGATGAGGTCTGACTTGGATATGGGGTTGCATTGGTTTCCTTTGAACTTGTTTTGTTTTGCTTTGCGGTCTGTGCAGGTAGGTCGAAGAATGTTTGCAAAGGAGGTTGATTGTGTCTACATGGGCTGGTGCAAAAGATTGTTTCCTTTCTACCTTTTACCTGCCTGACTGTTAAAAAGACTCGTTGTTTTGAAAAAGATTATTCAGCGTGTGTCGTAGAATGAATATGATTGAAATAAAGTAGATGAGGTTAAATGGACTTAGTTTTTTCCAAGGATTGATCCTTTCTAACCCAAACGACCTTATCTACTCGTACGTGTCCAAATGATTCTCATTTTCTGTCTCATCTGATTAATGGACTTAGTTTTTTCCAAGGATTGATCCTTTCTAACCCGAACGACCTTATCTACTCGTACGTGTCCAAATGATTCTCATTTTCTGTCTCATCTGATTATTTTCATCTAAGTTACCCTGGACCTAGGAGAAATGACGAATACATAAATTTAAAGCTAGTTGCAGTGGACGCATCCACTATCTCTAGGAAACATTTGGGTCGGGGCTTCGTTGCTTCAAGAGCCAACCCTGTTATCGACCCAGAGTGGATCGTTCTACGGGCGGGTACTTTGCCGATTCGGTGGAGACGGTCCGACTTCTGAGATCCGAGTCTTGTGCTCGGGCAAGGAGGAGGAGTACCCCAGACCACTTTCTAGAGGGAGAGGCATGCTACATTCCAAACAATGCCCTGATCATGAATCATGCACAAAGTAACGTGTCATCCAAAAAGATTGAAAACGGATGAAGACTGGTATGTGCGTTGAATCTCAAGTCGGCGGTAGGTTGAAATAAATTATTTTGGCAACGTGTCTCATCAAGTTAAAACTAAGGCAGTCGACTACCTTGTCGGCTGCATCTATATTATTATCGATAGCCAACTTTTTGTTGGCGATTGTATGATTGTCTTGTGATATTCGACCTGATGTGGTCGGATTGTTTTGGATCTTGTGTTGTTGAATGTATCAAATAATGATTTGGATGCTCCGAGTTGTTACTTTGGATTGGGTGTGCGTTCTATCGATTACGATCGACTCCTTCCGATGTAACTATGTATGGTTGTTACCACTTTTTTTTTGGTTGTGTGTTAAAGAGACTAGGATTAATGTTGGGTTTCACGCTTGGTTCAGACCATCCTAGTCGACCTGCGTTCGTTTCGTACTTAGGAGATCAGCGCCCTAAGGGACAGGCGACGCTTGGGTCCACTTGGCGTTAACCAAGCGTATCTATACTACAACAAGCGAGCAAACGCCCTCGGCTGACCTACCTCTGCAATGACATCCAAAAGCTTTTGCACGTGGGTCAGTAGCTCGGTAGGGATACGCCCCTGAGGGTGGTGACAGCCCCTTAGGGAATGAAAGCTTATGCCCCGCGAGAACCTATCTTGTCGTAGGGGACCGCGGGATGTATAGCTGGCGCACCCGGCGAGAGCGGCCAAGGAGCGACGCGACCACGGCCGTCTCGGCAGTTCACGGGGTTATTATGCGTCGTTCCTAGGTTGTCTCTTGGTTTTGTTTTGTTTATCTCCTACGTGATATAGCCAGGAGGGCTCTCCCCTTTGCGAAAAGGCGGGAGACGATGCGATCGATAGGTGGCGCCGTTGCCGGGGATAGCGATAAACTACCGTTGTCTTTAGCGGAACGACACTCGGGTATTTTATTTTGTAATGGATCAATTGATCTTATTCTGAATTTTAAAATTTAATTATTATATCATCATTGATTGGTTTCTTATTATTTTATCTCTATGGGTTATATATTGATTTCATTCTGAGAATTATTCAGGTTATTTTTTAACGATCCAGTTGAGTTTAAATTCTTAATATGTTGATATTAATTGAGTCTTATTCTATTATTGTTTTGATATCCATAGACATTATCTCTAAATTTCGAATGTATATTTTGTCATGAATTTGAAAGTATTGTTATCGATTGGATTTGTTGTCAACCAAACGTTGGCTTCCTTTTGATATTGTTTTGCATATCTATTTAGTCATGTATCTAATAGTGAAATACATTTCGATCGATCAGTTCATCCGGACTCCCATTCACTTTGAGATTATCCGTTTTAGTGATGAACTTCTATGGTCGAAGGCATCTGAACTACTGTTGAATATTATTTAACTTGGATCGTTATGAAATTTCATGTGAAAGCATTTGTTGTAAGTTGTATTGTTGTTGTTGAATATTTCTGAAGTAAGGCGTTATCATGTCACGATAAATCTCTGATGAATTTGTGAGCTCCGTAGGTGGTAGTGAGGCCCACGCCGGAGGTATGCTCCTGGTCCATAATGGGATGTTGTCTTCCGAATCCTGAGTGGTTTAAGGAAAGGAAGGTTACACCATCATCGAAATGAAGGAAGGTGTTGAGATCCTGTTAGAATGTTGCATGTAAGGGTAGGCGACCATTGTTTGTCATGGGGGGAGGAGTGACTACCTAACCTCGTGCCAGACGTGGTCACCGTACCTCCATGATCGGGGCCTAGTCAACCTCGATCGTGTGGGGTGGGGCAGTTCTACTCTACATGCAGGGGACTAATAGGGTCGAAGGCAATGGAATCGGAGGGAATGTGGTGAGAATCGAATCTTAAGCGGGGCTTGATGTCGAGATGTTATCCTTCTACGGATTACACCACTCCTCAACGCATATCACAAAAGTTCAGATGCATCGGACATGATAGCTATGTGAGTTGTTTTCTCTATGAAGTTGGAATAGGAACAAAACTTGGGCGAGGACTTTTGAATGAATGGTTGCTCTCTGAGTGGTTCGTTCAGACTTGTCTGAACAGCATCCGACAGGTTGATATCAACCTGAAGGTTGTCGATTTTAGGCTTACCAGGGGCGGAATCTGGTAACCATTCAAAGAGACAAAATTGTTGGCCGCCAGTGGGATGATGATGCTGGGGCCATTCTGGAAAAGATCCTCTGTATTTTAGGCTTCCAGGGGCTGAATCGGGGTCCAAGTTTTGATTTTTAGGCTTGCCAGGGGCGGAATCTGGTACAATTCCAATGGATGAGTGAAAAACTATTAAGTTTTAGGCTTCTGGAGGCTGAATCCAGTTTTGTTGTATTTATGTTAATGTTGTTGGAGTCAAATCCAATTTTGTTGTGTTTATATTTGGGCTTCTGGAGGCTGAATCCAGATTCTTGGTGAAAGTTCCGGCTGTTCCGGACAATTGTGTTGGATTGTTGTGTATTGTAATTGTTGTTCTCATATGGAAATTTCATAAGAATCCCAACTTTTTATTTTTGATGGTGAACGACGGGGTCGTCGTTCAATGGGGTTCGGGAATGTTGTCGGGGCAGAAACCTTGACAAGGGTATCTTCCCGGTGTTTTTAAATGTCGGACGATGTCCGACTTAGTAAACAATTATTCGGGCTTTATAACTTGATGAGAGGGGTTATCTGCCAAAAATTCATTCAAACCAGACTTATGACCGAGAAACGAAAACTTTTTAGAACCCTCGTCCGGACGTCTGCAGCATCCGAAAGTAGTGGCAATAACCGGACGTGCTTCACTTTGTCGAGACCGCAGATGAATGTGCGGACATGGGAACGCTAAAATTAAACATATTCTACTTATAATAAGGTTGCGCGACTGTTAAGCCGTGCGATTTAGGGCCTAAGTAGGCTAAAAAGAGGGAGGCGGGCATTAAGGATATTGATCCCGAACCTTTCCTAGTAAAAATAAAGTCGTGCGGCTGCTAAGCCGCGTGATTCAGAGCCTACGAGGCTAATAGGGACCACTGTACGGGGGTTAAAACCACGACGGGCCGGTGGCCGAGAAACCCAGCAGCCTTCTCTGCTAAGAGTTAGAGGCTGCCGCGGTTGGCCAACGCGGCCAACCGACGGGGCAAGGCCAGCAGGCAGGGCCTGCAAGGCCTCAAGCAGGCGAGGCCCGTAGGACACAGGCAGGCAGGGCCTGCAAGGCCGTGGAAGGGGAGATATCGACTCAGCCAAGCACTTCATATGGAAGAGTTGCTCCTATCACTGTCGTGATATGAGCTAGCGCAGTAGGTTACAATATTAAGCTTTCACCCAGCAGGCGCTGGGATCGAACCTGACAGCACCCTACTTGGCCAGCTCCTTTTGGAGCAGCGCATAACTTGAGGTTGGGCGCGACCATTTTCGGCCGTGCGATCTTCGAGGTCGCGCGGCTGAAATCAACCACGCTGAAATCAATATGGACTGCACAACGATGACAAAATAATAATAATAATAATAATAAAATAATAAAAAAAAAAATTTTCTCTCTTTTTTTTGGGTTCGTGGATTGGGACCTACATCTGGGGCGAGGTCCCACTAACAAAGCAGATTGGATTGAACACCTGAATCTCGACTTGTTTACGGAAAGGTGCAGAAAATCGAGATTGAACTCCTTTTCTGCATCTCTGCCTAAAACATGCCAAGATTCAGGATCTTGATCCAATCCCCATTGCTCGTGGGACCATGCTCCTGTATCGCAACGTGTCGTGGGTGATCCACGACGTGACTGTTGGCATAAGCCAACGACAAAAAAAAAAAAAAAAAAAAAAAAAAAAAAAAAAAAAAAAAAACACACACAACAACTTAAAACTAAGTCTAAAGTGAGGCGCCACATGGCACACTGCGAAGTGCCTGGGGCACTTCAGTCCTAGTGGTCGTGACAGGCGCCCGTCTTTACGGGCTGCCATTTTTTTCCTTTGTTTTTATTTGGGTAGCACCACGTACGCGTATGCGGTGCATACGTGTATGTATGCGCGCATACGCGTACGTGCCAAAAAACCAGCATACGCGTACGCGTTTTTTTTTTTTTTACAGATATATATAATATATATATAATATATATAGTCAGTATTTAGGCAGATATCTCCTCCTCCTCCTCCCGATCGTGATCTTCGTCCTCCTCCTCCTCCTACCCCTCCCGGAGTACTATCTGTCTGTCTGTCCTCCCCCTCCTTTCTGTCTGTCTGTCTGTTTGGTTGTCTGTCTGTCAGTCAGTCTGTCAGTCTGTCTGTCCTCCCCCTCCTGTCTGTCTGTCGGTCTGTCTGTTTGTCTGTCTGTCTGTCTGTCTGTTTGTCTGTGTGTCTCTCCTCCTACCCCTCCTGTGGTACTGTCTGTCTGTCTGTCTCCTCCTCCTCCTCCTWCCCCTCCTCCTACCCCTCCTCCTACCCCTCCCGTGGTACTGTCTGCCTGTCATTCAGTCTGTCCTTCCCCTCCTTTCTGTGTGTGTGTTTGTCTGTCTGTCCTCCCCTTCCTGTCTGTCTGTCTGTCTGTCCGACTGTCTGTCTGTCTGTCTGTCCGACTGTCTGTCTGTCTGTCTGTCTGTCTGTCTGTCTGTCTGTCTGTCTGTCTGTCTATCTCCTCCTCCTCCTCCTACCCCTCCTCCTCCGCCTGTGGTACTGGACAGACAGACAGACAGACAGTACCACGGGCTTCTCTCTCTCTCTCTCTCNTTACATATATATATGTATATATAATATATATAGTCAGTATTTAGGCAGATATCTCCTCCTCCTCCTCCCGATCGTGATCTTCGTCCTCCTCCTCCTACCCCTCCTCCTACCCCTCCCGTAGTACTGTCTGTCTGTCTGTCTGTCTGTCCTCCCCCTCCTTTCTGTCTGTCTGTCTGTCTGTCTGTCTGTCTGTCTGTCTGTCTGTCTCTCCTCCTACCCCTCCCGTGGTACTGTCTATCTGTCTGTCTGTCTGTCTGTCTCCTCCTCCTCCTACCCCTCCTCCTACCCCTCCCGTGGTACTGTCTGCCTGTCTGTCTGTCTGTCTTTCTGTCTGTCTGTCTGTCTGTCCTCCCCGTCCTGTCTGTCCTCCCCCTCCTGTCTGTCTGTCTGTCTGTCTGACTGTCTGTCCGTCTATCTGTCTGTCTGTCTATCTCTTCCTCCTCCTCCTACCCTTCCTCCTCCGCCTGTGGTACTGGACAGACAGACAGACAGACAGTACCACGGGCTCCTCTCTCTCTCTCTCTCTCACACACACACACACACACACACACACACACACCAATCCCAACGCCCACCCCCCCGACAACCCCGGGAAACGGCCCGCTGTGACCACGTACGCGGGCCCCAAATTTGCATATGCGCGCATACGTATGCGTCACGTATGCGCATACGTGCATACGTGTATGTGCGTATGCGGAGCCCGCGTACGTGTACGTCATGCTACCCAGGTTTTTATTCTTTTTTTTTATAATTTCTTCTTTTGTTAGATTTGCTTTAGTTTTTCGATTTTAGTTGTTAGGAAATTAGTAAGTGCCCGTTCGTTTTGACTAACGGGCTGCTTCTCCTTTTGATAGGAGGAGCAAAATCCGACGAATCTGCCACGAGATCGCGACTACGTTCGACTGGGGGGGTTTTGGGCCTTGTACTTGAGTTACGAGGAACTCTGTGCACACGATTTGGGTGGTTTCCTGTTCGTGAATGATGGCGAGTCGTTTTTTGGTGACGCGCGCCTGTTTTGGGCGCCTGTTTTAGCCTGGATGCAGGCACGGGCAGGGGGATGAAAAACCCTTCTGCGCTTGACTCCAATTCAACTCAGTGAAATGACTTGGGGTAAGGGGGGGCGACTGTTCGTTTTGGAACGACGGGCTGCCCCACACAGAGGAAAACGAGAAGGGTAAAAGGGAAGGAGAAAAAAAAAGAAAAAGAAGGGGAGGAAAATGTGACGGCCGCGAATGTGGCCGCGACCATGGAACAGGTGCAGCCTCCAGAAGCTTCTAGAGGCTGATGGAACTGCGCCTGTTCGTTTTGAACAAGCTGTTGAGAATGGCTTGATACAACCATTTCGATGTTGTGCCTGGCCTGGGGAAGTGGCCAGGTGCATAGCCAAGGCTAGGGACTTGATGTTCCTAGTAGAACATCAAGATTCCCAGCCCTCGATCGAAGTTTAGATCGAGGGCTAGGCTCAACCCCGGTTTTTGGGTTGAGCCTCAGGTGGCTGCCCACCACTCCAACCCAGTTATAAAAGCAGGGCTGGCCAGCAGCATCCCCACTCAGTTGAGGTGCTGCCCACATTCTGGTTGAATGTGGAGTGGAGAGCAGCATTATGCTGCTGGAGTGCTGAGAAGAAGAGAGAAAGGGAGTGGAGTGAAAGTCTGCAGTGAGAGGGGAAGGAGGAGGCTGCCATTTGTTTTGTTTTGCTTTGCGGTCTGTGCAGGTGGGTCGAAGAATGCTTGCAAAGGAGGTTGATTGTGTCTACATGAGCTGGTGCAAAAGATTGTTTCGTTTCTACCTTTTACCTGCCTGACTGTTAAAAAGACTTGTTGTTTTGAAAACGATTATTCAGCGTGTGTCGTAGAATGAATATGATTGAAATAAAGTAGATGAGGTCAAATAGACTGAGTCTTTTTCCAGGATTGATCCTTTCTATCCCGAACGACCTTATCTACTCGTACGTGTCCAAATGATTCTCATTTTCTGTCTCATCTGATTCTTTTCATCTAAGTTACCATGGACTTAGGAGAAATGAAGAATATATAAATTTACAGCTAGTTGCAGTGGACGCATCCACTATCTCTAGGAAGCATTTGGGGCGGGGGTTCGTTGCTTCAAGAGCCGACCCTATTATCGACCCAGAGTGGACCGTTCTACGGGGGGTACTTTGCCGATTCGGCGGAGACTTCTGAGATCCGAGTCTTGTGCTCTGGTGAGGAGGAGGAGTACCCCAGACCACTTCCTAGAGGCAGAGGCATGCTACACTCCAAGCAATGCCCCTGATCATGAATCATGCGCAAAGTAGCTTGTCATCCAAAAAAATTGGAAACGGATGAAGATTGGTATGTGCGTTGAATCTCAAGTCGGCGGTAGGTTGAAATAAATGACTTTGACAACGTGTCTCTTCAAGTTAAAACTAAGGCAGCCGACTACCTTGTCGGTTGCATCTATATTATTGTCGATAGCCAACTTCTTGTTGGCGATTGTATGATTGTCTTGTGATATTCAACCTGATGTGGTTGGATTGTTTTGGATCTTGTGTTATTGAATGTATCAAATAATGATTTGGATGCTCCCAGTTGTTACTTTGGATTGGGTGTGCGTCCTATCAACTACGATCGACTCCTTTCGATGTAACTATGTATGGTTGTTACCACTTTTTTTTTTTTTTTTTTTTTTTAAAGGGACTAGGATTAATGTTGGGTTTCATGCTTGGTTGAGACCGTCCTAGTCGACCAGCGTCCATTTCGTACTTAGGCGATCAGCGCCCTAAGGGACAGGCGACGCTTGGGTCCACTTGGCGTTAACCAAGCGTATCTATACTACAGCAAGCGAGCAAACGCCCTCAGCTGACCTACCTCTGCAATGACATCTAAAAGTTGTCGCACGTGGGTCAGTAGCTCGGTAGGGATACTCCCCTGAGGGTGGTGACAACCCCTTAGGGAAGGAAAGCTTATGCCCCGCGAGAACCTATCTTGTCGTAGGGGACCGCGAGATGTATAGCTGGCGCACGCGGCGAAGGAGCGACGCGACCACGACCGTATCGGCGGTTCGCGGGGTTATTATGCGTCGTTCCTAGGTTGTGTCTTGGTTTTGTTTTGTTTATCTCCTGCGTGACAAGGCCGGGAGAGCTCTCCCCTTTGCGAAAAGGCGGGAGCCGATGCGCTCGACAACGCGTTACACCACACTTAAAACATAAAAGTAAAACACACACACACATACACGAAACGACACAAAACAAAACAACACGACAACACTCCTAGTCCCTTTTGTAGCCATCCCATAACCTTTCCATGTGGAAATCAATTAGCTGCGCGCGCGAGACTCGATATAAAACCGCGCGGACGCATGACTGACTCATATTGACTAGCTATGCAAGCATTCAGAAACAGTCGCAATGATTGCGTACTATGTAGTACCAATAATCACGTGGTCCTTGAAAATTTCAAGGTTCATGTTCGACACTCAAGTGTTGGCTGACATGCGTCTTGAGGGGTTAATTTATCGACTCTAGACAACCCTCAAGGCGGTTAAGGCCCACACCCTCTTCTGCACCCTGCGGAGAGTGGGTGGTACACAGATTCATACCTGTGGTGGCAGTCGTCTCTCGAGGCCTTGGAGGCAAACTCCATCATCAAGGGCCTGGAGAAAGATCAAGGGGTTTGACTTTGACGGCTGCCACGGATATCAACGTCCAACTATGAAAATTAACAAGGAAAATGAATAAAAAAAGATAATCAATCACCCCAATACTCATATATCAAATTAGAATTCGAGATAAAATAATGGAAAGAGAAACATAAATCCATCAGGTATACAGATCGTGCGACACATGGTTGTCATTCCCACTGCCCCCAGAGTAAGACTCGTACATAGGTTCCAAGACACTAACCTGCATAAAACACATGCACAAACGAACGTCACATTGTCATACAACAGTGTTGTCAACTTTACTATTCCTTGTCAATCGCATGTGCCTCACATGCTCAAGCCCCATCCATTGTCAAACTTTTCATAAAATCTCATAAGTTTTATAATGACTATTTAAAAAAAAATGGTTAAAACGTTCAAAGAAACATATCTTATCTTAGGGCTAAGGCATCAAGCTGAGGTACAGGTGCAAACAAGTTGTGTCGTGTGCCGACGAGTCAACGATCAACCAACCGATCTGTTACCAGTGATAACAGAAGATGATCCTCTCGGGATCAAGCTGAAACTAGTCAAATCATGAATCAAAACGATCAAGAGCACAAGACAGGTCAATTCCAATGCTTGACTGTCAACGTATGGGGAATGAATCTCCATAGCACATTTGCACTTAAGATAATTCTGATAAGTAAGTCTAAGTCTACTTCTTAAACCAGTGTCCAAGAAACAATAGACCTATGGTAGAATCTTCTCTATTCAGAGTGAATTGCTAGAATCACCACCTGTCAAAATTTTGGCAGCGCTTCCCGTAGGAAAAATGCCCTCTCAGAATTTATACAAGGCCAAATATGAAAGCAAAAATAATCTCAAACTCTAGAAAATCAAGTTTTGTTTAACTCCCTGAATTAGTAAAATTTAGGCAGCATCCCCTTTAGGAGAGTACACCTCTCAGATTTATACTGAATCCGATAAAAACTCAAAACATAAGACTTGATTTCCTGCCACGACAAAACTTACTCCTTAGATTTGTAGAAATTTTGACGGCGCTTCCCGTAGAGAAAGTAACTTTTCAAAATTTATACAAATCTAAGTATAAAATATGAAATGACTCTGACTTCCCAAAGCCAAATTTTGTATAACTCCCTGAATTAGTAAAAAAATGGGCAACACTTCCCCTAGAAAAGAAGGTTTTCCAGATTTTTACTAAATCAGATATAACTTCGACAAAAAATTGAACTTTGAAAGCCTGAATTTGACTAACTTCTTGACTTGTAGAAATTTCGGCAGTGCTTCCCATACAGAAAGTAGCTTACCAAAATTTATACAAAGCCAAGTATAACAAATGATCCAAAAGAATGCGAAAATTGACCTAAGTAAAAAAACGTTGGGTAAAAAAATGCAGAAATTGAACTGACTCCTATAGCTCTAACATGTGGTAAGCAACTCAAACAACTACCTATCAACCTGAAACTCAGACTAAGTAGTGATCTCACTCAATCACATGCAAGGCCAAACCACAAAGGTAAGTAGTCGCACCAGCCCTGAGTCATTCTTGACAAACAATAGTTCATAGTCTCTCAATGATTTGTCCCTTACACCCAACTTACATAAGGAATAAAGTTAGACTATCCAATCTTATGAAAACCTGTCTAGCTCAGCCGTTAGATATACACAAACACATGACACTACAACTTTTCTCTTCCTTGGACATATGACTAGGCTATTCAAGAAAGTTCAGCCTGCCCCTTCTTACCACAAGTTTACTCTTAATTCATACTCTCTTCAATTTGTGATAAGCTATAGTCAGACCATCCAATCTTATGGACACATGTCTGACTAGCCTGTTCATAAGTAAAGTAATATAAAATATAAACAAGTTTATCCTAGATGTCTAAAACCATAAAATATGAAAACTTGTCTTGTCCTTCAGACAATCAATAATAAACGTAGCACTGGACCCTCCAAACTTATGGAGACTCTCCCAGTTTTTGGTTGACCCAGTCAAACTCAAACAATACTATTTTCCTCCCACCTTTCCCCTAGATGTAAACCCTTTTCACAATCTGCTTTTAGACAAACAAACAAAAAAGAAACTGAAATTGCACATACTACCTTCCACTCACCTTTCTCCCAGTCTTTGGTTAACCTAGTCAAACACAAGCAATACTACATTCCTCCCACCTTTCCCCCAGATGTGAACCTTTTTCACAATTTGCTTTCAGACAAACAAACAAAAGAGAAACTGAAATTGCGCATACTTTCCTTTACTTAAATCCGAGTTATATCATGAAAGTCAAACTCAACGTCAAAGTAGGGATGCATGCAATATAATCAGTGAAACTGTAGAAAGACGTACAAATAAGGGTTATAACTGGGTTTATAAAAAGAAGATGAAATCTTTACCTCTCAGTTCCCTGCCTCCACAACTCCTCCTGAGTTCCGGCAGAGCTCCCACAATCAGTGGGCAGACTCCCTACAAAATCTTGATGTGGTCCTACAAGTTACAATCCCGCCTGCCACCTTCCTCTCATAACCATTAACTAGACTTAGATTAAGAAGGGCAAAATGAGGGGTTTCAGACTCTCAAGATACAGAAGAGGGACTGACTCAACTCTCAGGAGAGGGCCTTGTTATCTTCCATCGCCTGAGGGTCTCTGCAATGATGGCCAAAATACGCTCTGCAACTTGATCAACCGAAGTCAAAACGCCGACCGTTGACCCCTCTTGACGACCCTTCAACTTGCAACAATAAACCCTTTTAACAACTCAGTCCTTCCACGGTTGTTCCCTTGCCTTCCCGCGATTCCACTCGGCAGGGTGGCAGTGCCTCAGTCAACAGGTAAATATGCAATCTCGTAGTATGGCCCTAACCACGGTCAGACGCAGTGGCAGTACACGACAGCAGTGCACAGTGACTAGATTCAGCAGCAAGCGCAACAAAATTGTTTACATGCACAACAAAAGTCTCTCTCTCCCATAAGAAGTCCGGGATGCAAGAAAAAACGGTTGCATTATATTGATAAAAAAAATTATCCGCTTAAGTTCACGGCCACAGAAGAAACAACATGATGGCTAGCTAGTCATGCAACGGCCTCGCAGATACCGGATATGCAGCCTTTCCTTACATGAGGTAAAATGCCCCACGATGCCGCTGGGCTTCCGGGGTTCCGATCGGTATGATGGGCAACAAACTGGTCAACAACTGTACTGCAATCCACAACTTGCCCAGTGTGCGTCATCACTGCCGCCACAGTGGAGTGGAACAGTTGAGTCTCAACCCTCGACTCTCTTACTGCACCAACAAGTTTTCCAGAACTCGAGTGCCACGTGCACCCTTTCTTGCAATCGAACTGCACCTTGCAAATGTGAAAAGGATAATGTATTTTTTTTATCGTCACTTCCACATCCTTCCGTGCTGAGGACACGATTTCTCAAATATGCCAAGAATCTTAAGAAGTTTCATTGGTTCAAGAAACACGACGTCAAGCCGCGCTGACGCATTCCACATGCGCATGTGGTCCCTCACCGTCAGCCTATCAAATATCAAATCAATACCCGCATACCCCTCCTTGCCGTCATTCCACGGCAAAGCAGTACTTCGAGGTCAACAACCTCGCGACCCTGGAGTGCTACCTGACGCCGACCCCTGGCTGCAAGAACCTCCTTGCCCAGACAACTGTTCGCTCGGGCCGTATGTTGACATAAACTCATCAACATGGCTGACACTCCACTCAACCAGCTGATCAAACACGTTATCGTAAGAACAATGTTTTTTTTGCTTATCCCCCAAGCTATGAGCAATGGCCGTCAACTTCTTCCCCATTGTCCTTGCAATCGAACTCAGTTGCAGTTGTCGGCCGAGTCTACATCGCACCCAGCGGGGCTTCCCTGTACGAGGTGTAGTAGACCTACTACGATGCAACGCGGGCGAGCGACTCATCCCTGCTTCGTTGTCGTCAGGTGTCGACACGCCATCACGGGCATGGTTCGTCGAGACGGGAGTACATGACGCGGGCCGTGACAGGTCACCCGCCAGTTGCTGCTCTTCTGCTCGACATACGAGATTCGAACCATGAATGCCCATGCCGGGAACTTCACAGACGATGTCGGAGGGCGATGAGCTGAAAAACGGTGGGCGAGGAATGAATGAAGGAGGCACCTCTGATGCAGCACAGACATCCGCATTCACGGGATCTGGGCGACGGTGAGGAACCTCGTACAATGTATCAGTTGCGGCAGGCGGCGTCGGCAACACCACAGCGAGAGACCCCATAGGCGATGAAAGAGGAGGACGTAAGGGAAGCACAACGGATTGTGCAAAAGGAGACGAAGTGGGATTCCCATAAAACGTGGGGAGAGCAGGAATTGCGGTGATGACAGTACGCAGGTGACTTGGGAAAGGAGTTTGTGTGACAGTTGTCGAACTTGTGAAAGGAGGGAACGGGACAATCGCCATCCTGTCCTGCAGACGCTGCCTGGTCACCGATCTCACCAGAATAGCGTCGCTTCGATTACGTCCGCGTGGATCCAAAACCCCTCGCCCTCGGTTGCGCGAGAAGTCATGATACACTGGAGAGCCTTGTTGCGAGGAATGTGAGGTGGACGACGATGCAAACTCCAAAGGAGTTGGAAGCAATAGGGACTTCGGCGATGTAGTTGCACTTGCATGAGAGTGTTGGTGTTCCATGTCGACGTCACACATAGTGTGATGTAGGAAACCCCCAATAGGGCCAATACCCCTGCACAAGTGGAGACACATTTGCACGGGTCAGAAACTATATTCCGCTTTCCATACGAAAACAAAGCGAACCATTATCTTAGGCCCCCATCCTGAAAAAAATGGCGGCTGCCCCCGACCTCAATGTCACCCATACTCATGTATGTGACATTGAGAAGGACGACAAAAGGTTCTCGAAAAAATGAAAAAGACATAAAATAATAAAATAAAAACAAAAAACAAACAAACTGAACACGATATCTATCTATCTATCTATCTATCTATCTATCTATCTATATATATATATATATATATATATATATAAAGGGTCACCAGCCCGTACGTACAGAGGTCCCCAGGCAGACCTTCGTATGTACGGGCATTCAGGGTCCTGTACGGGGTCCGAACCCGACGGCGTTCGTCCCCCGGCAAAAATTATTTCAGGGCCTAAACATATTTGTTTTTTCCTGAAGTTTTTTCCGTGAGTTCTCTATGACGTGAGGTACCTATAAATTTTCAAGTCATTTGGCTCAGCCAAATAAGAATTAAAAATCGCCAAAGATGTAGGTGTCAAAACGTGGTCGCCCACATTTTTTTTCACTTTTTACTTTTTGTTTTCACTTGAGTTCGGGGTCTAAACAATTTTATTATTTCTTGAAACGTTTTTTAGTGGGTTTAGCATTATGTGAAGTACACATCTGTAAATTTTCAAGGCATTTAGCTATGCCAAAAAAAAATGAAAAATCGCCAAAGACGGCGGTGTCGAAAACGTGCTCGCGCACTCACTACATTTTATTCTTTTTTTTATTTGTTTTTATTTTTATTATTAGTATTTGCGAGGCTACGCCCGCTTAGCCCCTACGGGGCCCTATTTGCAGCAAGGTCGGCCGCCCTAAGTGAAGGCAGGCACTACAGGCCCTTCAGGCCTCGTTTTTCAGGGTACCCCTCATTGGGGAAAATTCAGGCAGTTGAGCAGCGSCAATTGGTTGAATGAACCCAGGCCCTGGGCCGCCTGTGTGAATGTACGAAGAACAGGCCCAAGGCTGGATTCAGGTACTGGGCCGAACACAGGCCGAAAGCAGTTGGGCGCATGCAACCACTTCAGGCCCAAGGCCTGCTTTCCTCGTGACTGGGCCTCAGGCTACCGAGGCCTACTGGAAGCTTCCTGGACTGGACGCAGGCAGACCACTTCGGTATAGGGAAGGGTCTGCCTCTCATTCGGCATTCGGGTGCTGGCTGGATGCTGCGCGAGTGCTGGTGCGCTATCTGCTGGCTGGCTGACACTCACGCTCTCACAAGCGAGTAGGGAGGGAGCACGCAACTGTAGCAAAGCTGCGCTGGTATATGCTGGGTGAAGCGCAGGGTGGTCCTTGGGTGCTAGTGGCATTTGTGCGATGTGGATCGGGGTTGTGAGTGTAGCGCAAGACATACCTAGTGCTGAAGCGGGCGACATTGGTCGCCACATGCTCGTACTTCGGGAACGCTGTTGATGTCATCATTCTGCTTCGTAGTATAGGCTAGATAGGATCTGCCACATGTAGTCTGGGCACCGAGCGGCAATAGGATATCAACTCTGGTTCTTCGTTGATGATGATGGGATTACTTCCGCATTGTCAATTTTGAACTCTTGGTGTGTTCTTATTTGGTGTATCTCGTGATGCAATTCTGCCGTGGTTCGAGGTCAAGGTTATCTGGACTCATATGTATGATGCTGTATGATTGCTGAAGTTCGCTAATGCTCATCCTCCTTGCAATTTGGTATCGGAGCTGTGGTACGATTGCGCTCATCTTGCGCTTGTCTTCTACCTCATGCGGTACATACATGCGGTCTGCTGGGAGAGTTTGGCCGTAAGTGGTGTGTAGTGAGGAGGGTGGAGACGAGTGTGAAGGCGACCCAGGTGGTGAGGGGCATCGCCTGGAAGGCTAAGACGAGTGAGGTGTAAATATTGGGTGTTCGCAGTGTGATGAGAACTATCTGTTGGGTGATTGAGGCTGAGGTGGAACGGCGAAATGCTGGTTGTGCCGATGCTGTGACTGGTCATCACAATCATCTTCAGGTCATCTGGTGAGACTATCTCTGTGGTTGGGGGCAGCATGAATGAGGTACGTTGCTCTTAACCTTACCTACCCTCTTCATCACTTCTTACCGTGAGGTTGTGAGTTTTGTCTTGAGAGTCCTCTCATCCTGAGGTGTCGTGTGCGCTCAACCTTGAGAGTCGTGATTGTTCACGTGGAGCATCTGGGGGAAGATGGGCGAGGCTTCTTGAAGGGCCGTGGACGAAGCACTAGGTCACGGTCACCATGCCAACCCACTGGGTGTAGTACACGCATGCTTTGTTGCAAGTCATTGGTTCTGCTGCTTGCGCATGATAGGGGTTAACTCGAGTGTGGCAGCCTCTACAGACGCTTACCAGACCGTCTATAAACATTTATGGCTGGGGACTCGACTCTGATCTGGCTGTCATCGTCGTCCTGCTGCGACGTAAAATAATTCCTGATGTCACTTGGGGGCGGACGTTAAATTGCCTCTTGATCAGCCACATCATCCGAGTGGAAGGCTCGTCTGCGTACGAGGGTAAATAAGAGTGTTGTGGCTGCCTAGCTTGACGACAACCCGGGGCACAGGGGTGGGACCGGATTGCACACCTTTGAGACATGCTTGGCTTCTGATGCGAAGAAACATGACACCGTGACTTTGAGAAGAACAAAGGGAGGGGTAGGTTCCAGGTGATAAGTTCGGGTTTTAATTCCATGCTATGAACAGACCCAGTCAGTCAACATTATTTTTATTTTTGATTAGTTAGATGGACAGCCATGTGACATCTGATAGACAACATTAGTTTAGAATATTGTTTATTCCTGATGCTTCCTCTGTTTGAGAACTAATCTTACTAAAAATAGTATGGACAGTAGGAATCTGACTTACCTGTTGACCCCAAATGAGATCTGTTCCAAAAATAGCCACCACTAAATAGTTGGTCTGTGCACTAAGTTGCGGTAGGCATCTAGAATGATCTAGTGWAGACATTGCACARWGTTGTAGTCCATGAGCGACACAGGGGACACCGGAGAGGACGACCGCAGGATCTTGCGATCTGCCAGAGGCCCGTTAACTCACGTGTCCCTAGGACCGGAGGGTGATAGGAAACTGTTCCGCTGGCAGAGGGAGAGGAGAGCTAGAGCAGCCGAGGCCAGCAAAACCTTAATTGGTGAGGCTGGTGCTACAGCAGCCATGGCTACAACAACCATGAGCACGTCTGCGCGGCAGACTTTTCAAGCCGGTAGCTCAGGCACCGCCGGGTCCACGGTCGCACAGACCGTGAGTCAGTCTACTGGCTTAATTGCAAGCCAGCCTGCGGTGTTGACCCCAGAGGATGTCGCCATCCAGCAGGCAGCCCTGCAAGAGACACAACTACAGCAGGCATTAGGAAAGATAAAAAGGGAGAAAAAAATGATGATTAGAAGAAGAGCCAGAATGCAGCAAAGCGAGACAGACATAGAGGAGTTAGAAACGATGGACCTGACGCATATGGATGATGATGTGAGGGTAGTTAGGAAGGCCCTGCTAGGGGTTATAGAGATGCAGGAGCACCAAACTACCATCCTTCAGGACATTCAACAAAGTCTGGCCGTATTGTAAGGCCGCGCTCATGCAACAGCATCACCAGCCGGGCCTGGTGCCTGGCCCGTGCCATATCCTCCCTTCTCTGTCCCATCGGTGACTGGGGTATCCCCATTTGTAGCCCCGTCAACGGTTGCTATCGTATCCATAGGCATGCCGCTATCAGGAGGGGTAACAGCAGGGAGTAGTTTACAGGTTCCTGTACAGACAGTGTTTACTCCAAGTCCGTCACAGGTTGCAGTCACCACGCAGCCTGCTGTCCCGCAGTTAGTGCAGCCTCAGGGCACACAGCCCCAGCAGCTAGCACAACAACCTGTTTCACCAGGTCCACAGCCTGGAATGATGCAGGGACCGGGACAAACACAGTGGGTTCCAAAGACGGCCAWCGCCGCTCCTAAACCTTTTACAGGAGACAAGAGAGGCGAGGACCTCGACACATGGTTGAGGGCAGTGCCGGTCTACGTCAGGTGCAAACTCACCTTGCCGCACGAAGAAGTGCTTGTGGCTGCGTCTTACCTCGAGGGTAGTGCAGCGAGATGGTTGAGTGGTCTCGTACAACTTCAAGGATACGGTCATGACTTCCACGCTTAGGCGACCTCCCAGAAATTGGAGGACTTCCTGAAGATGGAGGAGGAGAGGTGGCATGGTCCTCAGGAGGCTCAAAGGGCCACTGACGCGATCTTGACATTGCACACGCGGCAGTTTAAGTCAGTAAGGGAAGCCACCGACGCTGTTGAGCGTTTGATCTGTGTCCCTGGGGTACGCTATGATCCTCAGGTCTTGTTGACTTCGTACCTGAGATGTTTTTCACAGCCTCTCAGGAACCAGTTGGCAAAAGAGGCCAACATCAATATGCACAACTTCCCTTCGTTTAGCAAGGTGGCCCTAGACTTGGAAGCAAAGATAGGGCATGGACAGGCACCCACTACGGAAGGGAGAAAGAAGACGCTGCCTCCCAACTAGAAGGCGAAAGGTTGCATCATGTTTGTCGACAACGATGGATTAACCATCGAATTGGACGGTAACTTCCAGGAGGGAGTAGGTGCAGATGCGGGTGGCGAAACTTGAGAGGGTGTAGTAGTCGCCGCTGTAACCCAGCAAAAAGGTAAAGGGACCGGTAGATGCCCTAGGGGATCCCGGTCGAAGAGTCAAACAGACCCCAATGCTCCTCCATGGGAGAAAGCGGGTCTATCTGAGGACGTGTGGAGAGATCGGTGGGCACGGCAAGCTTGTATCAAGTGTGGCCAATATGGTCATAGAATGTACAAGTGCCGTAACAGGAAGGTCACTGAGAAGATCCCGCCCACTATGGGGYCGGCGGTAGGATCCTCTCAACCCTTTGGTAGCAACATTCCCAGTTCTTCAGGCAGTGCTCCGGGAAACACGTAGGGCCAGTAGGAGTAGTAGTTGTTCCTACTAGGGTCGCGATGGTGGATTCACCCTCACCTTCGCGAGAGATGGCCCAAGCTAAAGACTCTTCAGTCGTCCCGCAAACACATTCAGACCCATCGACCCTCTGTTCGATGAATGTGTTTGGATCCTTAGAGGAGCTAGAGGATGAGTGGTCTAGATCAGACCCACTAACTTCTCGGACGGCGTTAGTCAAAGCCCCTAGGAGTGAAATGTTTGTCAGCGAGGTAGTCATAGGAGGTCGCAAGGCCGGGGCCTATTACGACACTTGCTCGACTAGAAACTTTATTAGTCGCGCGTGCGTTGAGGGGCTGCGCTTACAGGGACAAGTGGAGTGCCTGAGTCGACCTGTGGAGTCGACCTGCGCCAACAAACAGCGCATGGTAGTCCATGACTACCTAAAAGACATAGAGTGTCTTTTCCCGTACGCGGAAGGGGAATTGAGGCATCATGTCTCATTCCTGGTTAGCGACGAACTCCCCATGGACATGCTATTGGGTATGTACTACTTCTCCGTGGCACAGCCCCAGTTTGACTGGGACCGAAAGGTGGTCAAACACACTTTGCCAAACGGGGGAACCGCCAGATTACACAAGTTTAAGGATAGTAGTCTGATCGATTCCCACGGATGCTTGTGTGCGGCCGCGTTCTATAACTATTATAAGCAAAATCCGGAGGAGGGTATGTATCTAGTTTACGTCTCTGCTGCGGGCGAGGCGGTAAAAATGTCGCTAGAGATAGAGGGAGTAGTGGCCAAGTACCCTGATCTATTTGAGGAGCCTACATGGGTTGTTGAGAGGGAGGTCGTCCATGCGATAGAAATTATCCCAGGATCTAGTATTCCAAAGGGTAGGATCTATCGGATATCTCCAGACGAGCTTGATGAGCTTCGCCGCCACCTCAAGGAACTCGTAGAGAAGGGCTGGATCCGGCCGAGTGTCTCTCCTTATGGGTCTCCAGTTCTATTCGTGCCTAAGAAGAAGGAGGGAACTCTTAGGATGTGCATTGACTATAGGGGCCTCAATGCCATCACT
>BFEA01000141.1:1456516-1466516 GCA_003427395.1 Chara braunii
CACACACACACACACACACACACACATAAAAAACAAATGTGACCGCCGTGATGGATGTCAAACTGCGCAGCGCGTTGGCATCAGTCGCTTGCTATTCCCATCCACCACGGTCGTTGTCTCTCGTGAGTCGCCCTGCTTTGCTACCTGCCCTTCGGATGCTCTGAGCCGCAGACAGAGAGAGCAAGAGAGATCAAGAGATCAAGAGATCAAGAGATCAAGAGATCAAGAGATCAAGAGAGAGAGAGAGAGCCGAAGAAATGCACGTGCAAAAACGAGAGAGAGAGAGAGAGAGAGAGAGAGAGAGAGAGAGAGAGAGAGAGAGCCGAAGACATGCACGTGCAATAGCGAGAGAGAGAGAGAGAGAGAGAGATCAAGAGAGAGAGAGAGAGAGAGAGAGAGAGAGAGTCGAAGACATGCACGTGCAAAAACGAGAGAGAGAGAGAGAGAGAGAGAGAGAGAGAGAGAGAGAGAGAGAGAGAGAGAGAGAGAGAGAGATGAACAAGAGAGAGATCGTTAGCGTCGTGCGTCGTCGTCACATTGTGTCATTGTTGTTGTTGTTGTTGTTGTTGTTGTTGTTGTTTTTTCTTTTTTTTCGTTGTCGTTGCTTGCTTTCCTTATTCCACTGCTTGTGTGGTGTTGTTGTTGCCACGCTGTCGTTATTGCTTTTGTTCTTGTTTTGTAGTTGCGACGGAGGCGGCGGCGGCGGCATCGTTGTCATTGTTGTTGTTGTTGTTCCATTGTTGCCGTTGTTGTTGCTGCGTCGTTTTTGCTGCCATCGACGCCAAGTCCGCCTCTCTCTCTCTCTCTCTCTCTCTCTCTCTCTCTCTCTCTCTCTCTCTCTCTCTCTCTCTCCTCGTCCTGATGCACACACACACACACACACACACACACAGGGCCTCTCCGCGCTACGTGGCAGTATTGCAAAATGAGACTGAATCCACCGCTAGAACATGGACAGATACATTGCTTTCTTTTTTGTGTTTTGCGCATGTGGGGAGTAGTGCAGCCATGGCCATATTGAACCGGGTACCCCGGATGTGTCGGTGAAAGTCTGAGGAAACTGTCTGCCACAGTCCTGTTTTTTTTAGTGCATTGCTAGAGTACGAGAGTGGCGCAGCAGGACTCGCCCGACCGACTAAATGAAAATAAACAATAGAAATAAAAGTATTTGAATTGTTTTGTGTTTTCAATTTCGTAGAGAATTTCGATGTGACCCTGAGGTAAAAGTTGTGGAGTTTCTTGTTCAGCATAACATAGTCTTTTTTTTGGACTTTTTGGATTTTTTTTTTTTTTAATCCAGCTGGGACGCTCATTGGTCCTTGCGTGGTCGGCCCGCCCGAGCAAGTGCTGTAACCCGGGCAGGCCGGCTGGTAGCTCAGGTGCGTATCCATTACTTTCATCTATTCTGCATGTGGATAGTAGTGAAGCGACGAGCATTGCAACAAAATAAAACAAACAAGAAAATATGAAAGGGAAACTACCCGGGAGTAACAGAAAACGAGTTATAATTGTAGCATGGGCGAAAATACAGTTTGCTGTAGCGGTTCGGGCAATGAATGCAACCCAACTTTCTGGCTTGCCCGAACTGCAATTGCAAGCTGTATCTTCGCCCATGGTGCACATATATCTCGTTTTTGTTGCTCTACTCGAGTTACCGCACAAACAAACTAGAAAAGAAAAAACACAACCGCACTCTTCAGCGCAATTCTATTGTAGCTCTCCACTGTGCCTCCCGATGGGATGGGAGTCTCTCTCTCTCTCTCTCTCTCTCTCTCTCTCTCTCTCTCTCTCTCTCTCTCTCTCTCTCTCTGCTTGTGGCAACTGCTTGCCCACAGGGTCTCTTCGGACGTTCAACCACTGATGACATAGGCCACGTGTGTGTGTGTACTCGTCTGTGTTTGTTGTGACGTTCTTTCCGTCCTCACTGCGCGCCCGTGCTCGCACACACACACACACACACACACACACACATTCGGAATCGTGATGAGTCGGTCGAAGTCCGACGAAACAGTCTGGCACAGTCATGCTTTTTAGAGTGTGAAGCCATGCTTTTCGTCTTTCTTCATGTCCACAGTAGTGGCGCGACGCCTAATGTAACAAAAAAACAACACCCGAGAAAAGAAAAAAGAAATATATTCAATATGTATATATATCTATATATATACACGGTTACCTGACCGAATGCTCGGGGGCCCTGGGCTGGCCCCCGAACGTTCGGGCGTTAGGGGTCCCGTTCGGGGGTCAAACACCTCCAGGTTCGGCCCCCGCCAAAAACAATTTCGGGGCCTAAAAAAAATTCGTTTTTTCTGAATTGTTTTTTGTCAGTTCTCTATGATGTAACCTACACGCCTATAAATTTTGAAGCCATTCTGCTGAGCCAAAAAAACATTAAAAATCGTCAAATATGGGGGTGTCAAAACGTGCTCGCCCAGTCACTATTTTGTTTTTTTTTCACTTTTAACTTTTTGTTTTCACTTTATTTCGGGGCCTAAACAAATTTATTATTTTTTGAAAAACTTTGAATAAGTTATTGATTATGTAAACTACATATCTGTAAATTTTCAGGGCATTTGTCAATGCCAAAAAATAATTAAAAATCGGCAAAGATGGCGGTGTCGAAAAGGTGCTGGCACACTCACTCATTTTAATTCTCTTTTTATTTTTTCTTATTTTTATCATAGTGTTTATTTTCTGTATTTTATTTTTAATTCAAATTTGGTGACGAATTTGGATAAAGTGCCCAGGTAAATGTTGTTTAGTTTATTTTTCTCCATAACATATGTGTTTTTCGGAATTTTTTGAAAACGATTTTTTTATTTTTTTTTTTTTGGTCCGCGTTCGGCCCGAATGGCCGAACGCCTTCCGAAGGGGTCCCGTACGTTCGGGCGTTCGGGTTCGGGCGTTCGGCCCGTCCCGAACGCCGGTAACCCTGTATACATTCGGGCGTTTGCGTTCGGGCGTTTGGCCCGTCCCGAACGCCGGTGACCCTGTATATATATACAAGGTTACCGGTGTTCGGGACAGGCCAAACGCCCGAACCCGAACGACTGAACGTACGGGAGCCCTTCGGAAGGCATTACCGGCGTTCGGGACGGGCCGAACGCCCGAACCCGAATGCCCGAACGTATGGGACCCCTTTAGAAGGCGTTCGGCCGTTTGGGCCGAACGCGGACCCAAAAAAAAAAAAGGGAAAAAAAAAAAAAAACCATCTGAAAAAAAGATATGTTATGAAGAAAAATAAACTAAACAAGATTTGCCTGAGCATTACATCCAAATTCCTTGCCAAATTTGAAAAAAAAAAAAATTCCGATAAACAAATATTAATAATAAAAATAACAAAAAAAAAAACAAAAACTAAATTTAGTGAGTTCGCGAGCACGTTTTCGACACCGCCATCTTTGGCGATTTTTCATTTTTTTTGGGAATAGCTAAATGACCTGAAAATTTAGGTATGTGTACTTTACATAATGCAAAACACACTAAAAAAATTTCAAAAAATAATAAAATTGTTTAGACCCCGAACTAAAGTAAAAACAAAAAGTGAAAAATAAAACAAAACGTGGGCAAGCACGTTTTGAGACCGCCATCTTTGGCGATTTTTCATTCTTATTTGGCTGATCCAAATGACTTGAAAATTTATAGGCGTGTACCTCACGTCATAGAGAACTCCAAAAAAAAAACTTCAGAAAAAAAAGAAAAAAATAGGCCCCGAAAGAAGTTTTGGCGGGGGCCGAACGCCGTCGGGTTCGGACCCCGTACGGGATCCCGAACGCCCGTACGTACAGAGCTCTGCCCAGGGACCTCCATACGTACGGGCTGGTAACCCTGTATATACATATATATATATATATATATATATATATATATATTTGACGATATATATATAAATTCACCTAGGCTACCAGTCGGGCGGCCCGGGTGACCCTGTTTTTCGCGGGCTGCCCGACAGTGTAAGGACGAGGGATGGTCGCGGAAAAAATAAAAAAAATAAAGATCTGGAAAAAAAAAAAAATGTTATAGTATTCATTAAGAAAAAAATAAATGACAATTTTCTTTTTGTTTTTTTTCCCCCCAAAAAGGTGGGCAACCTTCCTGGTATGACCTGGGCACTCCACCGATGATAACTTCGTGCATATGTTTGTCAACTTCCAATTATTGTTTTTCTCTTCTTGTTTGCCTTGTTCTTGTTCTCGTTCGTCTACATGTCTGTGTCAACAATATGCAATGTGTTTGTATGTTACAATGTGGTTGGCATGTTCACAATGACATTCGTTGTTGTTGTTTTTGGGTTCATTTTTATTTTTATTTTGTCGAATAAGAAATTATGGCGCATCGAAGTCAATCAAACACCTCACGACCCATCATAAACGGGGAACGGAGAACGAAAAAACCACGAAAGTGGATAAGGTGGACACAGAAAAAGAAGATGACGGTTTTGACTTATTTGATGTCTTCAAAGACAATGGTGTCCTTCAACAACCGCTTCGAATTCGTGACGAAGCCATCTCATGTGATCCCACTTTTCCGATTGACAATCTGATCCCGCGTCGAGAGGGCAAACCTCGATGTTTGGAGGTCGTTCGATCGAAAAGTGCCCGAGCTCGTTTGCGAGATCATGAATGTCCCTTGTGTAAAGCGTTTCACGACGCTGTTTTTTAGGACACATTGACTCCTGCACAACGACAGGCGCATATCGATGAGTGCTCTCGACACCGCAGCAACCAGTTCAGACCGCCAAGCCCGTCGCGTTTTTTAGAATTAGGGTTTCCTGATTCCGAACGGGAAAGTTGATGTGTGCTCGAGGTGCATTTCATTTCCTTGAGGTTAGTGCAGTTTGATTCATTTTCTAGAACCTCAAAACAATTGCATTTCACTTTCTCTGGATTCAAAGATCGTTCAATACTTGTCAATGTCTCGCTCACGATTTAAATCTTTCTATCTTCCTATCCACGAAATGATATATATGTCATTCTTGTCATTTATATTCTTGATAGATGTGCGTGCACTTCAATCTAATACAATGAACGTTTGAATTCATTTTCCATGTAAAAACGTCGTTTGTGCAACAATATTAAATATCACTGATGATATCGGACATAGCATCCTAATTTGTTATATTGACCCTTTGTTTTTTTTTGCTTTGCATAAGTGCAGTTCGATTATCAATCACGTCTATCCCGACAATGATATTTCGATTGTTCTGCTCTGTCACGGTTTTAAATAATGAAAGAGTCGACATTTTTGAGTCAATGATGCCACCTTGGTATAATTCGATTGATGAAGTTCATGAGTACAGCCAACGAGATTTCTTGGAGAGACGACATTTCTTGGTCGCAGTCGGAGACGCACGAACAATGAGATTGACAACAGAGATATACATCTACAAACATGTTGTCGTGTATATTCGCATTCTAATGTCAAAACCAACAATGTACTTTCCGAACTGCGTGCCAAGTCTAGGTCTTGGACGTAAATTGTACGATATCATATAATTTCTCATTCATACTATCCTCGAGCAACACTATGGTACGTTGCACGCGATGGTATATGGCGACTGCAAGTTTGCCCGCCAGATTCAAACTCCAATGACGAAGCTTTTACGCGTCGTTTCTTTCCTCGTACTTGACACAAGGCTACACATTACACATGTGTATGTCAAAGAGAGAGAGAGAGAGAGAGAGAGAGAGAGAGAGAGAGAAAGAGAGAGAGAGAGAGCGGGGATGCGGATCACTTGCGTGCCAAAACTTTTGGCTCCTGGTGTGAGGTGCAATGGCCTTGGGATATGAAAGAACACAAAGCGGTTTCTTTATTTATTCCCTTATTTGTGTAATATTTTTCCTGTGTGCGCATAAAACGAGTATAGTTTTATTTCATTTTTCTTTTTCAAAAACAAATGAAAGGGAATTTGCTCACAAAGTCGTATATACTCTGATGTTGATTTCATTTTTCTCCTCCTAACACAGTCGAAATGGTGAAATGAAGTGGGCTATCACAGAGTTCTAGCGCAAGGAAGTTACTAATCCAAAATCAGATAAAAGGGCAACATATGTATAATATGTCAATTGATTATGACTTTATGGTTGAGTTTCATGCAACACACGAAAGGACAGGGAATCGGGGTCGCGGTCGAGGCGGGAATCGAGGGGGAAGGGCAGGGAACAATCGGCAACGACAAGTCAGCATGGAGGCGGACGTGGTCGTCGTTTGCAACCACTAATGGATGTGGACGAAATTCGTGCAAGTTGGCCTCTTGCGGCGTCTAATGTAGAGAAAGCGGTGCAATTCGTGGGCCAAGAAACGTGCCTTCACGATTTCCTTCAAATCCTTGTTGGATATGATCGACTGCACGCTAAGGGCAATCGATACCACAATTATCGTCAGTTAGCGCACCTTTGTGGTTACTCCTATCGTCAGAAACTTCCCGATGAGTTTAAGGACGCTATGCGCATGCGGTGGCCAAACCCTCCTACTGTGCTTAATGTTTATTTCATACCAGATCCTAGTGCTCCTCCAGATAACCTCGACCCGCAACCAGGTTGACGAATGTTTTTGAGAGAGAGAGAGAGAGAGAGAGAGAGAGAGAGAGAGAGAGAGAGAGAGTTGAGGATCTCCTTCTCTTCTAAGCAGTAGAGTGGTGGTAGGGGTGTCACACTTATTCGCGTTATATATAGTGTTCATTTTCGCCCCTTTATGGAGGTGATACATTTGTGCGTTATTCCTTCATCCATCTCTCTGAATCTGCGCCTCTCTGTCTTCTTCTCTCTGTCGCTCTGTCTATCTATCTACTTATCTAACTATCTATCTATCTGCCTATCTATCTATCTATTTTTGTACAGATGAAGTTTCTCTCTCATTGTAACTTTGTATGATACCACCTGCAATTTTTGTTTTTTTTTTCCTTTTCGTTGTTCTTGACGTTTTTTTTTTTCTTTATCATTGAAATATCGCATCGCAAGAAGACAGTACATACATGTATGTCCTTATCTTATGTGGTGTACCATTGATTTTCGTATTCATAATTGTATTGGGAAAAAAAAAAAAAAAAACACAAAGAATAGAATGAAAACAAGACGAATAACAAAAAAAACACGATTCAAAACAGGAAGAAGAACAATGAGAAAATGAAGAACAAGAAACACACATGGTCACACACATACACTCTGAACAACTCACACAACAAACTCACATACACAGACGAAGAATAAAAACATGAAAAAGACGAAGATGAAAAACAAGAACACACACTTTCTCCCACACACACTCAAAGACACATGACGGGGGGTACACAAACTGATACACACACACGCACGCACCCCCCCCCCCCCCCAACCCCCCCCCCCCACACACACATACACGCATCTATCAATCCATAACATTATACTTTGCACAATACGCATACAAAGAATATACAATACCCAAAAAAATGGCATTCAATGACGTCACGTCGTAGTCTCACATCGAATTATTGATAATGTCAGCAATGCGAACTAATGCCAACATCTACATTCTAGCAACGGAGACATCACATGATTGTATGTCCATGTCACTAACTGCAACATCAGGAAAAACATCACGGTCCTCATCTCCCACTTCGTCAGACAGTGAATATGCATTGAAAACGTCCGCAGCTGAACCACCATAGTCATCCCGACGCTCGTTCTCATCATCCCGAGAAATAGGCAATGCATCTACCTCCGCATCATCGCTTCAAACACGCAACGTATGCACGTCCGCATCATCCTCTGTCATCGAACCCGCACCCACATCCTCGTCCACGACATCTGGAATAGGATCATGAATGTCAGATTGCTGCAACATACGTCTCGCCCAATTCCCAACCCTCGCAGTGCCCCACACAGCATGTGCAATTTTAAATCGCCATGAGCTGTCATGGGCAGCCAACAAGTGTCGTCGTGAGCATCGTCGACCGTGTCCAACGCTTGATTCCTTGCGAAATACAGTCCCCAATCATGCGTGGCCTCTGTTTTTGTTCCAGTCAAAAGAAGTACAACAAACTCTTGCCTCGTACGACTTCAGAAAGTTCAAGCGCTTGGAGCAGAACTTGTTGATCAAGGAGTGAAAACACTCATTCTCATATATCTGTCTTGCAAGCGTGTAGAAAAACATCTTCGCATTAGATGCGAAATGTTGCAAACATCCTGCAACAGCAATGTGACACTTGCTTCCATGCCTGTACAGCGGTTCTCTTTCAGGCCCGTCTGCGACTATGCACATTCCGAAAATCTCGGAGTTGCACAGAGAGTGGTCACCCACCCAATGATGTGCAATATGTTGTACATGTCTCGCTAGGGTATTGCCATCGTCATCCTCTTCTTGAAGACGCATCTTGCACGCAGCATAGAACCACTCCTTCAACTCTTGTGCAGCGTCCTGGTGCAATGCCTCGAGAGCATCATTCTCAACATCATCCATTGCCAAAGGTTTATCCTTCTTCAACGGGAATAGTTCGCACCACGCCACTTCTACAAGTGCCTCCTTTCTTTTGTTGGCCCCCACATCAAGTTGGACCCCCCTAACCTTAAGCCATTGTTCAAGCTCTCTCTTAGTGAACATATGAAGTTCTCGTACACACTTACAAGCCTCGACAACTCCCGACTTCACGGTCTTCGTGCCGCGCACTACCTCCCGCACCCTCTTTAGAAGATTTATGGCCTTGTGACAAATGCACTTTTGTGATTCAATGTTGAAACGCCCGAGTATGACGTCGACTGCAGCACAATCATGATGCACAACCTCAGCAGTAATCAAGTTCTTTTCGTCTTGCAGTTTATGCAACAACATCTCTACGCACCTTGTCTCTAATCTCCATGACGAGTCATTCTCTTTCCTCAATGTTTGCGTTTCAGTTATGTGATGACTTTTCATATCAAGCGCAGTGACTGTGCAGTGTCGGGCATCTCGAGAAGAATCATACCGCCCATTCGACAACACAACCACTGGCTCACCCGATGCTCGCAATCGTGATATCATCCTATCATAGCACTTCTCTGCTACACATTCCACATGTCGTAACCATTGTCGTGATCCAGGACCCGAGTCCCGAAAAAGCTGATAAAACGTCTCCTTTCGAATCGGATGGGTCCCCAAACCACGCATCAAATTGTGAAGTTGTGTGTACGTCAAACCCGCCGACACTGCCGAATGGAATAATTGTGTCTCATCGCGTGACTTTTGTACACCTTCCTCAACCTTCGTTGAGTTGCAATGCCACGTGCATCCTTTGCGACATTCGAAGTGCACGGTGCAAATGTGGCAAGGGTATTCGATTTTCTTAATGTCGACATCGACTTCCCTGCCGTAAACAGGGCACGACTTGTCAAACATCCCAAGAATCTGCAAAAGTTTCACCGGTTCCAAAAAAACTACATCCGGACGCTCACGTGCATTCCACATCGCCATATGTTCCCTCGCTGTTAATCTGTCCAACATCGGTCCATTGTCCTGGAAACCGACCTTACCATCCTTCCATGTCAACGCATTCTTCGACGGTCTCCTACGGCGCCTATTCGGCGTTATTGAAGATTGTGAGCCTCTCGTCCCTCGCCCCCTTGACGATTGCTCCGACCTCAATTGAAATCGACGAGTAGTTGATGACTGAATTCTAAAAGCTTGTCAATCGTCGCCTTGTATGAACCTGCCCGTTCGAGTCTCGTAGCTATAGCCAACAATTGTCGTTGTTGATCCTCCCGACAACGAAACCACTTTGCACTTAATGATGGTGTTCTCGATTGACTTCTTCTCGAGAGTGGCGTCGGGGTCCCCTCCGTGCTGTTTTCATTGGCGGGAGTCCCCTGTTCGTCATCATCATCAGCCTCATACGCACCTGCGGGTCTCGAGGAATGCAGGGGAACGGGCACACTCACTTGACACGCAGTAGAACTGCCCCCCACTATTGGCGTTGAGCTTGGTGTCACTGCGGGAAAGGACTCCCATAATGCATCATCACGTGTTGGCAATCCCGGGATGGAGCCCAAAGTTG
>BFEA01000141.1:1484328-1501752 GCA_003427395.1 Chara braunii
CCATCATCCCCCCACCTTATCCGCCCTACATACGCCTTCACCTCCATCCGCCCTGATTGATCCCCCGATCCCGATCACCCGCCCTCCCGCGGCTGCCCCCGACACCGCGCCTCGATCCCCCCCATCCTGACCCCGACCCCGATTCACCCACCATCGCCCCCTCCCCCGTCCTTGTGCACCATGACCACCAGATCCCATTCATCGCACTGATCCCCCCGACCACCTCCCCCCACCCGCCCCCCGACCTCGCTCACCCTGCCCACCCATTATGGTGAATAATAAGTGTGACACGATGAAGGTTCGGCATCAGCGCGCCCACAAGAAACTGGATTCGATGCTACTATACAGGGTGGTGGCAAGACATTACGCCCAGAACCGCCTACTAGAAGACAAAGGGAAAGATAGGGAGGTAAGGATGGATCTGGATCACTCGCAAATGCTGGGAATCGAGGTCGGGGGGGATCAAGCACAAGGGAGGGAGATGGAATCCTTTAGTGATAGTCACACGGGAACCTCCAACAGCTCGATCCCCCACAGCCCACCTGCCTCGACCACTTCGATCCCCCACAACCCACCTGCCAAAACCTGGGCAGAAAGAATGAGGGGACCGCTAGCTCAAGACACCATCACGATTCAACGCAAGAAGGATGGTGTCAGCGAGGGAGGGGAGGAGGAATGGAAAATACCCGTGAGAAACTTAACAACTGCTGGGGCATTCTTCCTATCCTGCCTCCTGGCCCCCCCAGAAAAAAAGATCCTGCATCACGCTGGCAGAACGACAGTTGTCAGAACACTCTCGGGGGAAGCTGTTAGAACGAGGGACACACTGTACGTTGGCCATGCAAGCAATTGGGCCTTCCACGATGATGCGGCCTTCAAGTCCACGAATGACAAAGTCGGCTGGATCAGGGAACACTTAGCGGCCTTCAAAGGATCCCCGCGAGCGCACGCGAATTGTTCCTGATCGAACCCACATCATCCTCAGTCATCACTGTCTTGTGCGTTGCAAAGGAGGACAAAAAAACAATGGATAACTGGAAGTCCCTCCGCTGCGATAGGTCAGAAGTCCGTATCTACCCCTGGCCCCCCCTGAAACCACAACGGCCAGCGGATCGTAGGGAGCAGATGATGAGGGAGCACTTCTGGGTGGAGTTCCGACACATCCCGATTGAGATCCAAGCAGCGTTCGTCCAGGACTTCGCAGAGAAGTACAACGTGGTGGACTTTATCAACCCGCTACCCCCCCATATGGCCCCAAGGGACGATTACCTGATGTTATCCATCAATCTCCCAGACGAACACATTTTCTCGATTGATGACGTCATCCCCTTCTGCGTGGGGGGAAAAGCATACCGGATCCACACTGCTCACAAACTCAGACCGTGGTGCGTCAAATGCCAGGCCTATGGCCACTTGTACACTGACATGGCATGCCCCCGTCACCCCTCACGTATGGCCAAGCCCACAGGGCGTCTCAGAAAGGATCCTTTTGAAGAATCCAGGTGACGGACAGTCGACCCAGGCTACAAAGGGTGGGTCTACATTGATGCACCAAGAGGGAATGATGGGAAAATCACCGGTTGGTCTTGGGAGGGACAAGGAGACCCGAAACCGGGATCACAGCCACCAACGACATGGATCCCCCCCAAGTCCCTGGAAACACATCTAAAAAAAAACCCCGCAATGACAAAAAAGCAGGAATCCTGGATAGTTGTGGGAAGAAAAGAAAAGGCGAGTCCGCAGAAGAAATCATAGGAAGCAGATAAAGGGACAGGCATCAAAGACAACCGCTTTGCATGTCTAGAGAATGGGAAAGATGAGCTGGGACAGGAACGTCAGGATGGGCGGCAGGGGGAGCAGGTCCCTGAACAGGTAGGCGAGGACTTGATAACCCCCGACCAGACTAAGGGGAGGGAGATGGTCACCGGGGAAAACTCAGCCCAGGACCGAGACCGGGCACCCGGCCTTGGGCAGCACCCACAGGACGCACCAACGCTGGAGAACACAGACAAGGACACGACAACACAGACAAGGACACGACAATGGGGCACCGCGAAGTAGTACCCAGGGAGGGAGGCACGAATGCGATAGAAGGTGCCAGGGGACACGCCTGAAGCAGCAGGCGAGGGAGAAGCAAACAGCTGCGGCAAACACAACAGGCACAGCAAGCACAACAATCGCACACCCCTCTGCCCGATAGGCCTGAACAGGAACAACAACAGTCCCCAACACCACAACAGCCACAACAACCCGTGCAAGAGGAGGTGCGACCACTGACCCCCGATTTCTGCTCAAATGCCTTCACGACACAGCAGATGGAGGTGGACACAACACCCCCCCCTCCGGATGTTGAGATGGAGGAACCCCCCAAAGATCCAGCAGACCCCGACGCCCCCCCGCACGAAATGAGTCTAGATCAGAAAATCCAAATTGTGGCGGATTGGATACTCAAGCACCTCCAATCAGATTGTCCGCATGAGGGGGAGGAGTACTGGGATAAGTCTTATGTGGAACTAGTGGGGCTCTTGAACAAAAGCCCCTACTTAAGAACCGCACTAAAATCCGGCCCCCCTCCCCACTTAACGGATTTTGGCCGTCGCCGGAGCCAGTTCCACCCCCCCACACAGGAAGAGCAAGGCCAGCCGGAGGCGAAGGGAGCAGAAACAACCGAAGAGGGACTGACCTCACGAAGACTCAAGCTAAGGCAACTCATTGAACGGGGCCTCTTTGAGCTGCCACTCTCTAAGCTGAACGGGGTTCTTGTAATCCCCTTTAGAAAGGCGGACAGAAAATGGGAGATGGGTCTTTCCCCGATAGGGGAGTATGGGGGCGTAACACTGCAAGGTTGGGAGTTCTCGCCCCAGGAAGGAAACAGCAAGGAGAGCGATAGGGTCTTCACCAACCAAATGTCCGCCTTCATCCCCAAGCACTTTGCCCCAGGGGCCAGAGCAGGCATGAGATTTGGCATGAGATCTGGGGCATGTGATGAGCAGATGGCTAGGAACGATCTCTACCTGCTCTTTGAACCCGACAAATCCGCCGACCAAGGTTAGTACAGCCATAACGCCCCCCTGGACCTACAATGCGCAAAAATAAAAGCCATCGAATACTGGTCTGAAGATGACATATGTAAATGCCTATGCCGGATAGTGCGAAAGAGAATTTTACATTTGGATAGATGGGATTTTAGAAAATGGCATCCACTATGAGACAGGCGCGGCAGACACTAAGCAATGGACGATCTAAATACATTATACTGTAGGAACGTGGCATGGAAAAAATGCGTTGACTCAACCGACCTGGACCTGCGTTCCATTAATGTTAATGGCTTGGCATCGAGTAGACTAGAAAAGCGCTAGGCCATTTGGGACCAACTAAGAGGAATAGGAGGCACGCGTTGGCCGAGCGTGATCTGCATGCAAGAAACTCATCTCCAAAATAATACAGATCATAATAGAGCCCATAAGCTAGTCTGGCCTCATACGGCCATAAGAGCTCACGCGCCAAGACCTGGATCAGCAGGGTTGGCAATTTGGATCCCCCCTGACTCTAGGTTCATGGCAATTTGGATCCCCGCTGACTCAAGGTTCCAACCAATTCACTAGGTTGTGGACGAAGTGGAAGGGCGGTGGGCCTTGGTCTTGGGAATGTTAGAATTAGAACTGCTTTGTATCCTCTGTATCTACTCACCAAACTCAGTGGGGGAAAGGAAGTAGTTCTTGGGGAAAATTGGTACACAAATCCCGAAAGGTATCCCTCCAATAATAGCAGGGGACTTCAATGCGACCCCGGATAAGGGCCTAGACAGATGAAACCCGCAGGAATCACCCTCCTTTGCGGCACTAGAGGACGAGCAAATGCAAGCCGGCCTCTGTGAGACTCTCTCAGTCTTCGATACATTCCGACGCCTGCACCCCCAAGCACGGGCATTCACGTGCATTCGGGACAGCAATCCAGCCTGCCTATCCAAATCTCGAATCGATCTCATCCTACTGTCCAATGACCTGGAGGGAGCCCTGTGATGGTCAATGATCCTCCCACGCAGCCCGCACCCGGATCTTGACCACAAAACTTGTGGGATAGTACTAACAATGAGAAAAAGACCAGACCAAGGGTCAGGCTTCTACAAATTAAACACCTCCCTGCTTAAAGACTTATCATTCTCACAAATGATACCACACGAATGGAAATTCTGGCACCAACAAAAGCACCTTTTCGATTCCTACCTCGTATGGTTCAACAACGGCCTTGTGTTTCTGGCCAGAAAATGCAAGGAATTCTCCAAAGCTAAAGCAGCCCTGCGACAACAACATGAAATGACCACACACAATGAACTAATAGTCCTGGAGAAGCAGACAGAGTCGCAACATCTTACCTCCGCGCAGGAATCACTGCATCTCATATAGACTCTATCCAAAATACTAAAGACCGACTCCTACAATATGCTTTGCATAGATGGCAAGGAATAAGAATCAAAGGGAAGATGGCTAAACTCACCCACGAGGCCTCCATGAACACTCGTTTTTTCTCCATGGCCACCGCACGAGCACGACGAACGATCATCAAGGTTTTTTTTGACCCAGACGACAACAATATCATTGCCATTGATAGGGCTCACTGCACACTAATCACCAGAAAGTTCTTCAAACAGCTATATACCTCCCAAGTCCTATCCCCGTATGGGGAAGAAAGGATTCAGGAAATACAGAACTTCCTTTTTTTTTTTTTTTTTTTTTGGGCATCCACATACGAGTTCACTTTCAATTGGCTATGGCGACTCAACGCCTAAACAACTCACTGTTCACATACACCGGATCACCCTGGGTATCCCACACGCGACTCTCTGAACACTCACACACACACACACTCGCTAAACACTAACTCTAGTTATGGCGGCTATGGCTGCAACTACCATATCGCTATGCTACGCTCCTCTCTCGCCCACTTCAGCTCCGGGCTCACTGCAGACCTCCTTGCACAAGTCGCTGTGGCAGCGCTTCCGCATGGCTCACRCAKGAATAAATGAATGGCTGGGCGCTGCAGGACTTCCTACTCCTAATGGACCGACATATCTCTTCTCAACAGTGAGACAAACTGGAGATAGAGCTGACAAAATAAGAAATAGGGACAACACTCCTCCAAATGAAGGAAGAGAAGACCCCTGGTATTGACGGCTTCCCCAAAGAATTTTGGGAACCATGTGGACGGATCTCAGTACCGACCTGTGGGAATACTACCAAAAGGTATGGGAGGCCGGGGAAATGGGGGATACTGTAGGGAAAGGAGTGCTTTAGAAACTACAAACCTATTACGCTACTCACCATGGTATATAAAATGTTTTCCAAAGCATTGGCCAACCGTATGGCGACAGTATTGGAAGAGGTCATTCACCCAGCCCAAACGGGGTTCGTGTCCGGCAGGAACATTCAAGAAAACATCCTCCTGGTTAATGACGTGGTCCAATTGGCGCGCCGAAAACAGGCAAACGCGACCATTATTTTTATAAATTTAGAAAAAACCTATGACCACGTGGATTGGGAATTTCTAGACATGTGTTTGGAAAAAATGAACTTCGGACCCACCTTCCGGCGCTGGGTCAAAATCCTCAATTATAATGCCACAACCTGTGTTCATGTCAATGGGTCAGTGACACCTCCATTTGAACTCCAACGGTCAGTGTGACAAGGGGACCCCATTGCCCCCTATCTCTTCTTGGTAATTATGGAAACTCTGTCAGTCAATCTCCGACAGAACAAAGACCTCACACGTATTAAGATATCGAATATCCCGGAAGAGGCAATACCTATCTGCTCCCTGTTTGCTGATGACCTTACCATAATGGTAGAGGCGACGGAGGCCAACATGGAAGAAATCCAGCACCTCATGAACAAATTCTGCCGCCTGTCGGATATGACAGTAAATTGGGGACAAAAGACTACGGGATGGTGGATGCATCACCAAGGGGGCAGACCTCCAGAAAACCCGAGAATCACATGGCTCCCCCCTGACGACCCCCTGAGAATTCTAGGGGCATTGATCACTGCTAGAGGAAGGCCAGCATCGAACGACGAGTGGCTGACCGGACGAGCACAAATTAAATTGGAAAAATAGAACAATAAATGCACATCCATCTTTGGGCAGACACTTGTCATTAATAATGTGATATTGGCCACACTCTGGTATAAGGTCATCCTATGGCCTATGAGCAACAGGGGGCTCAAGATACAGAAACAACAACTGGCGGCCTTCCTGTGGAGAGGCGATAGTAACATCACCCACGCCATAAGCCGCGTTGCGTGGGACTCAATGACCCAACCCAAGAACAAAGGAGGTCTAGGAATCATGGACCCGCCCACACAATTCCAGGCTCTCTCGATTCGCTGGCTTCAGCGTATCATCTTCTCACCGTCCTCCCCATGGGTTCCCCTTGCCCTGGCACAAATCTCTGACCTCGCTCCAGAATCTCCACCTGAAATCGATCCCCGCGTATGGCTCGAAGACAGGTACTGGAGGTTACCCAGGAAGTACAGAAACGGGGGATCTTACCGACAAACACTGGGTGCGTCTCCTACGTACATGGAGGAGGTTCCCCCCTCCCAACCGGCCTGTTCCAGAGAGGTGGGAAGAAATATTCAGGCAGCCCCTATTCGGCAACCGCTTAATAACGGATTCTGAAGGGTGTGTGCTCTGCGCGTCGGATTCACCATGGAAGGGTTGGGTGAAACACGGTGTACGAAGGGTTAGGGACCTCTGAGACACAAAGGCAAGGAATTAGAAGAGCGCGAAGAGGCTACGAACAACACTACGATATTGTCACCTCACCGAAAGGGCACCGAATGAGTTGATTGACAACTTCCCCCTTCACTGGTACACCACTCTTAGAAAAGGCCCCTGCACAAAGGAAGATGACTGAGTGGGGCTACCTGACCACGAGCAGGAGATGGGGCACGTGCATCTCGAGGACCAGACACGTGCTAGTTGAGGTCTTCTCCATTCTAAAGGACAACAGACTGCGTTGTAACCATCAACCCTTCATATGGAAGGAGCCAAAGGATGTTTATCGCATCAGGGTCATTGATGAGGGAGGTCACCAGAGGCGAGTGGCAATGGACCCTGAACGTCCCAACCACGAAGGGAGAGGCAAAAGCACTGACACTACGCAACTTAAAATCTAAATCTGCTTATCGAATGCTCAGACCCAAATGTAGATTATGCGATCGTGTAGACGACAGATGGTATCGTCACCTCAATATAGACCGCAGACTACTGAAACCCATCCGGTGGTTTGCACACTACAGCAAAAGACCCGCCAAAATCTTCGCCCTCCAGTGGCAAATAGAGCTCAGGTGTCTACCAACCAATGATTGGCTGATAGACCATACCCGCCTGGAACAACAGGGGAAGGCACTACCATGGTGCCATAAATGTCTCCTGAGCTACCCTGGGAGGAGGAGGGTTGAGACCATCGAACATATATTCCTCCAATGTCCCGCATCAATGCTATTATGGAGAAGTTGGGACAGGATCTGGCATCACATAGTTCCTGGAGCAGTCTGGCCATGGGACTGGAAGACCCTTCTCTTGGGGTATTACCTTCCAATCCGAGGGAAGACATTTGAGGAAAACATGTTCAGCCTAGGCAGACGGAGTGTCCTGTGGACTATACGGTGGATGAGATGCTGTCTTGAGATAGAGGGGGCGAGGGTGGAAGACGGCGAGGCCATGGAATCCGAACACTGGTCCAACACGAGATAGAGGCCCAATGGAAGACGGCTAAAGACAAGCTCGACCTGATGTATACCTGGGGGGACATGAACATGAACATCTCTACATTCAGCAAGGACTGGCTGGGTGGAGAGAGGGAGGGATGGGTGGCCGAGGTGAAATGGACCGGCCGCCAACTTGAAAGGGAATCTCAGGGAGAACCCCGGACATAGATAGTAAGAGACTACCAGCTGATCTTTCACGACTGGACCACGATTGATCCCGACACCCCGCTACGACCTGCTCAGGACTTCGCAGACCCTTTCCCACCCCACCCGCTGTCCTTAGCAGAAATACTACCGGCTGCATGAGACCCGGTTTCCAGCAGGTGAAGCTCCCCACCAATAGATGGAGTGGCCCGATAGAGGCTTTGGACGGAAAAAAAAAATGCTGGACCCGATTCCCCGCACGCGTCACTTCAAAAGATGATTGCTTATAAAGTAGCATTTAAGGGACGCTGGACCCGGTTTCCAGCAGGTTCAGTATACTTCAGCCAATGTCAGTCAAATGTCAGTTGATTTCAGCTGATTATTGTGCAAGCTCATTTCAGCCTTTTTCTGTTGCTTCAGCTTTTTTCAAAATACATGCCACTGCAGAGTGCAAAGACACAATAGGCGCCATGAGGATAGTAGGTGGATGGCAGCGGCTAGGGGAGGGAAGGAGACTCCACTAGTGCCCCCCAGTGTTTCTCCCCCCAATATCCGACCCTGCTGCAGGATAGGTATGGAAGAGTAGATAGGATATGGGACACTGGACCCGGGTTCCAATACAATGGCGTCACTTTCAAGATGTACTGTTTTGCAAAGATGTATTTAAGGGACGCTGGACCCGGTTTCCAGCGGAGCGGCCCGCCAGGCAAAGCCTCAATCCCGGTGGTTCTCTTACCCCCCCCAGGATAGAGGCCTTGCAAAAGGGCCTTAAAAAAAAAAAAAAAAAAAAAAAAAAAAAAGGCCCACCTTACACTGCGGCCGACTTTCGTCCAGCCCTTGCGGTACTTTGTTGTGGGCAGTACTTTGTGGCGATGCAGCCCGGTAGCCCAACGGTCGGCGACCTCCCCCCGTTTTCGGCCCGAACTCACCGGAATGCCTAGTTTCGGCCGGCGGGGGGCCCGAACTCACCGGAATGCCTATTTTCGGCCGGCGGGGGGGACCAGTGGTTTAACTGCTTTCTGTTGTTTGTCACCGGAATGCCTAGTTTCGGCCGGCGGGAGGCCCGAACTCACCGGAATGCCTATTTTCGGCCGGCGGGGGGGACCAGTGGTTTAACTGCTTCCTGTTGTTTGTCTGCCCACCCCCCTCCCCCATACCCTCCAGCTTATGTTCCTTGCTGATCAGAACATATACTAACACTCGATCTTAGCCAAAAGGCAGAGAAAGGTAGATCTACTTGTACTTTCCCTGTCTGCTGGTTTTTGCCTTGTTGCTTTTTGGCTCCCCATCTTTTTGCCTTGTTGCTTTTTGGCTCCCCATCTTTTCCTTCACTGCTTTCTGTTGTTTGTCTGCCCACCCCCCTCCCCCATACCCTCCAGCTTATGTTCCTTGCTGCCGCTTGACATACAACGCATTGTCGTCTCCTGCCGTTTGCCTTACCACTTTATGCCTCGCTGCTTTTGCCTTGCTGCTTTTTGCCTTTTGTTTTTTTGCTTCACGACCTTTCAACGCATGACAGTGCGCACATTGGTTTTATGCGCTTAGCTGGCTGACGGTTCTTATTCAAGTGTGAACATCCAAGTATTGCTCATAAGCATACCTTTTGACACAACATGCTGTAACGTCACGGACGTCTTATCACTGCAAAGACATGGACACACGCATGCACACATGCACACACACTGCGAGCCACACGAAAAGCGACAAGCCTTTTCGTTTTTTTGGTTCAATTGATCGATCAATCAATCAATCAACCAAGAGATATCGCCGTTGAACTCTCCAGCCCCTCAGGAATTTTTTGATTTCACACATCTGGATTCGACTCAGGACTGTGTTACAACAGTTCAGCGGTCTACCAACTTTTTTTCCCGCCCTCGTCCAATTGCCCCCAGATCTTTTCTGGGGGTCCCTTGACAATGCGCAAGAGGTGCCATGTGTCTGAAGACACCTGGCCCCTCCCGAACATTCGGGAAACAGGATGTCCAGGAGCCCCGGACAACTGCCCCAAATGTCTGCCCCAACTGTCCGCCCCAAGTGTCCAGGCTTCGGACTGAATCGGACACTTGGTAATGTAGCATTCTAGTTTCTTTCTAGTTCAAAGGGGGGGGTGCAAATATTACAAACTGTCCAGTGCCCTCAATCGAGCCAAAGATAATCCCCTTCTACTACCGAACAGCTACACTACAATAGCAGTTCACTTTTGACACGCACACACAGTGAAGCCCTGGCTGGCATGGATGTATTTAGTCGCGGTACTCGTCCATGAACTTCCTGTGGAATTCTCCAATCTTGGCAATCACGGCCGGCATCTTCTCTTCGCCAGGAAGGATCGTACACCGATAGTGGTAAGTGCCAGGCACCTGCACACCATCGAAAAAGAGGTAAAAGAAATTACAACGTCAACAACCAAATTCCTTTGAAGTTCAATCTATGTTTCTCTTCAAGATGCAAAGAGGAAAACGGTTCAAGTCCTTCGGGACACCCATTAAATTCAGACGGTACAGAGAAGATTAGCTTGGACACTGGGAAAGGACAAAACACATAAATTGGGAAGAGGGAAAAACGGAAAGGATTCACGTGTCTCAGATGTCTCAGAGTTCCAGTCCCGAGTCGCAACTTCCCTTGTAACATAGTCCCTCCAGCAGGAGCATTCTGGTAGGCCAGTAGGCCCTAGAAGTACCATAGAGTGATCCGGTAGGCACTGTAGGTCCTAGAAATCATGTAGAGTCATCCAGTAGGCCACTAGGTCCTAGAAGTCACACACGGGCCTAGACCAATATTTGTCGGTGCCTGTCAAAGGGCGACAAGCAGCTTAGTCCCAGGAAAGTCCGTGAAACATCCAGATGTGTCGAAAACAGACTGCAGCTGACAGGCAGGCATTTGGGTGCCATTCCGGAAAGATCCAAAATTGCCAACTGCAGCAGCAGCAAGTACATAAGGGTGGCCGAAGCAGAGAGTCAACACAACTTCCTTTTCGCAGTTTTGTGCGGGCGGACATGGGTGGGAGTTGACTGTAGGAGAAAGACATTCACAGAGACAGAGAAAGGGCTGTGTGTTGCAACCTGTCACCACAACAACCCCTTTTCCACCCAGAAGAGTAGATCCAAAATTGGAACAGCTTTACCTTTTCCACCCAGAAGAGTAGATCCAAAATTGGAACAGCTTTACCTTTTCCACCCAGAAGACTAGATCCAAAATTGAAACAGCTTTACCTCCATAGCAAACAACACCAAGCACACTAAAACCATTATGTCGCCTCTTCCTTGTGTGGTCCTTTCTTGGCTTCCCTTATTTTGGCTTTGTGCGGATTTTCTCATTCATTGTTGAGGAAGAGTGATTCGTACCTGTTACTTGTTGGCCACCATAGCCATCCGGATACTTGTATACCACTCGTTGTACCAAAGACAGAGTTGCGAGATTGTTGATTTGTGTGCAACTTGTGTGGAAAAAGACTCATGCGTGAAGCCTTGTGTGTGTGTCCAGTTGGTGAAGAGTGAGCGTGAACAGCTGTCTGAAAGTGTGGATCATTGCAAAAGGATCAAGCATGGAGATCTGACGATGCCTCCATATGGAGCAGCGCCCCCCTCGCACTCAGTGTCAAGGCCCTCTCCATGATGCGGTTTGCCACATCTATCTCACTTCCATCACAGGAATTCCTAAAGATCATTACAAGACGAGGTGCTGCATACTTATAGGCAGGGTGATGCCTTCCCAAAGAAGAGGTTCTCCATGAAGGGTCTTTTCTGGGTCATGAACATGTGCTCCTTGCACAAGTCGCTGTAGCAGCGCTTACGCATGGCTCACGCAGGAATGAATGAATGGCTGGGCGCTGCCTCTTGATTTATACTTCTGAAACTCGGTGGTCTGCCCCTTTCCATCGGCCCATGGTGCTCACAGTCCCTCATGGTACTTGCTGGACCGGACTGGGACTGACTGGACCTTACCGCTGACTGACTGTGGACTCACTGCTAACCTACCGTAGTCGTACTGCAATTGCACTGCAGTTTAGTCCACCACTTGACTCCTTGCCCACTTGCCCACTTGCTGACCTTCTAGAAGGACTACAGCTAGGCTTCTGGAACTCGCTAAGACTCCTGCTCTATAGATCTACAGATCGAACCCCTGCTTCCTTTGGGACCCTACGACAGACTACTAACTGTTACAAATACACAGGTCGCAGGTTCAACTCTCGGGGTCTACATGGATACTGTACACAGGTAGGGCAAGGTCTAGGGATCGAACCTTGGGATCTGCATCTGCTACTGCTAAGAGGTGAAAACCGTTTCACTCCCGCCGTCCTAAATTCGAGGTCCTCCGAGAATATTTCAGTCCAAGGCAGGACCTTTACCCTTCTTATCACACTCATAAGCTCTGACTATGTCGGGAGCTGTTTCTAGAAGCTGTTCTTGTGAACCAGCGGTAGTCTTCTGGTTCCTGATAAGCAAACCGGACCTTATACTGTTTCTGGGGACGACCCCTACCTCCTGTTCTGAACACATCCTCATCTACAATGCCGTCGATGTCATAACTTCCGTCCATATCCGGGGGGATCATGGATCTTCTTGAAGGGAACTGTTGACTTGTGACACACGGCAACAGCTTTGAAGCATGGAACACAGGGTATGTGTGGAGGTGTGCTGGTATCTCTATAGTGTAGGACGGTCCATCTTCTCCGCCCTTGACTTCTAGAACCGGCCACGGTCCTCTATATGCAGGCAGCAATTTCTGCGAGATGTGCTCCTCAGGTGCAAACTCTTTGGACTTGACCCAGACTAAGTCGCCTACTTGGAATTGAGACGGGCAACTATGCTTGTTGGCCTGTTCTATCATTCTGTGCTGGGCCTTCCCGAGGTTTTCAACAACTGTTGCTAGTTCTTTCTCGTGCTGTACTGCGAACTTCCTGGTACCGGGCGGTAGTCTGTGAATCTGATCCCGGTTCAGTCCTTCGATCGGTCTGCGTGGTCTAAAGGACTTGTGCARCTCATTGGGAGTGCGGCAGGTGGATAGATGCACGCTGTTGTTGTATGCACTAGCTACYTTAGGCAACATCTCATCCCAGGTTGATCTGATCTGGTCTAATGTACATGCGCAGAACTTGCTGTAGGATCTTGTTCATCTGTTCTGTCTGACCATTGGTCTCTGGATGGCAGCCAGACGACATTAACAACTTACATCCGTAAACTCTCTTGAGTTCTTGCCAGTTCTGGCTGGTGAAACGACTATCTCTATCGCTAACTATGGATAATGGGATTCCGTTCTCACTAACCCAATGATCAAAAAACTTCTGCATAACTAATTTGGTACGTGCCTCTGCAGGCAAGGGAACAAAAACGGCATACTTGCTAAAACGGTCAACTACGACCATGACTTGGCTCTTGCCATGCCTACTCTTGACTTGAGTATCCATGAAGACTATGGACACCGAGTCTCCAGGTCGATCAGGAATAGGCAGCGGTATGAGAAGACCTAGGGGCGCACATGTAGTAGTCTTATTTCTTTGGCAAACTTTGCAACTGCGAACATACTCTATGCAGTCATTCTTCATCCTTGGCCAGGTGTACGCACGCATCAGAGCTAATGTCTTCTGCCAACCGAAGTGTCCCTCTGTGTCATGGCATTCCCCTAGGATCAGACTGCGGATTTTCTCATTATTGGGAATGCATAGGCGGTCGAATACATCTGTCTTCTCAAACAGCAATCCTTTTGTAGTGCGGTAATGTGGTTCGGTCTCTTGGGCCTCCTTAACCCTCTTGAGGAGGTCACAATAGATAGGGTCATGTGCATACGCTTGCTTTACTTTCTCCTGCAGGTCTCTCCCTATATCCAGATAGTGTACTATGGCTCCGAAGTAGCCTGATCTTCTACTCGGAGCGTCCGCAACTACGTTGTACTTGCCCTTCACTAGCTTGAGCTCAAAGTCATACTGGTCTATTTCAGCGGCCCACCTAGTTAGCTTAGGTGTCATCTTGGCCTGAGTCTTTAACCAACGAAGCGTCTCATGGTCAAAATACACTTTGAAGTGCCTCCCAAGCAGGTAATGCTTCCAGTGCTCTAGCACCTGCCTGAGAGCGTAGAGTTCTCTCTCGTACGTCGAGGTGGCTACCTTCTCTGAGGGCATCCTCGCTGACATGAACTCTACGGGTCTATAGCCATTGCCATCGTCTTGCTGCGACACGACGCCTATCCCATACTGACTTGCATCCGTGGTGACGACAAATGGCAAAGATGGATCGGCTACTTTGAGGACGGGGTACTCTATCAGTGCGCGTTTTAACTTCTTTAGCGCAGACGTACAGTCTTTGTCCCATTGCTAGATTGCCTCTTTCATAAGCAACATGCACAGGGAGCGGCGATAGTAAAGAAGTTCCTCACGCACTTCCTATAGTAGTTAGCTGGACCTAAGAACGACCGCAACTCTGTCAATGTGCGGGGCGTCGGCCAGTCTCTAATCGCCGCGATCTTGCTGTCCTCTGGCTTAATGTCGTCTCCATCTAATACGTGGCCCACTCGCACTTCTTTGCATTGATCTTGAAGTTAGCCTCTCGTAGTTTCGCCAAGACCTGCCTCAGATGACCCTGGTGCTCCTGGAGGTTCCTACTGAAAACTAATATATCATCTAAGCAGACTACTGCAAACTTATTTAACCATGGTCTTAACAAATCATTGATACAACGCTGAAAGGTGGTTGGCGCGTTGGTTAGTCCAAAGGGCATCACTATGAACTCATAGTGCCCATATCTGGTCCGGAACGCAGTCTTGTACTCGTCATCATGATGGACTTTTATCTGATGATAACCGGACTTTAGATCTATCTTAGAAAAATACTTACACAACCCTGCAACCGATCTAGAAGATCGTCTATCCTGGGCAGCGGCTCAACATTCTTCACAGTAATCGCATTCAAACCCCTATAGTCTATACACATACGAAGCTCTCCTTCCATCTTGGGGACAAACAGGACTGGTGCTCCAAAAGGAGACGAACTGGGCCTGATCCAACCCTTCTCAAGGATCCCGTCTAACTGCTTGCGCACCTCCTCTAACTCTCTAGGGGACATCCGATAGACTACTCCCTTAGGAGTTTTACTGCCACGATCTATCTTTATCCTGTGCTGGATGGGTCGCGGCACTACTCCTGTCGGCGACTCAGTCAAGTCTTTAAACTCCTCCAGCAGCTTGGCAATGGTTGGATCTGTGGAAGTCACCTCTTCCTTAGCCTCAGTGACAGGTCTAACATAAACTACAAAGACCTGTTCCTCTAATCGCTCCTTCTTTACTAACCGCGCGAACGTGGGAGCACTGAGACAACAATGTGCCAGAGTGTTATCTACACCTGACACATGAAACAGGCGGGCAGTCTTAACCTCGCCTGACGGACTAGGGAGCCTACACTCATGCTCTCTCAAATGGAGTGTGGCCCCTGCTGCCTCTCCCCAATCCATTCCTAACACCATATCAAAAAGAAGGTCATCCTGTTTCGAGGAGAGTCAGGGAATGGAGAACTTTTTCCACCTTCCCATCCTTCTCTAGGCGAAAGTAGGCCTGGACTCCCTCTACATAGTCCTCAACACGCATTGTGCGGTTGTCTGCGAGGACACTGACTATAGGGTCTGCTAACTTTTGGACTTCTAATCCTAGCCTTAGCTTTTTCAGCGCTCTGCGGCTAATATAACTGCGGGTGGCCCCTGAATCTATAAGGGCCCCTACTCTACTTCTAAACACCTCTACGTCTACTAAGATCAGTTGTCCCTTACTCTCCTTCTTCATTTTGGCCCTGGCTGGCATTATCTCCTTCAGCTCATCTACCACGCCTGTGAGGGACGTGCCTAGAGAGACGCTAACACAAGCAGTCTCTGGAAAGCTAGCTAGGCACGGGCCTGCAACCTCTGCTGTAGGCTCACGTGGTTTGGGAGTTTCCTGTTCGCGCGCGCTCGCTTCCCCACATGGCCTTGAAGTAGGGGCAGTTGCGACCCCTACTGGCGGCTGCCTTTTGACTGTTGAGCAGCCCAACGGGCCGGTCTATACTTAGGACAAAATTTAATAACGTGGGCCGGGTCACCACAAAACACGCACTGACCCAGGTCCACGCGTTCCAGCCATAAGCTGGCCCAAGCCCAGATCCTCCCAAGGCCTGCCGTGTGGCAAGCCTGGGTGCCATCCTCCTTGAGGTGCCCTTCCACCTCGTCGCTGTGGGGACCGACAAGAACCCTGGCGATTTGGCGGGGGACCTTGACCCCTACCTCCCACTTGGGAGTTCCCTTGTCCGCCAACCCCCTCTGCGCCCGATCCTCGGCCTCCCATGGCCTGGCCCCTTTGGCCCTGGCCTCCTCCTCTACTTTGTGGCCTCCCTCCGGCCGCGACAACAGCATAGGACCTCCCTTGTCCCACACTACTGTCCTCCTCCTCAAGGCCCCACTCAATCTAACTATACGGGACCTCATCTGTACCACCTTCCTCTAAAGTAAGGATCATATGATTCTTGGCCCTTACTTGGCCTAATCTGGTACGGCCTTTCCACTTCTTCCCCTTGTCCAGGTCCTTATGCCAGAAAGTGGTAACTGGCATGGACTATGACTCATACAGGACCACTTCCCTACTCAACGCATCATAAGTGATGCCGGCCTGTTGAGACTTGTCAAAGAAGTGCCCACGCAGGGGCTCGGGCATGGCACGATAAAACAATTGGACCAATTGGGTCTCAGTGACCCCATGGTCTGGGACGACTACTAAGTCGTCCATGACACCCTTGAGAGCTCTTGCACTCCACTGTCGCGAGTGGTTCGTCTGCAACTTATCAGAGGCCCTGACGCCTCTCGTTGGATCAACAAATCGCTCCCTCAGGAGCTTGAAGAATTGAGGAAAGGTGGTGATCTTGGAATATGCAACCATGTTGTTTTCACAACCGGCTGCGCTCGCAAGGGACCTAGCAAAACTAGTCGCCTCATCCTTAAGGGCGTGGAAGGCCACGAGGACTTGTTCCTCTGTCAGGATATGATGTAAATACACATAATTGTTGATACTGGCCTCCCAATTGTCAAAGTTCTCCTCCTTCTTTCCCTGTATGCATCTGGGAATTTGAGCTTTACGGACTCTTTACGAGGTCTGGCCTCGCTCTCTACAGCGGCTATCGCTTTGGCACCTTCAATGGTCAAAGTCTTGGTCAACGCCTTGGTCAACGCCGGTCAACACTGCGATCAACCCCCGATCAACCCCCGATCAACTCCGATCAACACCGGTCAACTCTCCCGGTCAACCCTTCGATCAGCTAGGGCTGCCGGCTTCTCATTCCTTCACCAACCTTCCTCTTCCCTTCACCTTCCTCGCCTCCTTTCACCCTGCTGTCTTCTTTCTCGTTCTCTTTTTTTTTTTGTTTTTGTTCACCTCTTCTTCTTCCTCTCCTCAGCTATGGCTTCTCACCCTACTCGGTCTCTCCCCCTCTGTCCTCTCTCTCTCCCTTCCTCGTCACTCCGTGGTCAAGCTCCGTGGCTATGGCCGCAATCTTCTTCTTCGTG
>BFEA01000141.1:1501863-1518992 GCA_003427395.1 Chara braunii
CTCTCTCTCTCTCTCTCTCTCTCTCTCTCTCTCTCTCTCTCTCTCTCTCTCTCTCTCTCTCTCTCTCTCGGTCTTCTTCTTCGCCGTGGTCTTCTCAGCAGGTGCGCGGCGGCTTCTCCAACTTCGGGTCCGCTATGGCGGACTACAAGTCTACAACCCTCGGCGGCCACCTCTGCTATGGCGCATCCGGCCCTGCACACGACGGCGCGCATGGAATAGCGGGTACCTCCTCCAATACCAATGCAATCAGACTCGTTCTCATTCACACTTTTCATGCATGTAAATAGTAGCGCAGCAAACTGGCGACATGCGCCCACTCGAAACTCAGAGATGTGGCATCCAGATACGAGTTCACTTTCAATAGGCTATGGCGACTCAGCGCCCACACAGCTCACTGTTCACATACACCGGATCACCCTGGATATCCCACACGCGTCACTCTGAACACTCACACATACACACACACACTTCACACTAACTACAGCTATGGCAGCTATGGCTGCCTCTATCCTATCGCTATGCTACACTCCTCTCTCTCGCCCACTTCAGCTCCGGGCTCTCTGCAGACCTCCTTGCACAAGTCGCTGTGGCAGCGCTGTCGCATGGCTCACGCAGGAATGAATGAATGGCTGGGTGCTGCCTCTTGATTTATACTTCTGAAACTCGATGGTCTGACCCTTTCCATCGGCCCATGGTGCTCACAGTCCCTCGTGGTACTTGCTGGACCGGACTGGGACTGACTGGACCTTACAGCTGACTGACTGTGGACTCACTGCTAACCTTCCGTAGTCGTACTGCAATTGCACTGCAGTTTAGTCCACCACTTGACTCACCGCTTGCCCACTTGCCCACTTGCTGACCTTCTAGGACTACAGCTAGGCTTCTGGAACTCGCTAAGACTCCTACCCTATAGATCTACAGATCGAACCCCTGCTTCCTTTGGGACCCTACTTCAGCTCCGGGCTCTCTGCAGACCTCCTTGCACAAGTCGCTGTGGCAGCGCTTCCGCATGGCTCACGCAGGAATGAATGAATGTCTGGGCGCTGCCTCTTGATTTATACTTCTGAAAGTCTGGGCGCTGCCTCTTGATTTATACTTCTGAAACTCGGTGGTCTGCCCCTTTCCATCGGCCCATGGTGCTCACATTCCCTCGTGGTACTTGCTGGACCGGACTGGGACTGACTGGACCTTACCGCTGACTGACTGTGGACTCACTGCTAACCTACCGTAGTCGTACTGCAATTGAACTGCAGTTTAGTCCACCACTTGACTCACCACTTGCCCACTTGCCCACTTGCTGACCTTCTAGAAGGACTACAGCTAGGCTTCTGGAATTCGCTAAGACTCCTACTCTATAGATCTACAGATCGAACCCCTGCTTCCTTTGGGACCCTACGACAGACTACTAACTGTTGCTAAGACTCCTACTCTATAGATCTACAGATCGAACCCCTGCTTCCTTAGGGACCCTACGACAGACTACTAACTGTTGCTAAGACTCCTACTCTATAGATCTACAGATCGAACCACTGTTACAAATACACAGGTCGCAGGTTCAACTCTCGGGGTCTACATGGATACTGTACACAGGTAGGGCAAGGTCTAGGGATCGAACCTTGGGATCTGCATCTGCTACTGCTAAGAGGTGAAAACCGTTTCAATAATGAGACCGGAAGCACTGAGACAGTCTATTTTCAGAAAACCTTGCATCCTGAATGAGGGAGGAAAACCATGGCCACTATCAAAGGCAGAAAACAAATTAAGAAGTCGGTTGGAACAGGGAGTATGACAGATCAAGCACGTATGGGATAACAGCCTGGACTCCCGGAGAAGAGAAAAGTATCAAGTACCTAAGAAGGGAGCTGAAAGGAATTCACAACCCGCAGGACAACCTTAGAAAGATTCAGGAGAGCAAACCCTTGCGGTGGTTCCAGCTGCTAAAAGCGCCACACGAAAATGGCAAGAGGGAGACTGGGCCTCCAAGAGAGTGCGCAAAAGAGTCCAGGAAATCTTTGCCACCTGCAAGGAGGAAATATGACACACTGACACAGGGAGCAGGTCACATTTAGCATCTACACCCTGCAAGGATGAGGATCTACGAGGAAAATAGACAAGTCTCCTAGGGCCGAGGTCACCCTGACACTGTGATACTTCCAAGGGATTAGAGTGATTGACCGGAAACATAAGCAAGGCATGTCTGCCGATATGTCAGTACAGGATTTGGAAATTGACCCAGAAGAGTGATATTGGGCATGGGGAAGGGACGCCCTAGGGCGTAACAAGCACTTTACCTTAGCGGCATATAACAGGATAATGAGTATTGATGACTCAATAAGTCCGCAAAATGTGGGAGAAAATACTAGATAAAATCGCAGACAAGCAATGGAATGGAATAGGGGGAATCATCCAAGCAAGGTTGACAGAGAAACCTGCCATACTCTGGCTCTTGGTGTATCAGGCGGTCCCAGTGTGTGTTTGGTTGAACCAGAGGAAGGAACTACGGTCAGAGAAGGCACCACGGTGCAGGGTCTGTAAAAGCCAGCAAAAAGAGGACCCGACACACCGTTCATAGCGAGTACGCAAAAGTTAGCAATACGGGACCACATCAACGAAGCATGGTTAGTGGAACAAGCACAACTTCTGAAAGCAACACACGCAGACTCGTCACGATTCTCACATACCAGGATACAGGAACTCCATTCCAAAAATGGTTCTGTAACCACCTTGTTGGCAATATGGAGGGGTCAATCATCAATGTCAAGCCACACCGCCTATCGCTGGAGAGCACCTCTCCACAATAAAGGAAAAAAAGGGGACCCCGAGGGAATAGCAGTTTGGAAGGCTGGCTGCAGAGCATTCAAAAGCACGCTGACAAGTGAGAAGGGCTACTTATACCCTTAGTCCAACAGCACATGGGGCAGACGTGAAAGTGATCAAATTGTGTCTCGAATACCAGTTCGGTGAAGGACGCAGAAACATTCGGGGAAGCCAAAACCCAAGAAGACGGAAGATAGAGAAGGATACAACAGGCGATATTGGTGGCAGGGGAAATGGGACAATCAATCCATAGGTCAGCTGATCAGTGAACCGGGAGGAAATAGAAAGGTTAAAGGGACAAGCAGGTTAGCGCCAACTACACACAAGCCACCCTGCTGCACAAGTGCGAGCGGGCTGCATTAATGCTGGCCAGAGGCCGCACACGAGCGCACGAGGTGAGAGGGGCGCTGCAGTGGCAGCAGGTGCACGGCGGCCATAGCCAAGCTGCCGGGGCGCATGCTGGTTTGGAGATGGTGGTCGTTGGGTGTCGGGGACGCATGCTGTGGAGGAGACAGGGGGTGAGGAGGGAGAGAAGAGGCACGCACCTGGTGTATGCTGTCAGCCTACATTGGCGACATCGTCACATACATTGGTCTTCAGCTTGGACTGACTCATGTTGCATATTCGTAGTGGAGGCTAGTATAGTTGCTGAGTAGAGTAGGCTGGGTGCTCTGGTTTGTGCCAATTAAGAAGAGTGACATTGGATACTATGTTGGTGTGGCGAGAGTGTCAACATTGACATTTGAGTTCATTGTATTGCTCTTATTTGGCGGGTATCTCAGTGCATTGTGTTTTCTGCTTGGTACATCACTATCTGGTCTAAAGCGTGATATGAGAGGCCACTGCCTCTATGAGCCCCGTAAGGCCCCATTTTTGAAGCCCATCGGCCGCCCTAAGTGAAGGCAGGCTCGACGAGGCCCTAAGGGCCCTTTTCTGGCCACCATGCAACTCAGGGAAATTCAGGCAGTTGTGCAGCGCCAGTTGGTTGAGTGAACCCAGGCCCTGGGCCGCCTGTGTGAATGTATGTGAAGCAGGCCCTGGGCTGGATACGGGTACCGGGCCAAACACAGCCCAAAGGCAGTTGGGCACATGCAACCACCTCAGGCCCAAGGCCTGTTCTCGATGTGCTGGGACTCAGGCTACCGGGGCCTACTGGAAGCTTCCTGGGACTGGACGCAGGCAGGCCACTTCAATATAGCGAAGGGCCTGCCTCCTCATTCGGCATTCGGGTGCTGGCTGCATGCTGCGCAATCGCTGCTGCGCTATTTTGCTGGCTGGCGCCTACGCTCTCACGGGCGAGCAGGGAAGGAGCACACAGCCCAAAGGCAGTTGGGCACATGCAACCACCTCAGGCCCAAGGCCTGTTCTCGATGTGCTGGGCCTCAGGCTACCGGGGCCTACTGGAAGCTTCCTGGGACTGGACGCAGGCAGGCCACTTCGATATAGCAAAGGGCCTGCCTCCTCATTCGGCATTCGGGTGGTGGCTGCATGCTGCGCAATCGCTGCTGCGCTATTTTGCTGGCTGGCGCCTACGTTCTCACGGGGAGCAGGGAAGGAGCACGCAGCCATAGCCGAGCTGCGCTGCTGTAAGCTGGGTGAGGCGCAGGGTGGTCCTTGGGTGCTAGTGGCATCTGTGTGTTGGGGAACGAGGTTGTGAGTGTGGTGAGAGACATACCTGGTGCTGGAAGCGTGCGACATTGGTCGCCATATGCTCGTACTTCGGGATTGCTGTTGACGTCATCTTTCGGCATCGTAGTGTAGGCTAGATAGGATCTGCCACATGTAGTCTGGGCGCCGAGCGCCAGATAGGATATCAACTCTGGTTCTTCGTTGATGATGATGGGACTATTTCAGCATTGTCAATTATGAACTCTTGGTGCGTTCTTATTAGGTGAATCTCGTGATGCAATTCTGCTGTTGGTTCGAGGTCAAGACTATCTGGACTCATATGTATGGTGCTGTTTGAGTGCTGAGGTTCCCTATTGCTCATCTTCCTTGCAATTTGGTATCGGAGCTGTGGTTCAATTGCGCTCATCTGGCGCTTGTCTTCTGCCTTATTCTGTACATACATGCGGTCTGCTGGGCGAGTTTGGCCGTAAGTGGTGTGTAGTGAGGAGGGTGGGGACGAGTGGTAGGCTACCCAGGTGGTGAGGGGTATCGCCTGGAAGGCTACGTGGTGTGTATATTGGGTGTTTACAGTGTGATGAGAACTATCTGGTGGTTGATTGATGCTGAGGTGGAACAGCGAGATAATGCTGGTTGTGCCGATGCAGTGACTGGTCATCGCAATCTCCATCAGGTCATCTGGTGAGAATATCTGTGGTTGGGGGCAGCTATATTGAGGTACGTTGCTCTTAACCTTATCTACCCTCTTCGACACTTCTTACCGTGAGGTTGTGTGTCCCATCTTGAGAGTCCTCTCATGTGCGGTGTCGTGTGAGCTCAATCTTGAGAGTCGGCATACTTCCTGTGGAGCATCTGGAAGGAGACGGCGTTGCTTTCTGAAGGGCCCTGGACGAAGCACTGGGTCACGGTCACCATGCCAACCCACCGGGAGTAGAGCACGCATGCTTTGCTGCGTTGTCCTTGTCTGCTTGCTGCGCTCATAGATGGGTATTGTTGGGCAGGCCAGCCCTACGGCCGGCGTCTATAAATAAACACGGGTAGGGGATATCACTGGCTGTGATCGTCGTCCTGCTTCGACATAAAATAAATCCTGATGTCACTTGGGGGCGGACGTTAAAATGCCTCTTGATCAGCCAGTGATGTAAGGCTCGCGGCACGCCGAGGGTAAATATACGTGCAAGGCTGGCCAGCTCAACAACTGCTCGGGGCACAGGGGTGGGCAGCATGCACACCTTTAGTCACGCATGCTACGGGATTGCTCAGGAACGCTGACGTCAAGTGACAATCAAGTGGGGATTGGGGAACAGGGTAGATTCCAGGTGATCAGTTTGTGTTAGATCCCATACTGTGAACGGACCTTGTCAAATGATATTATTTTTATTTTGATTAGTTAGATGGACTGCCATTGACATCTGACGGACAGCATTAGTTAGAACAATTTCTTGTTCATGGTGCATCTGTTTGCGGATTAGTCAAACTAAAAATAGTGTCGTTTGTAGAAATCTGGACTTACCTATTAGATCCCGAATGTATCTGCTCCGGAATAGCCACCAATTAAGTATTTATTTATTTTAAATTGGTTTGTGCACTCTGTTGCGGTAGGCATCTTGAATGACCTAGTGTAGACGGTGCACAATGCTGTAGCATATGGGCAACCAGGAGGACACTGGAGAGGACAACCGGATATTGTGATCGGCAAGGCGCCCAGTAGCCCATTTGGCATTAGGACCAGAGGGCGACAAACATCTGTTCCGCCAGCTTAGGGAGAGGCAGCGGCAGCAGAGGAGAGCTAGAGCAGCCGAGGCCAGCAGGGCTTTAGCTAGCGAGGCCGCTGCTACAGCAGCCATGGCCACTTCCGCTACCGTCACCTCTGCACAGCAGACTTCCCAGGGCAGCAGTTCAGTTATCGTCGGGTTAACGGTCGCGCAGACCATGAGTCAGTCCACTGCCATGATGGCAAGCCAGGCTTTAGTGTTGACTCCAGAGGATGTCGCCATCCAGCAGGCGGCCCCGCAGGAGGCACAGCTACAACGGACATTAGGACAGATAAAAGCGGAGAAGGAGAAGGTGATCAGAAGAAGAGCTAGGATGCAGCGGAGAGGGGCAAACATAGAGGAGTAAGAGACGATGGACCTGACGAACATGGATGATGATGTGAGGGTAGTTAGGAAGGCCCTGCTAGGAGTAATAGAGATGCAGGAGCATCAGACTACCATCCTTCAGGATATCCAACAAAGCCTAGCCGTATTGGCAGGGCGTGTTCAGGCAGCACCATCACCGCTAGGGCCTGGTGCCTGGCCCGTGGCATATCCTCCTCTTTCTGTCCCACCGGTGACTGGGGTATCCCCATACGTAGCCCCGTCAACGGTCGCAATCGTTTCCTTGGGCATGCCGCTTTCCAGAGGGTTATCAGCAGGTCCTAGTGTACATGTTCCAATACAGTCAGTGGTCACCCAAACTACGTCGCAGGTTGCCATTAGTGGGCAACCAGTTGTCTCACAGCCTGTGCAGCCGCAGGGTTCTCAGCCCCAGCAGCAACAGGTACAGCAAGCTATTCCCCAGAGTCCACAGCCTGGCCAGCTGCAGGGACAACCTCAATGGGTTCCAAAGACCGCCATAATCACGCCTAAGCCTTTTACAGGCGACAAGCGAGGCGAAGACCTTGACACGTGGTTGAGGTCTGTGCCGGTCTATGTCAGGTGCAAGCTTACCTTGCCGCATGAGGAAGTGCTTGTGGCTGCATCCCATCTGGAGGGTAGTGCAGCAAGATGGTTGAGCAGTCTGGTGCAGCTACAGCGATATGGTCATGACTTCCGCGCTTGGGCAGTGAGCCAAAAGCTGGGTGACTTTCTCAAGTTAGTGGAAGAGAGGTGGCATGATCCTCAGGAGGCTCAAAAGGCCACTGATGCGATCCCGAGTCTGAGCGCTCGATCGTTCAAGTCAGTTAGGGAGGCCACAGACGCAGTAGAGCGTCTGATTTGTGTCCCCTGGGGTTCGCTATGACCCCCAAGTCTTACTGACAACTTACCTGAGGTGTCTGCCGAACCCAATCAGGAATCAGTTAGCAGTTGAGGCTAACATCCACATGCACAACTTTCCCTCGTTTAGCAAGAAGGCCCTAGACCTTGAAGCTAAGATAGGGCATGGACATAACCCAACGACGGACGGGAGAAAGAAGACCCTGCCCCCAACTGGAAAGCCAACGATGGTTCAACCATCGAGTTAAACGACGACCCCTAGTCAGGAGTAGGTGCATAGGCAAGTGGCGAGACTTCAGAGGGTGGAGTAGTCGCCACTGTAACTCAGCAAAAAGGTAAGGGGACCAGTAGACGCCGAGGGGGCTCCCGGTCTAGGAGTCAAGTCGACCCCAATGCTCCTCCATGGGAGACAACGGGTCTTTCAAACGACGTTTGAAGAGATCGGTGGAACCGACAGGCCTGCATCCGTTGTGGCCAATACAGCCATAACCAGTTCAAATGTAGGAACAAGAAGGTCACTGAGAAGATCCCGCCTACTATGGGGCAAGCGGTAGGATCCTCTGCCCCCATAGGCAGCAATGTTGCCACTTCGTCAAGCACTACTCCGGGAAACACGTCAGGCCAGTAGGAATAGTAGTTCCTACTAGGGTCGAGGTGGTGGAGACACCCTCGCCATCTCGCAATATGGCCCAAGCTACTAACTCCCCTGTCGTCCCGCAAACACATTCAGACCTGTCGACCCTCTGTTCGATGAATGTGTTTGGATCCTTGGGGGAGCTAAAGGAGTGGTCTAGATCAGACCCACTAGCTTCTTCGACGACTTTGGTGAGATGTTCGGCAGCGAGATAGTCGTAGGCAGTCGCAAGACCGGGGCCTATTATGACACTTGCTCAACGAGGAATTTTATTAGTCGTGCGTGCGTTGAGAGGCTGCGCTTACAGGAACGAGTGCAGCGCCTGAGTCGACATGTGGAGTCGACCTGTGCCAACAAACAATGCATGGTAGTTAATGACTACCTTCAGGACGTTGAGTGCCTGTTCCCATACGTGGGAGGGGAATTGAGGCATTGTGTCTCATTCCTAGTGTGATCTCCCCATGGATATACTGTTAGGTATGTACTACCTCTCGGTTGCACAGCCCCAGTTTAACAACCGAAAAGTGGTCAAACACACTTTGCCAGGTGGAGGGACCGCCAGATTACATAAGTTTAAGGCTAGTAGTCTGATTGAGTCCTACGGGTGCATGTGTGCGGCCGCGTTCTACAATTACTATAAGCAAAACCAGGAGGAGGGTATGTATCTAGTTTATGTCTCTGCTGCAGGCGAGCCGGTGAAAATGCCGCCGGAGATAGAGGGAGTAGTTGCCAAGTACCCTGATCTATTCGAAGAGCCGACAAGGGTTGTAGAGAGGGAGGTCGTCCACGCGATAGAGATTATCCCAGGGTCTAGCATCCCGAAGCGTAGAATCTAGTTTATGTCAAATAGATCAGGGTACTTGGCAACTACTCCCTCTACAATTACTATAAGGGTATGTATCTAGTTTATGTCTCTACTGCAGGCGAGCCGGTGAAAATGCCGCCGGAGATAGAGGGAGTAGTTGCTAAGTACCGTGATCTATTTGAAGAGCCGACAGGGGTTGTAGAGAGGGAGGTCGTCCACGCGATAGAGATTATCCCAGGGTCTAGCATCCCGAAGGGTAGAATCTATCGGATGTCTCCAGGCGAGCTTGATGAGCTTCACCGACAACTGAAGGAACTCATAGAGAAGGGTTGGATCCGACCGAGTGTCTCTCCTTACGGATCTCCCGTACTATTTGTACCAAAGAAGGAGGGTACACTTAGAATGTGCATTGACTATAGGGACCTCAATGCCATCACTGTAAAGAACAGAGAGCCCCTACCGCGCATCGATGATCTGCTTGATAGAGTGCAAGGGTGCCGGTACTTCAGCAAGATAGATCTGAAGTCCGGGTACCATCAGATTGCAATCCGGCCCGAGGATCAACACAAAACCGCCTTTCAGACCAGTTACGGTCTGTACGAGTTTGTGGTGATGCCTTTCGGCCTTTGCAATGCTCCTGGCACCTTTCAGCACGCTATGAATCGTATATTCCATGACTACTTGGATAAGTTTGTCATCGTGTACCTCGATGACGTACTTATTTTTAGTAAGACTGTCGAGGAGCATGTTGCACATTTGGACAAAGTCCTCAGCCTCCTGCGACAACACAAGTTCAAAATCAACGATGAGAAGTGCGAGTTTGGCCGCACTCGTGTCTTGTACTTGGGTCATGAGGTATCCGCGGAACGGTTGAAGCCCGATGACGCGAAGGTGGCCTGCATTCGTGATTGGCCACGTCCTCAGTCTGTGACTGAGATGAAATCTTCCTTAGGGATGACCGGCTACTATAGGACCTTTGTAAAGAACTATAGCATAGTGGCCGCCCCTTTGATTGATCTGACCCGCCTTGACACCCCATGGGAGTGGACAGACGAGTGCGAGGCTGCTTTCAGACATCTTAAGCATGCATTGACGCACTACGAGGTCTTGAAACTTCCTGATCCTGACAAGCCATTTGTAGTCACCATGGATGCCAGCCAATATGGCATTGGCACCGTGCTTGCACAACAGGAGGGGCCAAAGTTGAGGCCAGTCGAGTACATGTCGAAGAAAATGTCGTCTCGGAAGTTGGCAAAATCCACCTATGAGAAGGAACTCTACGCCGTGTACAAGGCTCTGACACATTGGAGACATTATCTCCTTGGGAGGTTCTTTATCCTCAAGACTGATCATCAGACCTTGAGATGGATGAGAACTCTGCCGTTACTTTCTGATGCTTTGAAGCGTTGGATCGAAGTCATTGAGCAGTATGACTTCGACCCTCAGTATCTAAAAGGGGAGTACAACAAGGTTGTTGATGCCTTGTCGCGTAGACCTGACTTCTCAGGTGCGTTAATTACTGAGTTCGATCTGAAGGACGATGTTACTCGCTCTTTGGTGAAAGCCTATCAAGAGTTTATGTCTGAGATCATACGCAAACTTCAGGCGAAGGACAAGAAGACTTCTGTCGAGTTTGAGTTGGTCAATCGCTTGTTGTTTCTTGAGAAGGCAGGGAATAAACGACTGTGTATTCCTAATAGCAAGTCTTTGCGTAGTTTGTTTTTAGGTGAGTGCCATGATGCCACCGGACATTTTGGGTATAAGAAGACTGCAGCCAATCTGCTGCAGCAACTCTGGTGGCCCACAATGATGCGAGATGCCCAGCTGTACGTGGAGACTTGTCAAGAGTGTCAGCGAGACAAGCCACATACTCGGGCTCCTCTTGGGCTCCTGAAGCCCCTTCCGATTCCGGAAAGGCCAGGTGAGAACCTGTCCATGGACTTCATGGATACGCTGGTCACCAGCAAGAGCGGCATGAGACACATCTTCATCATCATGGATAGGTTTAGCAAATATGCTAGGTTGATAACCATGTCAGAGTCAGCAACGACCGAGTACATCATCAGATTGTTTAAAGAGAACTGGGTTAGGGATTTTGGTCTGCCCAAGTCCATAGTCAGTGACAGGGATGTTCGTTTCACCAGTGAGCTGTGGAAGGCCGCTGCTGCTGAACAGGGGACACCGTTGCAAATGACTTATGGGAATCACCCAGAGGCCAATGGTCAAGCCGAGCAACTGAACCGCGTTGTACAACACCTGTTCAGGCATTACATTAAGCCCCTGACCTTCAAGCCTAGATTGCCCTTAGACTTTCTTCTGCCTGAGAATCAGTCAACTACTGCACCGGGCACCTTAGAATTTGCCTATAGGTATGAACAAAAAATGCAGCAGGCGATAGAACAGATGCAAAAGGCACAGGCGACAATGATCAACTCTGTCCTTCTACTTTTCAGGTTGGGGATAGGGTTTGGGTTAAGTCCTCAGAACTGGGATAAGAGCATGGGTTTCCCGCAAACTCATGCCCCAGTACTTTGGGCCCTGGGAAGTGTTGGATGTTGTTGGGACTGATCCGGATGGACCATCCTATGTTATCCGGATCCCTGGTCATCTACGTACCCACCCAGTCTTTCAGGCTTCTAAACTTGCACCATTCAAGGAAACCGACCAGTTTCCCTCGCGACGCTCAATGCTGCCCCCAACCATGGATGGAGAGGTGGACATAGATGACATCGTGGATCACAGGGAGCTGACAGTGCAGAAGCCCACAGGCAGGGAACGTCCTCCGAAACCGAAGCTGCAGTACCGTGTTCGGTTCCGGCATCACACTGATCCGAAGGAGGACCGCTGGTCCACCAGGGAAGGACTCATGCAGACCGCTCCTCAAGTTGTAACTCAAAGCGCCCGATGGTTGAAGACTGAGCTTCTCAGAGGACTGTTGAAGCTAAGGAGGAGGGAATGCGAGGCCACTGCCTCTATGAGCCCCGTAAGGCCCCATTTTTGCAGCCCGTCGGCCGCCCTATGTGAAGGCAGGCTCGACGAGGCCCTCAGGGCCCTTTTCTGGCCACCACGCAACTCAGGGAAATTCAGGCAGTTGCGCAGCGCCAGTTGGTTGAGTGAACCCAGGCCCTAGGCCGCCTGTGTGAATGTATGTGAAGCAGGCCCTGGGCTGGATACGGTTACCGGGCCAAACACAGCCCAAAGGCAGTTGGGCACATGCAACCACCTCAGGCCCAAGGCATTTTCTCGACATGCTAGGCCTCAAGCTACCGCGGCCTACTGGAAGCTTCCTGGGACTGGACGCAGGCAGGCTACTTCGATATAGCAAAGAGCCTGCCTCCTCATTCGGCATTTGGGTGCTGGCTGCATGCTGCGCAAGCGCTGCTGCGCTATTTTGCTGGCTGGCGCCTACGCTCTCACGGGCGTGCAGGGAAGGAGCACGCAGCCATAGCCAAGCTGCGCTGCTGTAAGCTGGGTGAGGCGCAGGGTGGTCCTTGGGTGCTAGTGGCATCTGTGTGTTGGGGAACGAGGTTGTGAGTGTGGCGAGAGACATACCTGGTGCTGGAAGTGTGCGACATTGGTCACCATTTGCTCGTACTTCGGGATTGCTGTTGACGTCATCTTTTAGCATCGTAGTGTAGGCTAGATGCCACATGTAGTTTGGGCGCCGAGCGCCAGATAGGATATCAACTCTGGTTCTTCGTTGATGATGATGGGACTATTTCAGCATTGTCAATTATGAACACTTGGTGTGTTCTTATTTGGTGAATCTCGTGATGCAAGTCTGCTGTTGGTTCGAGGTCAAGACTATCTGGACTCGTATGTATGATGTTGTTTGAGTGTTGAGGTTCGCTATTGCTCATCTTCCTTGCAGATATTGCAATTTGGGTTTCTGCCGGTCGCTCTCGTTCATTTTCCTTGCACTAAAAGCAAAACAAGAAAAAAATGAAACGAATCTCATAGTCCGCAATCGACCATGTCCATGGAGGCATACTTCTGCACATGGGAGGGAGCAGAATGCCCTCCTTTCTTTCTTTCTTTCTTTTATTCTTTTTTCCCTTTTTTTGATTTATGTTTTAAACGCACAAGGCCCCATCTATTGTGGGGGACATCAGTCCGGTTGCTTATCACCGGCAAGCATGAGTTCAAGGTGAGATAGTCGCAGGGATAGAAATCAGCCAAGCCCTTGCGGTACTAATCGCCTGTCAAGGGGGGGACTGGTACAGGCCATCCCACCTCCCAAACCATAGACTCCCCTGGGATGCGTCTGCTGGCCGGGAAGCTTACTGGCAACACCCGGACATGCAGCAGAGGGGTCCCCAAGGGGTGGCGGGGCGCAGGGGAGGAGAGCCTAGCAGCCTTGCTGGCCGCTTGTCTCCTACTCTAAACCGAATCCTCTCGGAAAAAGCCAAACAGATTTGTTCCTATAAAACCGGTCTCTATCTTTAGTCATGCTCCCTCTATAAAGTTCTATTCTCCTTACCAGTTTACTTGTTCTCTGTAATGACCCGCCATAACACAGACTGAGAACACTGCTGATTTCTGAAGTTTTGTCGATGAAATGGACGCCTTGCTGAGATTCCCACATTCTGCTGTGTTTTGTAAGTCTGTATATGTGTGTGCCTGTCTGAGTGCTTGTTGGCATGAGTGTGTGTGTGACCCGCAAGCGTACTTGCTGGTTTCGTAGGCCGGTAGGGCCGGTACTTACCTGTGGCCGTGGCATTGAGGGTTGCAGCAGGGAAACACTCAAGTAGCAGAGCCAGGGCCCCGCGGTGCTTAGAGCAGCGGAAAAACACTCAGTAGCAGGTAGGCCAGTACTACACCCAATAGCAGTAGATGTGCCGGGTACTTGAGGCCGAGCAGAAGAAGACAAAGTCGGCATTTTTAGAGGCCCAGTAGCGGTAGGCTAGGTCTAGGCCGGTACCAGTCCATCCAGTCTGAGTCTAGAGTCTGTATGGGCAATATCAGAGTCTGCAATGATGTTTCCCTCCGAAAGGGAGGAGGTACCGGTTGCTTGGGAGGCCGAGCGGCCTGGAAGTCACCGCCCAGGAGGCAAGTAGGCCGCTATGTCAGGAGGTCGAGGGATGAGCTCGGCCTCATTCTTCAGTGTGCAAGTTTGGCGACACGCTGCTGGAGCGCTGGCTGGAGTGGCGCTGGGTACTACACCGCTGCTGGGAGGAAGAAGCCGGGAGCTTCCACCTTGGCTATGGTGGAGCTCTACCGGTAGGAGGAGGGAGAAGGGGTACTTACCTGGCTATGGTGGACACCATCTTCATCACCTTGTTAGGCGCTGCATCTGGAAGGCCCCAGTGGGGGTAGTGCTGTACCAAGGAAGCACGGGACAGAGTCAGGCATGGCGGTTGAGTGGGCAGCGGCATAGCTGCATGGAGTTGACCTGGGGACAGAAGGGCAGCTACATAGCTGCTTTGGGTTGTCCTTTGGACAGGAGGGAGAGCCCTCAGTACTCCGCCATAGCCTCGGCCTGTATGTAGAGGAAGAAGAAGGGTGGCCATGGCTATGGTGGACCTCATGTTGTGCCTGCAGTAGAAGTGGGATTCGAACATTGATTCTGGTTCAGCCATTCAACATTATTATTGTTATTTCTTGTTTGAATAAGAGGGGAGGAGATAAGGAGGAGGAGATTGGTTGGCGAGGAAGAAGAGCCTTGTCATTGGTCTATGCTGGAGTACATCATCTTCTTCTTCTTTCTTACTTCTTCTTCTTCTTCTTTCCCTCTCTCTCTCCTCTCAAGTTCATTCATTTCCTTTTGCAATTGGACGACATTGTCATTTTTTATGTTTGTATACTTCGAAATTGGCCAGGATCGTAACATTGGTATCACAGCGGATTCTACTTGCTGGCGAGAGTCGACTTTGCTGCCATAACCCTAACCCTAGTGGTAAGGGCTAACCACTTAGGGTTAGGCCGAAAGTTAGGGTTAAGTGGAGCAGCGTGGTAACGGGATGCTGCCCCCACCTGGCAGGGCCGCGTAGGGTCGACACTAGACCCGGCCAGGTTGCTTGAGTGCATGTTTGTGGTGGCAAGACAAGGTGGGACTTCGTGATGCAACTTGAGAGAGGCAACAGTGAAGGGCACCTACAACTTGAATCTGGACTTCAAGGAAGACGAGGAGTGACTTTAGGGCTCCCCTCAAGTTAGGCGAGCTTGAGGGTGGCAGCCATATCTGCACCTGCAGACTGCAAGTTGCTGCTTTGATCTTCAACATCGACGGAGGATCCGACTTTGTACTTTGGGGTAGATGTTGACCCTCCTAGATGATAGGACAGTAGTGTAGAGGATGCTAATTGGGTCAGGAGGACTATGTGAGAGGGGGGTGAGTTCTTTCATCTCAAGAGCCTGACCGCTTAGGTAAGTGCCGTGCTGTCAGGGTGCCCATGTGTGTGTGCATGGAGCTGACTGCCTGTTGGGGTATTCTGGGTTCTTCTTCCATCCTCCATAGTCTTGATCTTGCGTGAAGTGCGTGAACTGCTTACTCGCTTGATGAGTGAATGGATGGGGTATCTTGTGTGCCATGCTATATCTTTCTACAAAGCTATTTCATTCTGAACGGTTGTGGTCTGTAGGTTCTATGTGGGGCAAAATTTCGTTTTTCAATTCGGTAGGGACATAGTAGGTCTTTGTGGAACTTTTGTTGGTTGGGACCCGGTTCTAACTCCACTGGGACCGTTTGGGACTCAGTGGGACCAGGCCCAAACAAGAAGGGCCCCTCAGGCCAAATCTGTTGACGTCAGTTACCTTGCTCTATCTGATTGGGACTCCGACTTTATGCTTTCGGACCAGGACACTCGCTGAGGAGGGGATCTCCATTGAGACGTTTTATCGCACTTTACCGCACGATCCGCCGTCTGACTCGCACCTTGAGCACCACTCAATTCTTTCTTGCATTACGTAGTACACTTTGAATCTGATTTGCTGTGTCTTCACGGAGCTGAGTCCGGCTAGGCTTGAGAGGACCTCATACGTAGTCGGTCTACACTGTGTGGCTGGATCAGATCTCTCTGATAGTTATTTCTTTTGTTGTTTTGACTGCTCTCCAGACCAAATGAATTGCCGCTCCGGCTAGGCGTTCTACCTTCTCTTCTGATTGATTTCAAGCTGTTTCTTTCATTGGGTTTGTTAAATGCCTGCGTCTACATGATCGCAAACGAGAGAGAGAGAGAGAAGAGAGAAGCTTCTGAGTGTTGCTCTTGAGGGAGTGAGGAGAGGGAAGAGGAGTGTTCGTCCCAAAAGTGTGAGGAAGGACGGACCCCTCTTGAGAGACTTATTGACACCCTCATCCTCCATCATGGCATCTGCAGCAGATTGGAAGCTGCAAATGGACGCTGCCCCTGAGGCAGAAAAAACGCAGTACCTGTTCTTTTATGAAAAAGCATTGAAAAGGGAAAAGGAAGAGAAGGAGAGGGAGAGGGAGGATAAGGTGAAGGTTCATGAAGTCGTTTTCTGTACCGTGCTTGCCCTAACAGATGAGGAAGTGGTAGAGAAAACCGTTCCACTCCTCCGGGCTTTAATAGACGTCGGGGTTGTTGAGGACCATACTAACCAACTAGCCAAAGTGTTCGACGAACTCAAGAAGTTGCGTGAGGACATGGCCCTGATGGCGCAGCAGCACCGTGACCAGCTGCAACAGTTCGCTAACATGCAGCCAGCCCAAAGTATCCTTCCGCCTGCTTACCCTGCTTCTAGTGCTGCGTGTCAGTCCGTTCTTGCCCCTCTAACAGTGTCTTCTTCTTCTTCTTCCTAAACTTTGAGTGTGGCCAACAGCCTAACCGGATCTGCGGCAGGTTCAGACCCCGCTGTTGCTGCTGCTGCTGCTGCTGCAGCGGCAAGTGGCAGTGCAGGGCATTCTGGAACTGTTGCAGCCCCGAATCCGGACCCAGCAACCGCTGGTCCTAGCTGCAACTTTCCTTACATGGATAGAAAGGCGACACGAATTCCGTCTAAATATGACGGAAAGGACGACATTGAATCCTCAATCAGCTCTATGCGATCCCACTTTGATGCGATGGGGACACTCCCAATTACTCAGTCGTTGGTCCTAGCGACAAATGTGGAACCCGCCGTAAGGGGTTTCTTAGAAATCCAAGTTGTGCAAGCAGGCTATAAAAGAATAAACCTGAACAAATGGTTGAAGGCTACGCCTGTAGCCACACTCAATGTTACATGCACAGATATGTGATGTTCGTAATAACCGAGGAACTGCAGTGTGATAAAAAGGACTGAAATGGACAATGCGGTGAGAGTAGAATCTCGA
>BFEA01000141.1:1532947-1560358 GCA_003427395.1 Chara braunii
CTCTCTCTCTCTTATGCCAGGTACTAACCTGTGAAGATGGCGCTGTGCAGCAGGTACTTCGAAGACGAAGCTGGAACAATGGCACTGCAGTTAAGTCCCTCTGGCCTCCGCCCAATCTCTCTCTCTATAGTACTACTCTAGCTGCTATGGCGCCCAGCGCTGAAGACTACAGCTAACGCTACTAGCGCCCAACATTGAAGACTATTGCTAACGCTACGACTACTCCTGCAGCGCTCCTCCAGAGTGCTGCTGCCGAATCCTGAAGACTGCCTCCTGCCTCCTGAACTGCACGTGAAGTGCCTGGGAAGTACCTAGGAACTACTTGCAGCCTGCAGGGCGGGCCAGTCCTTTATAGTGCTGGCCCGTCCAAGAGGCTGCTCTTGCCAATGCCAAAACATGCCAGACCCTGGGGTTGAAGTTCAAACGAAGGTCGTCTTGAAAATAGGCCAAAAATGGCCTGAGCTAAAACCCTGGTTTGGTGCCTGAGTTTCGGGGCAGGCCGAACTCATGAGGGCCGAAAAATGGCCCTCAGTTTCAGGCTGAAAAGACTCAGGGCCGGAAAGGCCCAGATTTAGGCTGAAACGACACAGGGCCTGTAGGCCCTATTTTTCAGGCTTTCAGGCTGAAACGACACAAGGCATATAGGCGCTTGATTTCAGGTTTTTGGCCTGAAAATGTCACAGGCCTGAAAGTGGCCCGTGCAGCCTGTTGCAGGCGCAGCATGTAACAGCCCCCCCTCCTTATGAAGTCAAGCCAGGCCGAGGGCGAAGCTGACGATCTGAAGGTAGAAAGTGGATGCGGGTGCGACGTGGAGCCGAAGATACCGGCTTGCCTTGCATCTTCCGTTCGTAGTGTGGGAGAACATCCGGAGCTGTTGCTTGGAGTTCCGCACGGGTTAACCATCAGCTCGATGACTGCAGTACGCAAAGTGTACCAAACACTCGGTTGGCCTGATGCCATAGCGTCGCTGGGAGATGATGTTGGTGACCTCTTGAAAACCGTCTATAGAGGGTGGGTCTTGCGATCGTCATCCGGGAAAATTGTCATGTTCCACTGGCATGTAAAGAGCCAACGTGGAGCAATGAAAGACCGGGTAGACGGGCAAGTGGGTGAGCACCTGAATGGTGAAAGAAGGTCCTTCGGGTGCATCCCCAGCGGGTGCCACGATCGGCCACGGCCCATCCATTTCGGGAGGAGCTTGCGAGAGATATCTTGTTCAAGGCTGAATTCTGCGGCGGAAACCCAAACGAGATCGCCGGCTCGGAATGGGCAAGGAAGACGTTGGCGATTGGCCTGTTGGCTCATGCGTTGCTGCGTCTTGGCCATCTGGTCCTATGCCTTGACAAGTAGCTCTTGCATCCGTCACAAGAAAAGAAGATGGTCGTCGCTCACGGTCGTTCGTGGAATGATTGTGTCCAACGGAGAAGTGACTGGCGAGCTGTGCTCAAACTCGAAGGGCGACATCCCGATAGCCGGGTGGATGGACGAGTTGTATGCCAACTCGACATCCGACAGCCGCTCAAACCAATCCTTTTGGTCGGGACGGATGAGTGTGCGAAGGAGAACCTGTGCCGCCTGATGCGCCCTCTCCGTTTGGCCATCGGTTTGGTGGTGGCGAGCCGAACTTGGCTTCAGAGATGAGCCCCATCGTTTGATGAGCGCCAACCAAAAATCGGACATGAACCGAGTGTCACGGTCACAAACGATTTCCTTGGGGTAACCCTTGGTTCGAATCCAACCGACGTAAAGAACCTCGGCCAACTCCGGTGCCTTGGCATGATAGCGGCAAGGCAAAAACATGGCGAACTGGGTGAGTCGGTCGACCACCGTGAGAATCCCGTCCACTCCGGTTTGTGCTTGGGGAACGGGCCGGTAATGTCCATGGCAATCGCTTCCCTTCGCCGCAAGGGGACCGGTAACGGTCGCAACTCGCCGTACGGATGATGATTGCTGTATTTGCAACATCGGCAAACCTCGCATGACTCGCAATAGCGTGTGACGTTGTCGAGAAGACCGGGCCACCAAAAGCGCTCGCGGAGTCGTCCAATCGAACGATTGACTTCAAAGTGTCCGATGGCGGGAGCGTCGTGGAACTCGCCAAGAAGCCGTGTGCGCAAGTGTAAATCTCGTGGCACATAAAGATCCTTCCCTCGCGAGTGGACGAGCAAGTACCCCTCTTGGATCCGAGAGTGCGATGGCGCGGGATTAGGAGAGGAGCAATTTGCGTACTTGTCGCAAAACTCTTGGTAGCCGCAGATGAAGCTGTCCCGCAAGTCGTCGTTAATCTCAAAAGTTGAGTCGACTGCGGTACAATGGTCCGGACGCTGTGAAAGAGCATCCGCAAAACGGTTTGACTTGCCCGAAATGTGGTTGGGGAAAAAGTCAAACTGGTCGATGAAGACCATCCAACGGGCAATGGTGCTATTGACCGTGTCTTGGGTCTTGTAGAAGACCAATGGATTGCTATCCGTTACCCATCGGAACTGCCGTCGACCGAGAAGAAAATGTCGCCAGCGCTTGAGCGCGTGTACGAAGGCCAATAATTCCTTCTTCCGTGCGTCATCGATCGAGTGCACAACGGGCACTTTCTTGCTAAAGTACTCGATCCGGTGCCAGTCCACGCCATCATGTTGCTCGAGGACGGCACCAATGCCATAGCCTAACGCATCGGTAGTGACGCGTGTCGGCAGAAGCGGATCGTAGATGCGCAACACCTCCGCGGATAGCAATGCGACTTTAAAAACCAAAAAGGAAGTTCGCGCATTGTCGTCGAAGTTGAATGGTCGGTCCTCGCATTGAAGCTTGGATAAATGAGTCGCGATCTTTGAGTAACCCTTGATGAAGCGTTGATAGTAGCCAGCTAAGCCAAGGAACGAACGGACGTTTGTGACGTTCTTCGGCTCCGACCACTCTTGGATGGCTTGAATCTTGTTCGAAAACGGACTGATGCCCTCCGGTGCGACAAAATGGCCCAAGTATTCTAGCTCTTGCCGGACAAATTCGCAATTGTCGTGGTTGGCTTTGTACTTGGCGCGGCGGAACATCTCCAACACTCGTCGAAGGTGCTCAAGATGATCCTCCAATGTCCGGCTATAAACGAGAATGTCGCCTAAGTAGACTAGTACAAACCAGTCCAACATCGCACAAAACTCGTTGGTCATTGCCGCTTGAAAGGTCGTCGGGCCATTGGTGAGGCCAAAAGGCATAACGATCCACTCAAAATGCCCGTACCGTGTCCTGAATGCGGATTTGTAGCAATCTTGCGGGCGTATTGAGATTTGATGGTAGCCCGACTTCAACTCCAACTTCGAAAAGAATTTTGCGCCGCCCAAACGCTCGAGAAGGTCGTCAATCCGCGGAAGAGGTCCCACATTCTTCACGGTTTGTGTGTTGAGCTTGCGGTAGTCGATGCACAAGCGAAGATCCTTGTTCTTCTTCCGTACGAAGAGAACTGGCGCACCGTATGGTGAGCTACTAGGGCGGATTCAACCCTTGTCCAACAGATCATCGAGTTGCGCGCGGAGAACCGCAAGCTCTTCCTCGCTCATGCGATAAATGCATCTCCTTTCGGTGGGCACGACACAGGCCTCAAGAATGATCTCGTGGAAGATCGGCCGATCCGACACCACACCAGTAGGAGACTCGAAGATATCGGTGAACTCATCGAGCAACCGCACCACTCGGGGGTCCGAAGTCCGTAGGTGAAGATTCAGTCATCGGGGCGCCTCGTAGAAAACATAGGCCTATCTCGTCGATCCGCTCGTAAGCGCAAGTGGCCCGAAAAGACTTGGCCATTACAACTTGGCACCGGATCGAGGAGTGAGGAAGAGGAATGGTACATGGTACTTCGGTGCCGAAGGCGTCGTGAACGGTATGTGTCCGCTGATGGAAGTTATCTGTGTGATCCGCACTTGCAAGCCAAGGCATCCCCACAATGATGTCGAAGTCCGTGTCCAAGACGTCAAACGTCACTGGTTCGCATGGATGAGGCGCGAAATAAACCGGCACGACTTCAATCTAACGATCGAGGAGTTGTTGCGTCCGACCGTCCGCCAACTTGATCGTCATCGGGTTTGGCTTCCTTCAAACTTGTGCGCCAAGGCTGGCCCTTTGGATAAAGGTCTGGCTGATGAAATTGCGAGTCGCGCCGCTATCCAGCAAGCGCTGCAGGACGCTTGCCCAACTTGGATGCGAACATAAAGGAGCGGTGCGTCGTTATCATCGTACCACTGCATGCGAAACTCGCGGGCCACCTTGGTAACATACGCAAGGATGTCCCCCACCGCAACTTCGTCATCCGTCGGCAAAGATGGTGGTGCATAGAATGCTAAGTATGTGTGGAGATGGGCGCATAATGCTGCGCATTGCGGTCCCGACAAATAGCTTGTGGAAGGGAGAGAAAGCCATTCAAAGTCCTCGGACGTCAACGGGTCCAAGACCTCTATGTTGAACTCGTGCGTCGAATCCCTTGAAGAACCACTCGAAGACGATTCATTGTTGCTGTTGCCGGACGGAGAGGAACCACACACACATCTTGTCCTTGAGCTTGAGAACCTAGCGAAGGAACGAGACGGGCAGCACAGTTCTCATAAGAATACAAGAGAGGACTGTCGACTTCCGCATGTGCCTCGGAATGAAGAGAGGTCACTCGTGAAACAACCGATTCCGAAGGCGTCGAGAGTGCAACTGCATCACTCTCGGCGGTGCTCACTTTCCCAAAGGGGCACGTTGCAGTGTCGTGTACCGCCCTGTTGCACCACAAGCAGTATCGGTACTTAGTACGGATGCGGTACACACCTTCCGAGATACCGTAATGTGTCCAAGGCTCTTGAGCCGCTGGTCCGCGGCCCGAGGGCTAAATTGGTGTGTCTTCGGTTTGCCGTGTCCTCGCCCTCTGGCGGGGCGGCCACCATCCCGGGCAGCTGTCAATCTGTCTCCTTCCTCAAAAGAGGCAGCCTCGTTTGAAGGGTCGGTCGCTGTAGTTGCTGCGACCACGACCACTTTCGACCGATGCTGTCCTCTGCCTTGACCTGCAGCAGACGCATGGCCCAAATTCTTGGCTTCGATGTTCGTGACGGTGATCTGCGAGGCTTTATCAAAAAGCTGCTCACTTGTGGTGAGCGTCTCCGCAACTTGCGTCAAGGCGTTCTGCAACGCCGGACAACCCCTCCTGATGAAGAAGTGCTTGAGAGCGACAAATGTCGACGGGAAGTTAAGTGGATGCCATACGTTGGTACTCAATTATCCAGTCCGTGCTTGGCAGGTCGTTCTGATAGAATCGTGGAAGTTTCTCGATTGCCTGAAGCTCGGGCAGCTCCACCTGGAACGGCTTATGCCATGCTGCCTTGAGATCCTCCCAGCTGATCTTCGTATGCAACTCAGAGACTGTTACGTTGTGCATGGACAACATGTTGTCCAGCCATGCCTGGCACGCGCCTCCCGAGCGGGAGTATAAGTATGCGTGCCGGTTCGGGTTGATGACGTGGTGAATGTCCAACTTCAACTCGAAGCGGCGCCACCATGGGATCAGGTCTGTCTTCGTTGCATCACAGAAGATCGGCAGTCCGTCAAACTTTGGGATGCTCTCGCGAGTAATCACGGTCGGACTGGCTGCGGCGGCACAAATCTGCTGGTCAATCCGCTGATTTGTCGCTAGAGCGCCGTCCTTGAGAGTCTCGACGTCGATTTATCAAGACGTTGACGCGGTCCGTCAAGTTGGAGGGTCCGGCGGGGGTGGCTGTTGTAGGCTGCTGTTCCAGCCGGCGTAGCCGGTCAAGCAGTTCATCGATAATTCGAATCTGCTTCCGGACCAGGGTGTCTACGCAGAGGATGTCCTCTTGCTGTGCTGCACAGGTGGCGACCAAGTCGCTCACATGTTCGATTGTGGTTGCAAGGCCACACACAGCAGGGGGGGCACCCTCCTCTTCAACAGCCACTGGCCATTCGCCGGCGATCACCTCGATGTCCCCCTCGTATTCGAGGAGTTTGTCTCGACATAGACGACGACGTTGAAAGTTCGCGTCTGCCACTTCGTGCTTCGTCTGTGGCCTTACTTGCTGCCTCAGCGTCCTCCTGTGTTCAGCGAGGTGACGCTGCTCCTCTGCGTCCTCATCTTCCTTCTTACGTGCGGATGTTGCCGCAGCTGCCCGTTGCTTGAACTCTGCTACCATGTCCACCATGCGGGCCTCATAGGCCTCGGCAGTCTCGCCTGGCTGCTGATCCATGCCGCTTGTCTTTGAGTGGGTGAGCACCATGCACTGACGTGACCTGCTGCTGCGGTGACTGGTTGTTGACGTGGCACAGCTGCCGTGCCCTGCTGACGTGGCCTGCTGACATGGCAACTCACAAATGCCCGCCGCAGGGGGTAACCGGAGGGAGATAGAGAGAAGACCAGAGGGGGCAATAACATAGGTGGGGAGGGGTGGGATAAATCGCCCAAATAAGGAGCCACTAATCAAAAAGAAAAGTTTGAACTTTGCAAAAAAAATTTGAGAAAAACGAAAAAATAGTTTAAAATACTCGTTTGCAAGTTCAGTAGGCCTCCCAACTCCCCCGAAGTGCGAAATTATCCATGAGAAAAATTTCGAACTTGCAGACCGCAAATGATCTTCTGATAAAAGAATTCCGAAAATGAAGTCAAAACAAAATTCGAAATTACTCAGATGAGCGTACGCGCAGTTGGAGAATGATAACTGCAAGAGGGATTCCCGTACTGTTTTCAAAAAAACGGATTTCAGAATAAAAATATTCCGGATTTCCAAATAACGGGAAATTGCAAAAGGAAATCAAAATTTTCAAAAAAGAAGAATTCCGGATTTTCAACAATGAAATTTCGAATTTTCAGAAGAAAAACGAAATCGGAAATTTCAGATGTTGTAAAAGGGCCTTTACCCGATTTAGACCCGGACTGACGAGAGCAGCTTAGTGGGGTCACTCGCACAGAGCCCAACTCGTGAAAGCAGATCAAAGGGCATGTTCTCTGGGTCAAAAGTCGCATCCTAGCTAAAATAAAAGTCAATGTCAAAGGTCACAGTTGTGCCCTGGACGAACAGTTGCAATATTCAAATGTGGGAGTCACATCTGTTCATCCAGGGGGTGTGCAGGATTTGTCTGTTCATGCAGGAGATGTGTCTGTTCGTACAGTATGTGTGTCTGTTCGAGCAGTAGGTGTGCCTGTTCAAAAGAAGTCAAAGATGAAGTCCCGGTCAAGATTCAAGTCAAAAGGAGAGTCTAGATACAGACTGAAAGTCCGAAATTAAGGCCTGAAGGCCGCAGCAGCAGTGACCCCTGAGGATAAGGGTTTGGGACACAATCCACAGAGGCTGGGACTGGGAAAGGACCCAAGGCAGACTGAATTCAGACCTCGCAAGGGGAGGCCAGCACTATAAAGAACGAAGCAGCCTCCCCACAAGGCAGATTCCCCATGGGCATTGATGCGTGGAAGTGCTGAGGCACTTGTGCGCTATAGTGCAGGGAGGAGCGCTGGCTGGAAGAGAGCTGTGCCAGAGGAAGGGAAGCTGGGCGCTGGCTGCAGGAGAAGCCATAGCTGCGCCAACCTGTGTTAGTAATAGTAGTAGGAGGATAAGTAGTGGGATATCAGTGAGTTGCATTCATAGTAGATTCTCGTAGACAGGAAGTGTGTATGCATGGTGAGACAAGGGAACCAGGACAAAGATCTTGAGAGAGAAGGGAGAAAGAGAGAAGACAGGTTATGACGTTGGATATGGTGGATACTTACCTGTTGGCGCCATACTCGTGATCTGGGGCAGACGCTGGCTGAGCCATGCCCTGTGTGTATGATTGAAGGAGGGAGAGACTTGTATTCTGTGGGCGCTGAACTCTTGAGCTTGAGATACTCTTGTATAATGTGATTTGATAATATAAGCTGCGTTATCTGGTCCTCGTCTCCTCTCGACTTGGCTTTGTGTGAAGCTACTCAATCTGTGTGATGACATTTGTGCATGTGAAATGATACACTCCAGCAAGTGTGAACAGTCAGGTTCCTTACATCCGCTATTGCGATTTTCCACAACAAAAATAGCGAGAAAACAAAATCCAAGAAAAGAAAAAAATTTCGATTTTCGGCAGTGAGGTCAAAATCGTGATTTTGGGGGCTAACTAGTGTGCTCTAATCAATCAACCAAAAAATAATCAGCTACCTAGTCCCCGCACACGTGTCAGATCAGGTCGTCCTGATTCACGTGCGGTGTTCCGATACCAACTGTTACATGCCCAGTTGGGCGATGTACATAATAACCGAGGATCCGCAATGTGATGAAAAGGACTGAACGGACAATAAAGTGCTAGTGAAATCTCAACAAGCAGTGCGCATCCTGATACATACAACAATGGTGTTTTATAGCGCAGTGGAAGATTTAGATACAAGTCCTGACCTGACCAGGACTGACCTATTTCACGTAGTACAAGATAGCGCAGCAGAATGCTAGAATACCAATGACTAGCCCAATTTGCAACGCAGACCAAACATACATCATGCCCATCACAAGGTGTGAAGGGGCCTGGCGCTCTACACAGGAAGGAGGCGCCAGGTCCAGACATACACAGACGAAGAGGAGGGGATCAGACGAAGAAGAGGAAGGGGGAGATGGGAAAGTAGTCAACACCAAGTCTCATTACAAGTCCCAAATGATCCCTCTTCAAAATGTTTGAAGTCCAATGTCGAGCCTGGATCCAAATGTCACCAAGCTCTCTCTCTCTCTCTCTCTCTCTCTCTCTTAGTCTGCTGATGCAATGAACTCAGTTAGCGAGAGGGTGAGAAGGAGATGGTGGACTGAGAAGAGGAAGAAGAAGAACTCTCTCTCTCTCTCTTGTGCCAGGTACTAACCTGTGAAGATGGCGCTGTGCTGCAGGTACCTTGAAGACGAAGCTGGAGCAATGGCGCTGCAGGTAAGTCCCTCTGGCCTCCGCCCAATCTCTCTCTCTATAGTACTACTCTAGCTGCTATGGCGCCCAGCGCCGAAGACTACAGCCAACGATACTAGCGCCCAACGCTGAAGACTAAACGCTGAAGACTACTGCTAACGCTACTACTACTCCTGCAGCGCTGCTCCAGAGCGCTGCTGCCGAATCCTGAAGACTACCTCCTGCCTCCTGAACTGCACGTGAAGTGCCTGGGAAGTATCTAGGAACTACCTGCAGCCTGCAGGGCGGGCCAGTCCTTTATAGTGCTGGCCCGTCCAGGAGGCTGCTCTTGCCAATGCCAAAACGTGCCAGACCCTGGGGTTGAAGCTCAAATGAAGGTTGTCTTGAAAATAGGCCAAAAATGGCCTGAGCTAAAAGCCTGGTTTGGTGCCTGAGTTTCGGGGCAGCCCGAACTCATGAGGGCCTGAAAATGGCCCTCAGTTTCAGGCTGAAAAGACTCAGGGCTGGAAAGGCCCTGATTTAGGCTGAAACGACTCAGGGCCTGTAGGCCCTGTTTTTCAGGCTTTCAGGCTGAAACGACACGGGGCCTATAGGCGCTTGTTTTCAGGCTTTTGGCCTGAACACGTCACGGGCCTGAAAGTGGCCAGTGCAGCCTGTTGCAGGCGCAGCATGTCACACCATCCTACTCAGATTACCTACTTACATTTCCTTTGCTTATATCAAACTTGCCACCTACTACCATCCCTCGTCCCTTCAAACTACCATCCTCTTATACACTATCCTGTCTCTATTTTCAAGTTGCCCCAATTTTTGCAATTTTAAAACCTTTTCCGAAATTTTGTCCCCCTCTTCTCTGTGAAACGCACCTCCCTCTTCCCCAACCCCTATCTTCTTCAACTTCCCCTTATCTTGCCCCTTCTATTCCCTGGAATCCTTCTACCGTAAGTATGGTACATCTACAATCCCACCCGTCCCCCCTCTCTCTCTATGTCTCATATGTTCCAAAACTGCAATCTGTTTCAATCTGTAGGGGCTGTACCCTATTCGTCTTCATCCTCGATCACCAGCTGGGGTACATAACGTGCCAAGGTGGGGCCAAACTGCAGTTGGCCTCTGTGTCCATCTGTTGACGTAGATGTCCATGAGCCAGGCCCGCTTAGCCCATTGTTCCTCTAGTTCCCCACAGATGTTTACTGGCTCCAGTAAGGTGTTATACATATTTTTCGTGGTCACTTCCTGGATCAGCATATACTTTTTATGCATCCTCTGCGGTGGCCATTCCCACTCCCTTGGGTCACGTGGCAGATCCCGCAATCTTGAGGCCACCTGAAATGGCAAGAATTGTTCTTCTGCCTTTCCCCCCCCTTTCACAAACTGCCAGTCTCTATCATGGCTCTTGCTAACTTCTTCTCGCCAGGTCTCCCCTGTCCCCTCACCTCTTGCGTCGGTTCGCCCAGCCCATCATAACCCAGACCCAGACTCACCAACCATTCAGTAACCTGCAGGATGCCGTCCGCCAAGGCCTGTTCCACCCTGTACAGTCTTTCCGGCGCCTTGTCGCCCTTGAGCTTCACCCACTGCCCCGCTGTTATATCATCTTGCTTCAGGTGGTCGACCCACTGGGGGGGGGGATCGCTTCCCTCAGGTCTCTCACCCGCTGTCTCCTCTTCATCAGCCCTTCCAGGGTGCTCTCCATTTCTTCACATGTTCGCCAATCCTTCCACTCCTCGCCCCATAGGTGGCCCACTTCGTAAATGCCTTGCACACCCCATTTCCACCCAAAAGCGCCTTGAGGTCCCTGCCATGGGAAGGGTTCCCCCTCGCCATCGCAGATAAAGCGGTTATAAAACAGCAACTGGTTGAAGACCGCATCTGCAGTTTTTGGCAGTCGGCATCTCAGCTGGACCTTCTTCCACAATGCCAACTTTTGGGACCAAACCGTCTCCCTTCGGAGGTGGCCTATCGGAGAACTACTAATCAGGCATAGGTCCACCAGTTCCCATGGGATTTGGAGCGCCCATGCCAAATGAGTCTGCATAACCTCTTGCCAAGTTGCCCCCCTTGTGCGCGGCAGAGCCCAAATCACTTGCTGAAGTTGTAAAGCAAAAGGGTTCAAGGCAAAGATAGATGATGACTGAAAAGATGGAAAGATAAATACAAGAGCCATAACTCAGAAGAGGCTGTATTTGGGAAGATAGCCTTACCTGTCCAAAACCAGAGCCAGGAACAACCACAACGCCAGTGGAGTCCAACAACTTTGAGCAGTAGAATGAATCAGCCTTTACGCCTGCATCTGCTGCAGCTTTCTTCGCCTTTTCTGAGAGTCGGATCTGTGGGAATACATACATGGCCCCTTCTGCATCATTGCATGTGACGCCCTCTAAGCCGTTCAGCCCACGCACGATCATCTGCAAACAATTAGCGGGAAGGGGGTAACGGGGGGAGGAAAGGAAAAAACAGCCACAACCAGTTGTCATTGCAGGCGCCTCCCTTCTTTAACCCTACCCACGTACATGACCATAGTTCAAGAAACAAAATAAATTTTCTGATATCATTTCAAATAACCAATTAATTACAACAACAAATGAACGAATGATTGAACAGGAATCATGTCCCCCTTGCTGCCAGCACTCGAAGAGCCTTCCTTTCAGCCTCAACTTCGCTCCTCTCCTCTCAATTGCATCTCTAGCTATAGGGGTCAACGAAACTACTGCAACGCCTCTCCCATCTCATCCCCCAATAGTCAGATCCTCGGATGCAGTCGAAGAGCAGCCGGTACCCCCACAGCGGCCTTCTAGATGTGCAGTGCCAACCAACGAAGTAGAGATGAAGGTCCACCATAGCCCCAAGGGTGAGTCTCCTGTCTCGGTTCCTCTTTCTCCCCATCTCAAGCTCTACAGTGTCTACACCCTTTCTCTACCCTTCTCCATGGCCTGGCATGAGGCACTTCACGTTCTAGCTCCACAGCTTAGGCCTACACTCTACTATTACTAATTCTACTCCATACCCATGAAGGTCTTCTTCGTCATCCTCCAGCTCCACCGCTCAAAAGGAGCTCTGCCTACCTTCACCGCCTGCGTGGAGCAGCAGCACGACGGCGAGGTACTGAGTTGCCTCACTCGTTGCGGCCGAATGATCCCTTGGCCATGGTACAACTGCCCGTTGGGCGTGCTAGGCCTATTGGAACGTCATTGCAGCCTGCAACCCTGGTTCAAGGCCTAAGTCTAACCTACCCACTATCTGGTACCGGCCCTGCATACTCATGCCCTTTTTGGAAGCTACCGTGTGCTTCTAAGCCTTACCGGACCTCAGTTAGGCCTATCCGAGTTCCTACCACATACTTTGCCAAACATCTTTGTCTTGGCATTTCTAGAAGTCCGTTCCGCGTCCAATTTCAGTTCTATCCCTGCGGTTTCCCTATTTCCAAAGTACCCCTTCCCGGGAAAACAAAAATACAGGGTGAGAGCACAGTTAGTTCTCATAGCAATCATCACGTAGGTACATGCAAGCAAACAGCAACCTCACTCACTAAAATGGACATCCCAGCAAATCAAACTGGCAAGCAGCAATACTCATAAAATCTCAGACTGATTCTGTCTGCATCATTGCAAAGAGAGAGAAAACAAGTGAGAGAGGAATGCACCACTGCAGGCTGGTTGAGAAAATGTTGTCAGGAGCTTGGTCTCAGGTAGTTGTCACTACAGCGACCACGCAAAAGTCCAGTGCCCGGGACTTGTCAGCGAATGCAATTTTCTGATCCCACCATATGCAGACCACGACCGTGCTGCATGAGAGAGAGAGAGAGAGAGAGAGAGAGAGAGAGAGAGAGAGAGAGAGAGAGAGCACAAAGCCACAAGGTTGGAGACGTGCCCGCTCTCTCTCTCTCTCTCCCCCATATGCAGACCACGACCGTGCTGCATGAGAGCGAGAGAGAGAGAGAGCACAAAGCCACAAGGTTGGAGACGTGCCCGCTCTCTCTCTCTCTCTCTCACACACACACACACACACACTGTTACATGCTGCGCCTGCACACGAGGGCCATTTTCCATGCCCTGCGTCCCTCAGGCTGAAAGCCTGAAAACAAGGGCCTGCAGGCCCCGTGTCTGTTCAGCTCGAAAACCTGGAAAACAGGGGCCTACAGACCCTGTGCCGTTTCAGACTAAAAATGGCAGTAGCCTTTTTAGCTTGAAACGAAGGGCCATTTTCGGTCTTTCATCAGACCGACCTGCCCTGAAACTCAGGCACCAAACCAGGGTTTTAGGAACAGGGTATTTTTGGCCTGTTCCCACGACAGCTGCAGTGCCAGACCCTGGCTCACTTTGGCATTGGCAAGAGCAGCCTCCTGGACTGCCCGCCCTGCAACTGCAGGCAGTCGGAGGCAGTCAGGAGGCAGGCCGAGGTAGTACATAGGGACTTCCCATGCACTTCACGGGTAGGCAGGAGGCAGTCAGTAGTCTTCAGGATTCGGCAGCAGCACTCTGGAGGAGCGCTGCAGTAGTAGTAGTAGTAGCGCTAGCAGTAGTCTTCAGCGCTGGGCGCTAGTAGCGTTAGCTGTAGTCTTCAGCGCTGGGCGCCATAGCTAGAGTAGTACTATAGGGAGAGAGATTGGGCGGAGGCCAGAGGGACTTACCTGCAGCGCCATTGCTCCAGCTTCGTCTTCGAGGTACCTGCAGCACAGCGCCATCTTCACAGGTCAGTTCCTGGCACACGAGAGAGATTCTTCTTCTTCTTCCTCTTCTCAGTCCACCATCTCCTTCTCACCCTCTCGCTATCTGACTTCACTGCATCAGCAGACTACGAGAGAGAGAGAGAGAGAGAGAGAGAGAGAGCTTGGTGACATTGGATCCAGACTCGACATGGGACTTCAGACATTTTGAAGAGGGATTATTTGGGACTTGTAACGAGACTTGGTGTTGACGACTTTCCCATCTCCCCCTTCCTCTTCTTCGTCTGATCCCCTCCTCTTTGTCTGTGTATGTTTGGACCTGGCGCTTCTTTCCTGTGTATAGCGCCAGGCCCCTTCACACCTTGTGATGAGCATGATGTATGTTTGGTCTGTTGAAACATTGATTGGGCTAGTCATTAGTATTCTAGCATTCTGCTTCGCTATCTTGTACTATGTGAAAGGGCTCAGTCCCGGTCAGGTCAGGACTTGTATCTAAAGTCTTCCCTGCGCTATAAAGCACCATTTTCTATGTATCGGAATGCACATTGCTTGTTGAGATTCCACTTGCACTGCATTGTCCATTCAGTCCTTTTTATCACATTGCGGATCCTCGGTTTGTATGTACATCGCCCAACTGGGCATGTAACAGTTGGTATCGGAGCACCGCACGTGAATCAGGACAACCTGATCTGACACGTGTGCGGGGACTAGGTAGCTGATTAGTCTTGAATCTTGATTGATTGATTAGAGCACACTAGTTAGCCCCCAAAATCACGATTTTGACCTCACTCAGGCTCACTGCCAAAAATCGATTTTTTTTTTCTTTTCATAGATTTCGGTTTCTCGCTATTTCTGTTGTGGAAAATCGAGCACCGCACGTGAATCAGGACAACCTGATCTGACACGTGTGCGGGGACTAGGTAGCCCGATTTTGACCTCACTGCCGAAAATCATTTTTTTTCTTTTCTTTTCTTGGAATTCGTTTTCTCGCTATTTCTGTTGTGGAAAGTTGCAATAGCGCAACAGCTGAAATTTCCGTTTTCGTTTTTCTTCTGAAAATCCGAAATGTCATTGTTGGAAATCCGGAATATCTTTTTTCTCGAAAATTTCGATCTCCTTTTGCAATTTCCCGTTATGTGGAAATTCGGAATATTTTTTCCGAAAGTCGTTTTTCAGAAAACGGTACGTGAAATCCCTCTTGCAGTACCATTTTCCAAATTGCAAATACTCCCATCTGAGTAAATCCAAATACTTGTTAGCGAACTTCAGCAGTCAAACAGCATCATGCATATGAGTCCAGATAGTCTTGACCTCGAACCAGCAGCAGAATTGCATCACGAGTTCATAATTGACAATGCTGAAATAGTCCCATCATCATCAGCGAAGAACCAGAGTTGATATCCTATCTGGCGCTCGGCGCCCAGACTACATGTGGCAGATCCTATCTAGCCTATACTACGAAGCCGAAAGATGACGTCAACAGCATTCCCGAAGTACGAGCATATGGCGACCAATGTCGCACGCTTCCAGCACCAGGTATGTCTCGCACTACACTCACAACCTCGTTCCCCAACTCACAGATGCCACTAGCACCCAAGGACCACCCTGCGCCTCACCCAGCTTACAGCAGCGCAGCTCGGCTGTGGCTGCGTGCTCCTTCCCTGCTTGTCCGTGAGAGCGTAGGCGCCAGCCAGCAAATAGCGCAGCAGCAGCGCTTGTGCAGCATGCAGCCAGCACCCGAATGCCGAATGAGGAGGCAGGCCCTTTGCTATATCGAAGTGGCCTGCCTGCGTCCAGTCCCAGGAAGCTTCCAGTAGGCCCCGGTAGCCTGAGGCCCAGTCCACGCAATGCAGGCCTTGGGCCTGAGGTGGTCCCGTGCGCCCAACTGCCCTTGGCCTGTGTCTAGCCCAGTACCCGTATCCAGCCCAGGGCCTGCTTTCCATGCATTCACATAGGCGGCCCAGGGCCTGGATTCTTTCAACCAACTGGCGCTGCGCAACTGACTGAATTTCCTTCAGTTGCGTGGGGCCTGGAAAAGAGGCCGAGAGGGCCTGTCGAGCTTGCCTTCACTTTGGGCGGCCAACTATGCTGCAAAGAGGGCCCCTTGAGGGGCTTATCGGGGTGCCTGCCTCGCATTCCCTCCTCCATATCTTCAATAGTCCTCTGAGAAGATCAATCTTCAGTGATCTGGCGCTTTCCCTTCTGCAGAGATTTCTCATATTGGGCTACAATCTGAGGAGCGGTCTGCATGAGTTCCTCCCTAGTAAACCAACGATCCTGCTTTGGATCCAAATGATGTCTGAACCGAACTCGATACTGCAGCTTCGATTTTGGAGGAGGTCCCCTGCCTGTAGGTCTCTGAACTGGCAGCTCCCTGTGGTCCACGATGTCATCAATGTCTACTTCCCCATCCATGGTTGGGGGCAGCATTGAGCGTCGCTGTAACGAGCGTGAGGCTGAGGTGAGCCGAGGGAGAGGAGAGAGAGGGAGAGAGAGAGAGCACACACACACACTCACTCACTCGACACGAGGGACTCGGACTGAGGATCGGACGCAGACACAGTGGCAAGGCACAAAGTCGAAGTCTTGGATTCCCGAATGCCGAAAACAGCAAGTCACACTGAGTACGAGTACAGCAGCAGAGAACTGGTACGAGACTTGTCCCCGTACCGTACGGGGAGCCGGCATAAGTACCGGTGACACGTACCGTACCAGGGGTATTTCTGCAAAGGCCCCGAGGGCAAAACTAAAAAATGCAGTATTTGAAAGTGGCGCCCGAATTGCAGCATGGCGCCAGTTGTCCAAAATCCTACGGTACCAAAGGAGGGGTTTGGAAAAAGGGTGCCAGGCCGAAAACGGGATGCAGCCGAAACAGCAAAAGATAGACCAGGGATCGAGCCCTGGCGAAGTCCGTAAAAGTCGCGAGGGAAACTGATCGGTTTCCTTGGATGGTGCAAGCCTAGAAGCGTGAAAGACTGGGTAAGTGCGGAGATGTCCAGGGATCTGGATAACATAAGATGGACCATCCGGATCTGTCCCAACGATGTCTAAGACTTCCCAGGGTCCAAAGTACTGTGCCATGAGTTTGCGAGAAATCCCATACTCCTGTCCCAGTTCTGAGGACTTAACCCAGACTCTTTCCCCAACCTGAAAGTTAGAAGGGCGACGGTGTCTATTCTCAGATTCTATCAGCGCTGCCCGTGCCTTCTGCATTTGCTCTACTGCCTGCTGCATGTTTTCTTCATAGCGATAGGCATATTCTAAAGTGCCTGGTGCAGCAGCGGTCTGAATCTCAGGAAGAAGGAAGTCCAGGGGTAGTCCAGGCTGGAAGGTTAGCTGTAAGCTGTTTGGGCTCACTCCTGTAGCGCTGTGTACTGCATTGTTGTAGAGGCTGGCGACGAGAGCAAGCTTCTCGTCCCAGTCCACCTGGTTAAGCTTAATATAATGCCTCAACAGGTGTTGTACAGCGCGGTTCAGTTGCTCGGCCTGGTCGCTGGCTTCCGGGTGATTCCCGAATGTCATCTGCAACTGAGTTCCTTGTTTTGTGGCAGCTGCCTTCCACAACTCACTAGTAAATCTGACATCCCTGTCACTAATAATGGACTTCGGTACCAAAGTCTCTAACCCAGTTCTCCTTGAATAACTTAATTACGTACTCGGTCTTTGCTGTTTCCGGCATGGCTATCAATCTAGCATACTTACTTAACCTATCCACGATGACGAAGATACGTCTCATTCCGCTCTTGCTGGTGACTAATGTATCCATGAAGTCCATGGACAAACTCTCACCAGGCCTTTCCGGAATCGGAAGGGGCTTCAAGAGCCCAAGAGGAGCCTGAGTACGTGGTTTGTCCCTTTGACAGACCTGACAAGTCTCCACGTACAACTGGCATCTTTCATCATCGTGGGCCGCCAGAACCTCTGCAGCAGATTAGCTGCGGTTTTCTTGTAGCCAAAATGGCCCGCGGCATCACGACACTCTCCTAAAAATAAACTAGGCAAAGACTCTCTATTTGGTACACACAACCATTTATTCCCGGCCTTCTCAAGAAACAGCAAGAAGTTGACCAACTCAAACTCGGCTGAAGTCTTCTTGTCCTTCGCCTTGAGTCTGCGTATGATCTCAGACATGAACTGATCCTCGCGATAGGCATCCACCAAAGAGCGAGTAACATCGTCCGTGAGATCGAACTCAGTAATCAGCGCACCTGAAAAGTCAGGTCTACACGACAAGGCATCAGCAACCTTGTTGTACTCCCCTTTGAGATACTGGGGGTCGAAGTCGTACTGCTCAATGACTTCGATCCAATGCTTCAGAGCGTCAAAAAGTACGGGCTGGGTTCTCATCCATCTCAGCGTCTGATGATCAGTCCTGCGGATGAAGAATCTCCCAAGGAGATAGTGTCTCCAATGGGTCAGAGCCTTGCGTAGAGTTCCTTCTCGTAGGTGGACTTTGCCAACTTCTGAGATGGCATCTTTTTTGACATGTACTCGACTCGCCTCAACTTTGGCCCATCCTGTTGTGCGAGCACGGCGCCAATGCCATATTGGCTGGCATCCGTGGTGACTATAAACGGCTTATCAGGATCAGGAAGTTTCAAGACATCGTAGTGCATCAACACATGCTTCAGATATCACGGCAGCCTCGCACTCGTCTGTCCACTCCCATGGGGTGTCAAGGCGCGTCAGATCAATCAAAGGAGCGACCACTATACTATAGTTCTTAACGAAGGTCCTATAGTAGCCTGTCATTCCTAAGAAAGATCTCATCTCAGTCACAGACTGAGGACGTGGCCAATCACGAATGCTGGCCACCTTCGCGTCATCGGGCTTCAACCCTTCCGCGGAGATCTCATGACCCAAGTGCAACACACGAGTGCGGCCAAACTCGCACTTCTCACCGTTGATCTTGAACTTGTGCTGTCGCACGAGACTGAGGACTTTGTCCAAGTATGCAACATGCTCCTCGAAAGTCTTACTAAAAATAAGTATGTCATCAAGGTACACGATGACAAACTTATCCAAGTAGTCATGGAATATCCTGTTCATAGCGTGCTGAACGGTGCCAGGAGCATTGCAAAGGCCGAAAGGCATCACCACAACCTCGTACAGACCGTACCTGGTCTGAAAGGCGGTTTTGTGTTGATCCTCGGGCTGGATTGCAATCTGATGGTACCCGGACTTCAGATTTATCTTGCTGAAGTACCGACACCCTTGCACTCTATCTAGCAAATCGTCGATGCGAGGTAGGGGCTCTCTGTTCTTTACGGTGATGGCACTGAGGCCCCTATAATCAATACACATCCTAAGTGTACCCTCTTTCTTCTTAGGTACGAATAGTACTGGAGATCCATAAGGAGAGACACTCGGCCGGATCCAACCCTTCTCTACAAGTTCCTTGAGTTGGCGGCGGAATTCATCAAGCTCGCCTGGAGAAATCCGATAGATCCTACCCTTCGGCATACTACACCCTGGGATAATCTCTATCGCGTGGACAACCTCCCTCTCAACAACCCATGTCCGCTCTTCAAATAGATCAGGGTACTTAGCAACTACTCCCTTTATCTCCGGCGACATTTTCACCGGCTCGCCTGCAGCGGAGACATAAACTAGGTACATACCCTCCTCCTCATTTTGCTTATAATAATTATAGAACGCGGCCGCACACATGCACCCATAGGACTCGATCAGACTACTAGCTTTGAACTTGTGCAAATGGCGGTCCCTCCACCTGGCAGAGTGTGTTTGACCACTTTTCGGTCCCAATCAAACTGGGGCTGTGCAACCGAGAGGAAGTACATACCTAACAAGATATACATGGGAAGATCGACGCTCGCTCACCAGGAATGAGACACAATGTCTCAATTCCCCTCCCGCGTACAGGATCACGCACTCACGTCTTGAAGGTAGTCATTAACTACCATGCGCTATTTGTTGGCACAGATCGACTCCACAGGTCGACTCAGGCGTTGCACTTCCCCTGTAAGCGCAGCCTCTTAACGCACGTGCGACTAATAACATTGTTCGTCGAGCAAGTGTCATGATAGGCCCCGGTCTTGCGACCGCCAGTGACAACCTCGCTGACGAACATCTCTCCCTTAGGAGCTTTAGCCAAGGCCGTCCAAGAAGCTAGCGGGTCTGATCTAGACCACTCCTCCTCTAGCTCCTCTAAGGATTCAAACACATTCATCGAACAGAGGGTCGATGGGTCTGAATGTGTTTGCGGGACGACGGTGGAGTCAGTAGCTTGGGCCATATCGCGAGATGGCGAGGGTGTCTCCACCACCTTGACCCTAGTAGGAACAACTACCATTCCTACCGGCCTAACGTGTTTCCCGGAGCAGTGCCTGATGAACTGGCAACATTGCTACCTACGGGAGTGGGGGATCCTACTGCCTACCCCATAGTAGGCGGGATCTTCTCGGTGACCACCTTATTCCTACATTTGAACTGATTATGACCGTATTGGCCACAACGAATGCAGGTCTGTCGGTTCCACCGATCTCTCCAAACGTCCTCTGAAAGACCCGCTTGCTCCCATGGAGGAGCATTGGGGTCGACTTGACTCTAGACCGGGAGCCCCTCGGCGTCTACCGGTCCCCTTACCTTTTTGTTGGTTTACAACGGCGACTACTCCACCCTCTGAAGTTTCGCCACTTGCCTCTGCACCTACTCCTAACTGGGGGTCGTCCAACTCAATGGTTGACCCATCGTTGTCGACAAACATAATGCGACCCTTGGCTTTCCCGTTAGGAGGCAGGGTCTTCTTTCTCCCGTCCGTCGCTGGGTTATGTCCATGCCCTATCTTAGCTTCAAGGTCTAGGGCCTTCTTGGTAAACGAGGGAAAGTTGTGCATGTTGATGTTAGCCTCAATTGCCAACTGATTCTTGATTGACATCGGCAGACACCTCAGGTAAGTTGTGAGCAAGACTTGCGGGTCATAGCGAACCCCCGAGACACAGATCACACGCTCTACTGCGTCTGTGGCTTCCCTAACTGACTTGAACGATGGAGCGCTCAAAGTCGGGATCGCGTCAGTGGCCTTTTGGGCCTCCTGAGGATCATGCCACCTTTCCTCCACTAACTTGAGAAAGTCAACCAGCTTTTGGCTGGCTGCCCAAGCGCGGAAGTCATGACCATATCCCTCAGCTGCATCAGACCGCTCAACCATCTTGCTGCACTACCCTCCAGGTAGGAGGCATCCACAAGCACTTCCTCATGCGGCAAGGTAAGCTTACACCTGACATAGACCGACACAGACCTCAACCACATGTCAAGGTCTTCACCTCGCTTGTCGTCTGTAAAAGGCTTAGGCGCGGCTATGGCGGTCTTTGGAACCCATTGCGGTTGTCCCTCCACTTGTCCAGGTTATGATCCGGGGAACAACTTGCTGTACCTGTTGCTGCTGGGGTTGAGACTCCTACGGCTGCACAGGCTGTAAGACAACTGGTTGCCCACTAATGGCAACCTGCGACGGAGTCTGGGTGACCAACCTGTACACTAGGACCTGCTGATAACCCTCCTGTAAGCGGCATGCCCGGGGAAACGATAGCGACCGTTGACGGGGCTACATATGGGGATACCCCTGTCACCGGTGGGACAGAAAGAGGAGGATATGCCACAGGCCAGGCATCAGGCCCTGGCGGTGATGGTACCGCCTGAGAACGTCCTGCCAGGATGGCTAGGCTCTATTGGATGTCCTGAAGGATGGTAGTCTGATGCTCCTGCATCTCAATTACTCCTAGCAGGGCTTTCCTAACTACCCTCAAATCAGCATCCATGTTCGTCAGGTCCATCGATTCTAACTCCTTTATGTCTGCCCCTCTCCGCTGCATCCTGGCTCTTCTTCTAATCATCTTCTCCTTCCCCGCTTTTCTCTCTCCTAATGCCCTCTGTAGTTGTGCCTCCTGCAGAGCTGCCTGCTGGATGGCGACATCCTCCGGAGTCAACACTAACGCCTGGCTTGCCATCACGCTAGTGGACTGACTCACGGTCTGCGCGACCGTTGTCCCCACGACACGTGAACTGCTGGCCTGGGAAGACTGTTGCGCGGAACTGACCATAGCGGAAGTGGCCATGGCTGCTGTAGCAGCGGCCTCGCTAGCAAAAGCCCTGCTGGCCTCGGCTGCTCTAGTTATCCTCTGCTGCTGCCACCTCTCCCTAAGCTGGCGGAACAAAATCCTATCAGCCTCCGGTCCTAGGGACACGTGGGCTATCGGGCGTCTAGTTGATCGCAAGATCCGGTCGTCTTGTAGTGTGTCCTCCGTGTCGCTCATATGCTACAACACTGTGCACTGTCTACACTAGGTCACTCAAGATGCCTACCACAACAGAGTGTACAAACCAATTTAAAATACATAAATAATTAATTGGTGGCTATTACGGAACAAATACATTCGGGTTCTAACAGGTAAGTCCAGATTCCTACAAACGACACTACTTTTAGTTTGACTAGTCCGCAAACAGATGCATCATGAACAAGAAATTGTTCTAACTAATGCTGTCTGTCAGATATCAATGGCAGTCCATCTAACTAGTCAAAAAAAAATAATATCATTTGACTGGGTCTGTTCACAACATGGGATCTAACACGAACTGATCACCTGGAATCTACCCTGTTCCCCAATCCCCACTTGATTGTCACTTGACGTTAGCGTTCCTGAGCAATCCGGCAGCATGCGTGACTAAAGGTGTGCGCACACCCCTGTGCCCCAAGTAGTTGTTGAGCTGGCCAGCCTTGCACCTATATTAACCCTCGACGTGCCGCGGGCCTTACATCATTGGCTGATCAAGAGGCATTTTAACGTCCGCCCCCAAGTGACATCTGGAATTATTTTACGTCACAGCAGGACGACGATCACAACCAGTGATATCCCCTACCCATGTTTATTTATAGACACCGAGTTCTCGTCTTTCCTGTAGGGCTGGCCTGCCCAACAATACCCATCTATGAGCGCAGCAAGCAGACAAGGACTAAGCAGCAAAGCATGCGTGCTCTACTCCCGGTGGGTTGGCATGGTGGCCGTGACCCAGTGCTTCGTCCAGCGCCCTGGAGGCCCACGCTCCAGGCCCTAGGTAGCACACTAGTTAGAATAGGTCTAGTTTACTTACCTTTCTGTGTGTGTGTGCTGTCTTACTTTGTCTGTCAGGTGCCATTTCGGACTTGCAGCCCCAAGGCCGGACCTTGGGACAGGGTACACCGGAGGCAGGCCCGAAACGAGGCCAGGCGCATTTTGGCGCCAAACCCGTAGGTACAGGCGTCGTTTCGGTCCTGCAGGTCCCAAGGCAACGCCTTGGGCTAGGTGCACAGTTACCGGGCCGTTTTTAGGCCAGGCGCATTTCTGCGCCTTGCTGCATCAGCAGCGTGGTCTGGACGTTCGGTAGGGACCCAGACCAGCTGGGCCGCTTTCTGAGGCCAGCATCAGGTAGGCCCAGCCGACCCAGCACTACAAATAGCTTCAGGGGCAGTTGGAGTAGCTCACTTCTAGAGCGACACGCTACCGGTTGAAGCAGCGCTATTCTGCGCCAAGCTACGAAGTAGGGAGTAGCGGAGTAGGTAGTGGAGAGAGGCGGAGGCCTTACCTGCAAGCGGCAAACTTACCTGGCGCCATAGCTGGGCTCCGCGCGGTACCTGCACACGACAACGACCACAGTCAGTACGGTGACAGCTACCTGCAGGTGAGATAGCAAGGAGGACGTCATCTTCTTCTTCTTCCTCCTCCATCTCTCTCTCTCTCCTTCCTCCCTCTTCCTTCTCTTTCATACCTTTTTCTTCATCTATGAGAGTGAGAGAGGTTATCGGTAGGAGAAACAGGCAGAGGTTATGCTGGGCACAATGCCCAGGATCTGATTCGACATTTTCTGGACAGACACTGATTGGACACTCGGCAAGGGACTATTTTTGGGACTTCGCTATCGCGATCTAGGTCTACTCCCTCGCCTCCTTCTCCTTCGTCTCATCCCTTCCCCCCATCTCTCATCCGTGGCGTCTCCCCATGTACGTGTGTGAAGGAGGGACCTTTCTTCTGTGATTGCGGTCCCTCCTCCCCTCTCATAGGTGTGATGTATGATGGATGTCGGCCTCCATACGGATCGCCAATTCTCTTCCTACGGAAGAAGAACAAAGATCTACAATTGTGCATCGACTACCGCAAGCTCAACGCGCGAACCGTCAAGAATGAGGGGCCTCTTCCTCGCATCGACAATCTGCTTGAGCGATTGGGCAGCGCAAAGTATTTTTCTAAGTTGGATTTGAAGTCGGGATATCATCAAATCTCGATCCGATAGAAAGATCGTTACAAATCCGTGTTCAAGACGCGGTATGCGCATTTTGAGTGGGTGGTCATGCCTTTTGGCCTCACCAACGCCCCGTCAACCTCTCAAGCGGCAACGACCAACGAGTTTCGTGCAATGTTGGACTGGTTCGTGCTGGTCTACTTAGACGATATTCTCGTTTATAGCCCGTCATTGGAGGATCATCTTGAGCACCTTCGACGAGTGTTGGAGACGCTCCGCCACGCCAAGTACAAGGCCAACCACGACAAATGCGAATTTGTCCGGCAAGAGCTGGAATACTTGGGCCATTTTGTCACACCGGAGAGCATCACTCCGCTACCGAACAAGATTCAAGACATCCAAGAGTGGTCGAAGCCACGGAACGTCATGGATGTCCGTTCATTCCTTGGTCTCGTCGGTTACTAGCAGCGTTTTATCAAGGGCTACTCAAAGATCACGACCCACTTGACCAAGCTTCAATGCGAGGATCGGCCATTCGACTTCGTAGAGGAGGCGCCGGAATCATTTTTGGCTCTCAAAGCCGCGCTATTATCTGCGGAGGTCTTGCACATATACGACCCGCTTTTGCCTATGCGCGTCACTAAGAATGCGTTCGGCTATGGCATTGGTGTCGTCCTCGAGCAACACGATGGCGTGGACTGGCACCCGGTCGAGTATTTCAGCAAGAAAGTGTCCGTCGTGCACTCCATTCACGATGCACGCAAGAAGCAACTCCTCGCCTTCGTCCACGCGCTCAAGCGGTGGCGGCACTTCCTCCTTGGTCGAAGCCAATTTCGATGGGTAACGGACAACAATCCGTTGGTCTTTTACAAGACCCGAAACATCGTCAACAGCACCATCGCTCGTTGGATGGCTTTCATCGACCAGTTCGTCTTCTTTCCCGATCACATTCGGGGGAAGTCGAACCCTTTTGCGGATGCTCTTTCATGGCGTCCGGATCATTGTACCGCGGTCTATTCAACCTTCGAGATCGACAACGACCTGCGGGACAGCTTCGTACGCGGCTACCAAGCCGACCCCGAGTTTCGCGACGAGTACGCAAATTCCTCTCCTAATCCGGCGCCTTCTCACTACCGGATCCAAGAGGGGTACTTGCTTGTCCACACACGGGGGAGGACCTTCTTTGCGTACCGAGTGACCCTCTCTTGCGTACAAAGCTTCTTCGCGAGTTCCACGATGCTCCCGCCATCGGACACTTTGGAGTCAATCGCACGATTGGCCGACTTCGCGAGCGATTTTGATGGCCTGGCCTTCTCGGCGACGTCACACGCTATTGCGAGTCATGCGAGGTTTGCCGACGCTGCAAATCCCTCAACCATCGTCCATACGGCGAGTTGCGACCATTGCCAATCCCCTTGCAGCGAAGGGAAGCGATTGCCGTGGACATTACCGGCCCGTTCCCCAAGCACAAGACCGACGTGGATGGGATTCTCACGGTGGTCGACCGACTCACCAAGTTCGCCATGTTTTTTGCCTTGCAACAATCATGCCAAGGCACCAGAGTTGGCCGAGGTTCTTTACGCCGGATGGATTCGAACCAAGGGTTACCCCAAGGAAATCGTCTGCGACCACGACACTCGGTTCATGTCCGATTTTTAGTTAACGCTCATCAAGCGATGGGGCTCATCTATCAAGCCCAGTTCAACTTGCCATCTCCAGACTGATGGCCAAACGGAGAGGGCGCACAGGTTCTCCTTCGCACTCTCATCCGTTCAGATCATAAGGATTGGGTTGAGCCGCTGTCGGATGTCGAGTTGGCCTACAACTCCTCCATCCACCCGGCTATTGGAATGTCACCCTTCGAATTCGAGCACGGCTCACCGGTCACTGCTCCGTTGGACACCATCATTCCACGAGCGGCCGAGAGCGACGACCATTTTATTTTCTTACGTCAGATGCAAAAGCTTCTCGTCAAGGCACGCGACCAAATGGCTAAGACGCAGCAACGCATGAGCCAGCAGGCCAATCGCCAGCGTCTCCCTTACCCATTCCGCGCCAGAGACCTCGTTTGGGTTTCCGCCGCGGAATTCAACCTTGAACAAAGATATCTCTCGCAACCTCCTCCCGAAATAGATGGGGCCCTGGTCGATCGTGGCACCCGCTGGGAATGCACCCGAGGGACCTTCCTTCACTATTCACGTGCCCACCCACTTGCCCATCTACCCGGTCTTTCATTGCTCCAAGTTGGCTCTTTACACACCAGCGGAACATGACGATTTTCCCGGGCGACGATTGCAAGACCCCCTCTATGGACGGTTTTCAGGAGCTCGGCGACATCATCTCCCAACGACGCTACGGCAACAGGCCAACCGAGTATTTGGTCCATTTTGCATACTGCACACACCGAGCTGACCGTTTGTTGACCCATGCGGAAATTCAAGTAACAACTCCCGACGTTCTCGCACGCTACGAACGCAAGATGCAAGGCAAGCCGGTCTCTTCGGCTGCACGCCTCACCCACGTCCAGGTTCCACCTTCAGATCCTCAGCTTCACCCTTGCTCCGGCTTAACTTCCTAAGGAGGGGGGGGGGTGTTACATGCTGCGCCTGCACATGAGGGCCATTTTCCAGGCCCTGCGTCGTTTCAAACTAAAAATGGCAGTAGCCTTTTTAGCATGAAGCGAAGGGCCATTTTGGATATTTCATCAGACCGACCTGCCCTGAAACTCAGGCACCAAACCAGGGTTTTAGGAACAAGCTACTTTTGGCCTGTTCCCACGACAGCTGCAGTGCCAGACCCTGACTCAGTTTGGCATTGGCAAGAGCAGCCTCCTGGACTGCCCGCCCTGCAACTGCAGGCAGTCGGAGGCAGTTAGGAGGCAGGCCGAGGTAGTACATAGGGACGTCCCATGCACTTCACGGGTAGGCAGGAGGCAGTTAGTAATCTTCAGGATTCGGCAGCAGCACTCTGGAGGAGCGCTGCAGGAGTAGTAGTAGTAGCGCTAAAGTAGTCTTCAGCGCTGGGCGCCAGTAGCGTTAACTGTAGCCTTCAGTGCTGGGCGCCATAGCTAGAGTAGTACTATAGGGAGAGAGATTGGGCGGAGGCTAGAGAGACTTACCTACAGCGCCATTGCTCCAACTTCGTCTTCGAGGTACCTGCAGCACAACACCATTTTCACAGCTCAGTTCCTGGCACACGAAAGAGAGAGTTCTTCTTCTTCCTCTTCTCAGTCCACCATCTCATTCTCACCCTCTCACTATCTGACTTCACAGCATCAGCAGACTACGAGAGAGAGAGAGAGAGGAGAGAGAGAGAGAGCCAGGTGACATTGGATCCAGACTCGACATGGGACTTCAGACATTTTGAAGAAGGATTATTCGGGACTTGTAACGAGACTTGGTGTTGACAACTTTCCCATCTCCCCCTTCCTCTTCTTCGTCTGATCCCCTCCTCTTCGTCTGTGTATGTTTGGACCTGGCACTTCTTTCCTGTGTATAGCGCCAGGCCCCTTCAGACCTTGTGATGAGCATGATGCAATCAGACTCGTTTTCAAACACACTTTTCACACATGTAAACAGTAACGCAGCACACTGGCGACATGCGCCCACTCAAAACTCAGAGATATG
>BFEA01000141.1:1635074-1645223 GCA_003427395.1 Chara braunii
ATTATAACCTTGTGAGAGACTACAACTTATGGGCTGGCGCCATTAGTGATGTAGACGTCGTCAGGATTGCTAGGGTCCATCCAGGTAGCAGGTACATCCCATCTGGCGGAAGGGTCATGCACCCAGCCTTGCTCTTTCACATGTTCAGGAACTCGATGGATATGTTTCCAAGAAAGGGTTGCATAAGAGAGGGAGAGCAAACAACTGAGAGAGAGACAGAGGTCAGAAAGAGAGAGAGAGAGAGAGAGAGAGGGAGAGAGGGAGAGAGGGGGAGAGGGAGGGAGGCAGACAGACAGACAGACAGACAGACAGACAGAGAAAGAGAGAGAATGGACGCTATTATAACCTTATGAGAGACTACAACTTACAGATGGGCTGGCGCCATTAGTGATGTAGATGTCGTCAGGATTGCAAGGGTACCCATCACGCTTCTGAATGCCCGCAGCAATATCTTCACGGCAAACCATGTGCCCCTGTTCAACGATGCACAAAGACAGGACAGGTTTTACCATAAGAGTCATGGCATGACCAATCAACTGCTCGGCTCAACTAAACCGGACAAACTCGACCTGGCCGTTGATTAAAGGAAGCACTAGAACATTTATGCATGCTCAAAGAATAAAAGATGGAAATGATAAATTGAATATGATATCAGTTCTTTGAAAACTCTGATTGACACACACGGTTTTGCATAGAGTTCACAATTTCCAGTTTCGCTAACAGTGCAATGGGCAAAACGACGATGTGGATAAGACTTGACGTCCAGTGGAGAACCTCCCAAAGTACACATACATCCGCTCTTTCTCACTCAAGACCCACGTTGAAACGTCAGCGCATCCAAGCACACATTCAGCAACGTTTGTGCTTGCTCGTGTTTTCTCGAGCAGTCAGCACTTCAGTGGCAGTTCAGCCTGGCTCGGACGCTTAGGACACGTACAGTAAGACTGGCAATCCTATTCTGAAATAGTGCACGAGCTGACCTCAAAGCCACAGGCCCGAACACACACCTAGCATACGAAATCCATGAAAGAAACCTGAATCATATACGTAATCCATGAAAGAAACCTGAATCATCCAAATCAGGAAAAGAACGATTGCTCCATTAATTAAAAACCCGTTCACCACTGCAACGGCTCCGCATCTCCAACAAATGGTGTAAGATTGGAAATGGGCGTTGTTCAGTACATTTGGCTTTGTATCATGCTTGCCGGTGATGAGCAACCGGACTGGTGCCCCCCAGATAAGCAACTCCTTTTGAGTGTGTGTGTGTGTGTGTGTGTGTGTGTGTGTGTGTGTGTGTGTGTGTGTAAAAAAATAGATAAATTAAGTACATTGCTCAAGGGAACTGTCAAAATGCCTTCCCCAAGGTTAACGTCAACACTACAAGAACAGCGTCGACAGACTTGGTTACATACCTGGCTGTGACTGTATGCACCAGTGGTGTTGGCTGGGATTTTCTGAAGGATCCTCTTCACACGGCCAATTGCATCAGCGCTGCAACACACACACACACACACACACACACACACACACACACACACACGCACACACACACACACGCACGCGCGCGCGCGCGCAAAAGGAGCACAATGGTTAGTCATAGCAGGAAAGCCTACCGTACTGTAGGCCAGGAATCCTGGGTACATATCGCAGGGGATGCAGCCGAAACAGTCAAAGCTCTCACCTTTCACTTAGCTTTTTAGTAGCACGGAATCAACAACGTTTACTCGAACAAGATTTGAGAAAGCGCTGGGCTGTGGCTTCAGACAGTCAAGCACGTTTATGCAGGACAGAAAAAAATGAGCAAACAGTTAGAGGAAGTACCTGAAGAACTTTTCTATCTCCGGAAGCTGAAGAAGTGCCGGGTGATCGGCCAGGGCAACCACCTGCAGAACATTTCCAACATGCCATGATCACGTCACTGTCCCCTTCATAACGAAACCCGGGAGCTGTGCAGAAGGAAAAGGAAGAGGAAAAGCAAACCGAGTAGGAGGCGGTTGGTTTCACTGTGCAAAAGCACCGAGGGCTAGAGATAGTGGAGGAGAGGAACAGAGAAAACTGCGACACATATATGGTGTGGTAAACCCACCGACGAACAGCAAGGGAAGAAGTGAACCTTACTTCAGAGAAGAGAAAAGAGAAAAAGGAACAAAAAAACGTCAAAGACCATTCATTCATTGGCTGCAACCGCAGAAGAAAAATCAATCCGGCTGTACAGATAGCCAGAAAAAGTTGGATAGCCAACATGACACTATCTATCTCACAAAAGCACCGTACCAAAACGGAGCTTGGTTCTGACCATCATCACCATCATCATGGTCGTCGTCGTCGTTGTTATATGATCATAATCACAAGTATCGGACCAAACAAAGGTCGGTCCCACAGGACCAGCTGAGAGATCCTATACGGAAGGAACCCGCATAGGGTTGGATTGACTTGTCCGCACTCACCTCTCGGAAAAATGTTATTGGCTGCTGATACAGTGCTTGTGGATTTCCAATATTACAGTAAACGATCTGCAAAAATAGTAACGGACAATGAAGATGTGACACAAGTGCACACGTGCACACGCACGCGCACACACACACACACACACACACACACACACACACACACACACACACACACACACACACACACAGAGCACAAGCAGGATCAGCTCTGAGACCCCATGAGTGCGGTGTCTACATCTGTAACACAGATGAAGAGCACACACAATACAATGACCTTACCAGACACACATCCGTAATACAGATGAACAGCACACACATTCCACTGGCTTTACCGACTCCCTTCTCCTCCGCCATGCCTTCCAGTTGCTCCAAATGCAGTAAAACAGGAAAGCAGGCAAAAAGCTGCTAGTTTGGTGCACATCTCCATCCATTAGTAGAGAGAGCAACACGAAGGACAGAGAGCATAAGAGACACCACCTTACCTCATCAAATGGGAGCGAGCTTGGGTCGGCAGACAACCGCTGCTGAAGAGCCTGTCACATTCATTCATGGCAACCACACGGCACAAAAGAAGTGTAAGGACGCCAACCAAAGAAGTATCTGAAAAGCAATTCCCCATCAGTAGCGACAAGGTCTTGTCCACGCGCACAAACCATCACGGTGGGGTGCATATGTTGGGGCCTGACCCGTCGTTCCAGCTGTACCAGCTATTAATAAACGAACTGAACTAGTTTAATTAATTTAAGGGAAACTGTTGGTTATGCCCCCACAGCCCCTCGAACAGCCGCGTTACACTGGCATACCCCCCTCAAGCCTGGAATCTTTTCTGCGCGCAAAATCTTGGTTACGCCCCGTCAAAGATGTGTGTATTCATGTTCTGCCCCTCAAACAGCCGTGTTACGCTTGCATACCCCCAAAGCCTGGAATCTTTTCTGCGGCCACGCTCGCTCGCCCAGGGCGAAGCAACTTCGTGGCATGCCCTGGTTGCGGTAACGGCAAATCACAAATTTTCGTCCCAGCTCCGAGCGGCCGGGGCATCCAGAAAAGTTAAGCCGGTACCTGAAGAGGCATACTGAAACGATGTCAGGTCCACTCAACGTCAGGGATATTTCCCAAATTTGAGCCCCTGCCCGAGGGGCATCCCAAATTTGAGAGGCAGAGGGCAAACAAACGCATTCAGAGGCCCGAAACGCGACAAAGGCCATTGACGAAATTTATCAACGGCGCCTGGCCGTGAAGTTTGCGGTGGTGGTGGGGACGAGTTCATTTTCTGCAAGGCTGGGGCCGCGTACTTCCAGTTTAATTTATTTATTTCTTTTCTCTCTTCTTTGACTCCCCCTTAACAGTTTGATGTCGATAGACAAGAAGGAAATTCAATTCACATCGCAGCTGCTGTAGGGGATGAGGTAACATATATTTTTTGCCAGTATATATGCGCCAAACCACCCTCAGCTGCTCAAAGAGTAGAGCCCCTCCTCTAAACCCTCCAGCAATTGTTGTCACAACAAGATCTGCCACTAAAATCAGGCAGGCGACTTCGACATCTCCCCACACCCCTTCCTTGGCGGGAAAGGAACTCCTCTCAATGCGATTCCTACCATCATGATGGCGTTGCTCATCGTCATAGAGGTCCTGATGTATCAGTACTTGGCCACGTCGTGGCAGACCTGCAGCTCTGTGATGCGTAGAGACTATTGCACTCCAACACAGAGAAAAAGGGCTTACAGATGTGTATTGACCCTTTTTCGTTTGTCTTTTTTTTCCTAAGCTATATTCTTCTCTCAATTTCACCTTTCATATCTCCCTACCACTACTCCTAAGCCTATACAGGGACCCCTGCAAGCATAGCCACTTCTCACAATTAAGGGGATGCATGTTGTTGCTCCCCGCCCTAATCGGCGGTGGTCAGGGAGCAGGGTGGAGCCGCCGGTGGTGGGGGGGGCGGCCAATGCAAAGAACGAGCATTTTCCCAGTCGCTGCGCCTCCCATCTACTTCCCCCATTCCCCATCAACCAGCCGCAGTGGCTATGGCCAACACTCTCTCCCACACTGACCACACAACCCACTCACGCTCACACTCGCACCCGTGATGGTCATAGACCCTACTAAAACGGATCAGGGGTATCAAGTGGACTATCACAGTCGGTTGGCACTAAGTGCGCCGCAGGCGAGGATCGAACCCACAACCTCCTCAATGCCACTTGCGTGCCTAACCAGCTGAGCTAGACCCTTTTCTTCTATCACAAGAACAGTTACTATGGGGCCTTGCTCAGTTGGTAAGGCACGCAAGTGGCATTCAGGAGGTCTTGGGTTCAATCCCCATTGGCCTCATGCACCTTCTTTGGCAAGCTTGGCGCCCGCCACATAGAGATATGCCGTTGGTCCCCCCGAGTGGCATTGCGCGGAGACTGCTGATGTTCATAGGAGGAGGGAACCGGAGGGGAGGCACAGTGACTGGCCCGTCGAGGAAGTTCGGTCCTGATGCTACCGGCTGACCCCTGGCCGGTATCGCCCACCTGCTGTAGCAGGTATCGCACCTGCTGGTGGGTGCAGCTCCCGCATGTCCCCTCGTTGGAGGCTTGAGCATGGATGTGGCTGCTACGGGGTTCACCGTAATACTATAATGACAATAAAAAAGGCCTGAAAGGCCGTCCTGTCCAGATTTGACAGGTAATTGAATTCGTTGGGCTTAAAGAATTAGACTTTTAAATTTTAATAAAAAAAATAAAAAGAATAAAAAGCATTCCGCTACAGAAGACGGTCGGTCTGGAAAGCACGAAGTCAGTGGGATGGGACGATCCCCCCTTCAGGAGCATCCATTCGGGTGCCAAGTGCCAACTTTACATCCTCAATCTGGCAAATACGTAAATACATAATCGCCGCCAGCTCCTCGCCCTCCCTTGGGTACGCCCCAGTATGCCCTGAGACTGAACCGCCTCGTTGTGTGCCCTGGGTCCTCGACGCTGTCGACTTCCACCGGGTCCCTCTTTTTGCGGCTCGGCCTCAACCACCACCTCCCTCTCCAACCTATTCCTCCTCCTCCACCGAGAAGGCGACCGGGTTGGGAGAGAGCCTATAAGCTCACCCAGTCCGTCCGATCTAAACCTACGATCAATGGAATCTTAGGGTGTCGCTCCACTCCTCACCACATGCACAAAAGTCAAAAACTATGGCCGTGCATCTTTCCGTGCTCTAGGGGAAGATCCATTCTTTTCTTTTCTTTTTAATTCGGCCCATTTCTCGATTTATGCGTGTCATCCTTGCGCAGCGGCCATGCTAATCTTCTCTGTATCGTTCCAGTTTTAACGGATGTCCCGAAGGACGGAAGATCCATTCTCATTTCGCACATTTGGTGCGTAGTGGAGCGAGGCCCTTAATGGATAAATTTAGCGCAAGCAAACGAACGAGTAGAAGAAAAACGCCATCATGATGGTAGGAATTGATCCTAAGTTCAGAGGATAAATTCCTGTCAAGGAGGGGTCTGGAAAGATGTTGAGGTCGCCTGCCCGCCGAACAAGTGTTGCATGCACACGCTGCACCCGTAGGGCGGAGTGGATTTTAAAGGCACGCATGCACCTGACCGCCTGGATCATACTGATGCAGAATGCCAGGGTGACGAGTATCGGGAAAAATAAGCAACCAGGCTCAGTCTCCGCTGGTTTTCCTTTCCTTTTCAATTTTAATTTTTCCAAATATAAACGCCGATCTTCCAGCGTGTTTACTGGTTTTCCCCCAGCTTCATAAACGCGGGAAGCATAGTAGTAGAAACACCACCATAGCCAGAGGCGTTCAAAACTTTTTTTAATAACAATGTATATGACGACCTATATATATGACAGTTCTACCTGTTTTTCCCTTTTTTCTTTTTTCTTTGTGGACAGCTCTATCCACCTTCACTCCACCTTTGTCCAGAAAGCTTTTCTCATTCAATCACTTTGCATCGGTGCCCCCTCCCTCTAACCCTCTCCCGTTCACACCACGCGGCACCCCCCCACCCCACCCCACGCACCGGCCACGCTGGCTGTGTTCGGGACCGCCCGTAGGGATCAGGCGCGTTTCCATAACTGGGATCAGGAAAACTGAGTAAAACTAGTATTTATACCACAGTAATACTATAGATATTTGCTTTTACCTGAGCGCGCGCCACAATGGGCCCTCGCACGGCGTACTCGCAGGCCAACACCTGTCAACACGACGGAAGAGAAACGAAAACGCAGCGCAAGAAGAAGAAGAAGAAGAAGAAGAAGAAGAAGAAGAAAAAAGAAGAAGCGGAGGACGAAGAAGAAGAAGAAGCAGACGCGATCGGGGAGGAAACCGCAACGATCAGTCATGCAAACAAGAACCAAAACGTAAGAAAAGGCCAGACGTTATAAGAGAAGAAGAAAAACAATGGACCTCTTTTCTGTTTTCTTCTGAAGATCCAAAAAAATACGCTCGATGTAATCCCGCAGCACACAGCCTCCCATTCCATTCCATTTCTGCTCCGTCTCTCCTTCCTCCTTTTCCTTCTATCAAACCGCCAGCGCTCTTTAAGCCCTACCAGAAAATCAAATCAAGAAAGAAAACACTGTGATGTCGCCCATAACGAGTTATCGATCACTTTCCATACCATGATAATGCAGCAACGAACAGCAGACTAAGATTGGCTGAAACAGTTCGAAGATCGGTCAGCGGGAAGAAGAAGCATCTGTAGTCATTTGCTTTTCTCGTCCATTCGACTACCCATCACATCCATTCATCCACTCATCGGCTTGTAGCTGATCTTTTCGTCAACGTGTTGGTCATCCTTCCATCCGGTGTAGTCGACCGAGTCGTGCACGTGTGGCGTATGACTTCGAACTATGACATAAAACGAGCTGAAGACTACGGCCGTCACCCCAATGGAACGCCCGGTCATTATAGCTGTATCTAGACTGAATATTGTCCCAAAAACAGTTCTAATGATCGGCTGAAGGCTTGTAAATGGACGCGGTATCTTCGCTTCCACCCTTTCTAGGTTGGCGGCAAGGAATTAATTTATCATGCGGGTCCTTTTCAGAGCGGCAAACTTGAGATTCTCTCATATGCTGTCGTCGGATCGGATCAGGATCGGATCGGGATCGGGTCGGATCGCGCCTTGGAAATGGTCCTTCCGTTGATCATCATCTCGTCACAATGCGGCGTCGATTTCCCAGCTGATCAAGGATAATTAGTACTGTACCAAGGCAGACAGACATCTCCATCATCGCCCAACACCAACGCACGGGAGGCATACCCATCATCACGCCATCAAGGCAGATCGCACTAAGTTAATAGCACTTGTATTCGGGAGTAGCTTGCCCCTCGGCGAAAGGCCACGCCAAGGCGAAGGAGCCACCGGAGCAGACCGCGTACCATAGCCGGATCGGTGCAGAGGGGACGGGTATTCAGCATTGAGGGAGGCTTCAACTGCACACTCAGGAAAAAGAAATGGCCACAGACTAGGAGCAAAGCACGGAAGAAGAGCACAGAGAGAGAGAGAGAGAGAGAGAGAGAGAGAGAGAGAGAGAGAGAGAGAGAGAGAGAGAGAGAGAGAGAGAGAGGATAATGGAAGACAATCAAAAGGAGAGAAAGGAGAAAAGTAAAGAGCCACACAGCAAGAGACGTGCAGCGAGGGAAGGGTGACAAGTTACCGTACAGGTCCTGTGGGTTTGGCCAAGCTGCACAGGAGAGGCCGAGTTGTAGAGGAGTCGATGTACTCACCTTGGGGTTAATCGTTTTCAGAGTCAATGGTGGAGTATCCATGGTACCGAAGGACTCGTCAGCGGCAGCAAACGCCTCCGTTGCCATTGTGAATGATGCTCCTAGTCGACCTGCCGCGATCGCTGTTGGAGGAGGAGATCGAAGATACGATTTTCTGTCAGTGATACGGTAAGTCTGCGACTTCGCTTAGAACGCTCCGAGAACTCTTGACGTACTGCACACCTCTGAGGTCACACAGGTATTAATACTATACCCCTGACACTCGGACAGCAGTACACGGTATACACGGTACGATAATTTCTCAATTATTTTGATGAAGGGATTTTTTTTTTTTCAACTACTTTTTTTTTTTTTTTAAATAAACAGCTGGAATTTCATTACCGATAATTGTTGAGGCCGGGGTCCTCACAGTCTACCCGGAAATAGTGACCTTCTGGGAGCGTTACCCAGTTACGCTTACAGGGAGTAGCTCTGCAGGGGACCAACCCCCTTGAGACAAAACAGCAATACAGACACCAGGCAAAATCCGACGATGCAAAAACTCACAACTGTACACCTCTCGCTACACCTCTCAAAAAAAAAAAAAAAAAAAAAAATGTACACCTCTCGGTAGGTGCCACTTACCGACTCGGCCCTACCTACTCGCCATTGCCACTGCGGGCCCTGAACGATGTATCTCCCCACAGCAGGAGATTGGAACCTTTGCCTGTTCCTCCGAAACAAAATCATTCCTCCAGCATTCCTCCAGCCCCTGGTACCACCAACTACTGGCCCCCTACTGCGGAGAAAATAACCGAGTGCCCAGGTATTTAGCTTGCATCTACTAAGCACTCGTCCAACACCACCTTGTTATCCACCACTTTTGACATCTTCTCGCCCAGGGCCCAGGTCCAGGAACCAGGTTAAACCCCCGGATCACTGTCTGGAACTGGAGACCTTCCTTCTCCAGTCACTCAGAATGACGAGTCTGATCTGTGTCTTCACTGAGTTCTCAATTATTTTGATGAAGGGATTTTTTTTTTTTTCAATTTTTCACCTCACACTACTTTTTTTTTTTTTTTTTTAATAAACAGCTGGAATTTCATTACCGATAATTGTTGAGGCCGGGGTCCTCACAGTCTACCCGGAAATAGTGACCTTTGCTTACAGGGAGGAGCCCTGCAGGGGACCAACCCCCTTGAGACAAAACAGCAATACAGACACCAGGCAAAATCCGACTATGCAAAAACTCACAACTGTACACCTCTCGCTACCGTCTTAACCCGAAACTTAACCCGAAAACAAGGTACGTACCTTGTATTCAAGTTACCTCCAAAAAAAGGGTTCTGAGAAATCGCCTACCCTTGAATACAGGGTACGTACCTTGTATTCGAATACAAGGTACGTACCTTGTATTCGAGGTGTGCATTGTCTGAGATGTTTCAGGGTTTTTTTTTTTTTTTTTTTTTTTTGGGAAAATTTGTCTGGCACCCCTGTATTTTCCATTTATTTGCATCGCGCCCCTCCGACATGCGAAATACCCTGCGGCGCCCCTGGGCCTGAAAATATTTTTGGCAGGCCCCCGTCGGTTGTGGTGCAACTTTCCATGACGCCCTCCCTCAACCGGTGGTCCCATTTCATTGGGCTATGTGCCATATGCCCTCGTAAGGAGCACCCATCTTCCTGTGATGCCCCTGCAGCAGTTTGGCGCCGGAAATTTGAGTTCAATTTCGAACGGCGTTCTTGTTGACGCGCCGCCGCCATTTTTCTTGACGCGCTCGTGAAGGCCAACCTCCTGTCGTCTTCGTTTTCGCTGGCCGTCTACCATCGCAAGGTGAGTGCCCCCCCCCCTCTTCGTTTCCGCTCGTCGTTGACGCTCGTGTGTGTGTGTGTGTGACACGCACACACACACACACACACACAGAGATAGATAGATAGATAGATAGAGAGAGAGAGAGAGAGAGAGAGAGAGAGAGAGAGAGAGAGAGAGAGAGAG
>BFEA01000141.1:1646290-1660290 GCA_003427395.1 Chara braunii
CTCTCTCTCTCTCTCTCTCTCTCTCTCTCTCTCTCTCTCTCTCTCTCTCTCTCTCACACACACACACACACACACACACAGAGTCATGTTTGGAAAGAGAAGAATGCATGCGGGATCGTGAGCGCAGTGCAAAATTTTCTTCTCCAAGCACTTGTCACGATCACGCGAAGTCCAAGAACAGGTGCACGACGTGTTGAGAAGGCACCTGCAAGAAAAGGTACGTATAATGTTTTTGAAAAAAATCAAGAAGTTTTTGTATAACGTACGTACCTACTTCTTGGAGCTGTATGTAGAGGGTCTTAAACTCTTAATACAGTTTGTTTTTATTTTTCGTTTTCAGTTTTTTTTTCCGTTGTACCATTTGGCGTCTGATTCTGGACATATCTTCCACAGAGATGCATAGCAGCAGATCAATGGAGATGCTTCACACCTCTCCCCAAAAGCATCCAGATTCAGGCGCCAAATCTGATGATGAAATGACATATAGGGACCGTGGCCCCACAGCCCTACACAAAAGCAAAGAAAATGAAGAAGGTCAAGTACCTCGCCCCGACAGACCTACTCACAGGTGCGGGGTTCCCTCCAATTTCTTTATTACTAATATTTACTATATATATTTTTAGCTTTTTCCCCCCTCGCTCTAGGAAAGTTGCACCCTAAAATTCCTTCTACAAGGTACGTACCTTGTTTTCGGGTTAAGACGGTAGGTGCCACTTACCGACTCGGCCCTACCTACTCGCCATTGCCACTGCGGGCCCTGAAAGATGTATCTCCCCACAGCGGGAGATTGGAACCTTTGCCTGTTCCTCTGAAACAAAAGCATTACTCCAGCCCCTCGTACCGCCAACTACTGCCCCCTACTGAGGAGAAAATAACCGAGTGCCCAAGTATTTAGCTAGCATCTACAAACCACTCGTCCAACACCACCTTGTTATCCACCACTTTTGACATCTTCTCGCCCAGGGCCCAAGTCCCCAGGAACCAGGTTAAACCCCCGGATCGATGTCTAGAACTGGAGTCCTTCCTTCTCCAGTCGCTCAGAATGACGAGTCTGATCTGTGTCTTCACTGAGTTCTTGATTGTAGCATCCGAAAGAAAACGCCCTTCGAAGGCGCACTTGTTCCTTACTTCCCAGATGACTGTGAATACGCAGACTCTCAGTGCCTGGGCGACGTAGCCCCAGCCTGTATGCAGTGGTAGACTTTCTGGAACCCCCCTGAGTAAGATCCAATGCTCATCCCAGCGAAAAGTTGGGCCACTTATGCGCTCCCAGTGGCTTCTCCACCAGTCCCAGATGCAAGCTGATAGTGGGCATGGGGATCTTCAACCCTCTCTCCATCAACCACACCGCAGATGGGGTGGCTAACATTGTGAGCAGCCACAGCAGCGCTGCAGCTCTTGGCATTGGTGCCGAATAGAGCTGTTCCCAACAGCGTGTGAGGGACTGACCAATGTCGTCATCCTCAAATGTAGTGACTTGGGACCACCTTTTAAGTGTCACCATCTGAGGGGTCCTGTTGGGCTGCGTGAGGCTGTACCCCATAGTCGACGTGTAGTCCGTCAACCAATTGGCCCGTGAGGCCGTTTGGCCTTCCCTCCATGACCACAAGTGTGGATCTAGTTTCAGTGTTCGAACTGGCCTGCCGTTTGCCCAGAGAGAGCAGGACCAGGTGCCCTCCTCGTCACAACTTTCCCGAATCCTCACCTGCACTAGATTGCCCAGTGGTCTGTCGCTTTGACTTTGTGTTTCTTCGTCTTCCATCAGCTGCAGCTGTGAGGATCCTGCTTGCTTTGTCCATGCCTAGAATGATCTGCCTCCTTCCTCGTCAATGTTCAACAGCTTCCAGAACACCTCCGGTTGCTCTTCTGAACTCACGTGCTCCTCTGGTTCCTTCCTGAACCAGGTGCCTGGGGGGGGGGACACGCCCTGCGGACTGAGGATATGGTGCCAGGCTTGTGGTATGGCGTCCAGAAACTGGGCAAATCTGAGCTAAGTCTCCCTAAGCCTTCCGAGCTTATTCTCCAGTTCGGAGCAGGCGCACCACTGTCCCGTGAGTGAGTTTCAGATGTCTGCCACGTGGAGGATACCTCTTTCGATCCAAGCTCGGTCGAAGGCTCCCCTCGTGCAGCCGGCTGAGAAAGGTCTTCCATTTGGTGCAATGATAGCTGGATTGTCAAATAGTGGCTGCGCGAGAACCCCATCCCTTGTGGTGGGGACCGTCCATGTGCGGGGGTCGACTTTCTTCCAGGCCTGAAGGACTCCTCTCCAGAATTTCGATTAACTTGTCGCCTCAAGAAGGAATCTAGCATGCAACATGTCCATACGTCGCTGGCTCTCGGCAGTTTTCAGTCCTCTGCCAGAAGTTGTTCCGCAAGCAGCACCCGAAGATCTTCCGATTCGTTGATGCCGACCGCTCTGGTAACCCACTTTTCTAGCAATGCATTGTTCTGTCTACCCGGGTCCAGGATGCCCAGACCCCCCTCTGTGCAGTTGCAGTAAATTAGTTGCCATGCAATCTTCGAGATGAAACCTGCCTCAGTTTTGCCGTGTGGTTTCCAGATGAACCTAGCTGCTGCTCTGCTCGCCACTCTCAACAACCGTTTGCCTAGTGTTCTGACAGTGTCCACAAACCACAGTAGCGAGAACAAGGCCACATTTGTGACTAGTGCTCTTCCGAACAGGGACAGGTGCTGGGTTGGGCCCCACACTGCAATCCTACACACGATTTTCTGCTGGAGTAGATCATTTTGGGCATCTGCGCACTTGCTAAGTGCTGAACACCTAGGTAACGTTCTGCGTTGCCACTGTCTACCTGCTTCATTCCCCATTCTACCGTGATAGCGTACCTGTCTGGTAGAAAAAATACAGATTTATTCCAATTCATGGCTACTTCCGACAGAGCCACATATTCTGAGAGACATGACTTTAATGCACTGAGGGATTGAACTGAGTTCTCTGATACTGCCATTAGGTCGTCGGCTAGGGCCTTGACCAGGCATTCACGGTGTTGGATTGATAGGCCCCTAATGTGAGGGTGCAATCTAATGTTTGACATTAATACTTCTAACTGCAGTACAAAAAGCAGGGGTGCCAGTGGGCATCCTTGTCTAAGCGAACGGGAAAGGGTGAAGGGTGCGGAGATGTGACCATTGATCGAGACTGAGGCTGTTGAGAGGGTATGCAGGACACGAACCCATCTGCAGAAATTGGGCCCGAAGTTCAGTTTCCTTAGCGTGGTCAGAACATAAGCCCAATTCACCCGATCATATGCCTTCTCCAGGTCCAACAATAACACCGCGACATCCAGATTCTCTTGTTGTACCTGCTCCAGAACTTCGATTGTCGTTACTAGGTTATCGAAAATGGACTTGCCCTGAATGAATGCTGCCTGATCCCTGTCTACCAGATCCGACAGGTACCTGCCTACTAATCTCACGAGGAGCTTTGCTAAAATTTTGTAAGACACGTTCAACTACGAGATGGGCCGCCAATTTCTGATATCGGCCGTATCTTTTTTCTTGTACATGATCGTAATGATCCCGTGTGCCATACCCGGGGACAGGCGACCTCCTGAGAGCACTTCGTTAAAAATTTCTACCAGGTGGGGGGGTGAGCGCGTCACCATGCTGTTGGTACATTTCTACAGGTAGGTCGTCCCTGCCTGGGGCCTTGCCTTTTGCCATATGCTTTACAGTTTCTGACACCTCTTCAGCTGAGACGGGCCTCTCGAGGTCAAGTCTGTCAGTGTGAGTGAGATTCACTGTGGTGTTGTCCCAGTGCATTGAACCCTCCGCCAAATTTGTATCTGGGTCTTCCTCAGGTCTACGCGATGTGAGGATATTCTTAAAGTAGAGAACTGCATACTTGCACATGGCCTCTGAGGTGTCTGCTTGCCTAGCTTCTGAGATGAATGGATGGTGCAGCAGTTTCATGGTCTGACAGACTCTCTTCAGTAACAAGCGTTGAAATGATTCCTTGGTCATACGGTCGTACACAGTTATTCCTTTCATCGCGAGTCTCTCCGCCCACTCATCAGATTTCTTCTGTTGGAGTTCTTTCCATTCATTAACCAATCTGACCCTCTCGGAAACCCATACTGCTGCAGAGATTGGGTGCATCTGCATCCGGTTCTCGACCCATTCTAAGTCCTCCATGATCTTCCGCTCTATGTTCCTACCCTCTGCAACTAGGATTCTACAAAAGATACTAAGGAAATTGGAGGCGATTGAGGTACCTACATCCCACCACTCCCCTATGGAGGGGAATAACCCTTTTGCCTCCGGCCATTGTCTGAAGAAATTATCGATCCATTCTGAAATTGCTAGGTCTCTAAGGTGCTGAGCGTTCAGGCGAAAGAACCCTTTCCCTCTATTGATGATCTTTGCTAATTGGAACGTAACTTTTACCGGAAGGTGGTATGATATTGGGTAGTTAACCACTTCTATGTTTAGGATGACCTCCCACCAGGCTGCACTAGTTAACAGATAGTCCAATCTCCTTAACACACCGACGGATCGCCCTTCTGCCGTCGACGAACACCATGTGAATCCTGGTGACGTGGGGTGCATGATCCTGTATGCATCATATACCTCTAATTCAAGCATGTGGTCTGTGAGTGCGAGTACGTCTGTGGGGGTTGATGTGTGTGCGTGCAAATCGTCCAGGGAGCAATTCCAGTCCCCTGTGATCAGAATGTTCTCCACGTCTGAGATGTGGGAGATCAGATCCTCGAAAAACACCCGACGGTCTGATCTGTCAACCGGACCGTACACGGTCATGACAACCCACTCGACGCCATTCACAAACAACTTCACCCATGCCCAGCGACCCCACATATCCGCCCCATGGTCCAGGATCACTACTGGTAGGCCTCTATGTATGAGGATACCTACTCCCCCCCTTGTACCCATGGCTGAGGACAAGATCTGTTGACCATCCCACCAAATACCCAGATTCTGAATTTTCTCCTCATTCAGTTTACTTTCTTGGATACAGATGATTTGTGGTTTGTGTTTGTGAATCCATGACTTTAGTCGGGCCCTTTTCCCTGTCTTCGACGTATCCCCCAAACCCCTAAGATTCCATGAGGCAACAGTTAGCTTATCCATCCATTCTACTTTCCTGCCTTCCTGATTGGATGTGAGGCGGGGGTTGAGCCAACCCGATTGAGTGGGATGTTCTCGATCCGGTTCTCGAGGCAGAGGCTGCCGCTGTGTTTGATGGCCATTTTTGTGCTAGGAGGTTCCTCAGACAAATGGATTCCAATTGTTTATTCCTTGGCAGCTTCTCATTCAATGTCCCTAGGAACTCAGCGTCCGATACCCCCTGTACCCACATCTGACTGAGGAGGTCTCTGACTTCTTCGATGAAGACTGTCAACGATATTAACCTTAATCCCTCAGACATCAAGGTGGGCAACCTGTCCGGAGAGATACATGCATCCAGAATCGGGGCGAAGATTTTGAGGTTCCTATTTTGCAGTTCCAAGTAGAATCTGGGTAGTGCCACGTCTGAAACTAGTCTGATCGGAAAGCGGTTCTCAAACAACTCTCTTGCCGCAGGTAGGATCACTAGAGGAGTGACCGGTTCTTCTACCGGTCTTGCAGGGAAATAGACTTTCCCATCTTCGGGTTACCATGTGATGACGTGAATGATGTTGTTGGACCTCATGTAAATGAATGGTAACAACCATTCTTCCAAACCCGTTGCCTGTCCCTGATTATATGTTACCATTCTCCTACTTCTGGAAGTTTTGGAGCCTGCAAGCGGCAAGGCTTGTCCATTCCCCACGTGAAATGATGCTGGTGAGTTTGCCGTGCTTCCAATTGAGGCTCTTGAGACTTCCAGTATTTGCCCGTCTGCCAGTCGTGTTTCTCTAGCTGGCTCCTGTCTGCTTGTGGATGAGCCATTCCTGGCTGTTCTGGCCATTTTTAACGGCGATTGTCCTCTCGACCTTCTCGAGAAAGGGACAAGTGTTGAGGAGGAAGCTTCTTCCTCCGCAATCCTTGATCCTACAGCCTGATGTCTGCTACTTGCTGGCGATTATGAGAACCAGTGTCTGTACGGAAGTTGGCCTCTTTCCGAGTGGGGTTTTGTGCCTGGAGGTAGTGGTTCTTCCTCCTGAAACAGTGTTGCCGCGTGCAGTAACCCTGCCCATTGTTGTCTTGGGAGAGGGTACAAACCTTCTGGTTGTGGGTGGGCGGGCGAGTGTAGCCCTGGCACGGTTGCTTGGAGAGAGTTCCCGGACGGGTGTGCATCGGCGTAAGAACTTGCTCTAACTCCTGGAGAGAAGATAGGATTTGACCTCGTACGCATTCTCTGCCTCGATTCTGCCTGTGGGGGTGGTAAGTGGTACGAACTCCCACTTCGCACGACTGCTGGCCATCCTGCTGGGGGTCGGAGCTCTCCCTGGTACCGGGGTGAACCTCGACTTTGTCTCGACCTCCCTCTCCGTGGCTCATTCTGAATAGACATGTTCTCCAACAGATCTTCTATTACCCTGTCCACGTCCTGATTACACCGTCTATTCATGAGACAGGAATTCCCCTTGGTGCACTCATCCGCAGTGTGGTTGTACCATCTGCATTTCGTGCAGTAGGCTGTTGTCGATGAGACTAACTTGACTTCTATCATGTCCCCCTGCCTTGTCCTTACCCAGATCCGATCGACTAATCTCGCCCGGTAGTTGGCATCGATCTCACATTTGATGTTAGCCAATCTCGGTTCCGTACCGAAATGATCGCGCAGGAAATCCCGAGTGACTGGGCCTATCATATATGCCAAGGCCGATTTGAAGTACACATAGGCATCGAGAGGCACTTGCAGCCCCATTACCCAGAAGGTTCTTTCCTCTTCTCCCATGCAAAATTCCTTCCATCCGATTTGGTCATCCAAGGTTTCATCTCAAAGTAGTAGCTTCTCCCTCTAAGTTGAACCATCCCTTCTCCCCAATTTATCATCCATTTGGCTACTACCTTGTCCTTCGATACATACGAGATCATATTCGGTCCTTCGAATTTCACTCTACCTCTACTAACAGAAGGATCAAAGATGTGGTCTCTTCTCCACCCATTTTCGTAGGCACGCACTAAGTCCTCCTTCACTTTCCCCGGTAGATCCCTCGCTGCTTCTCTGAACATGATTACCACTGTTCTCTCCATCAACCATCAGATTTTGATTTCGTTGAAATCTCCATCTACGGTAACTACGGCCTCGTTACCATCGATTATGACATCCTCAAACGAAATTTCGTCGGACATAATGCCCTCATCATAACACATTGACAACAGATGTCTGACCCTATCATCATAGGAGTCATCCGGACGTATCCGAGCTCCTTGGGGAGATCACCCTCCCACAGAATCTGATGCGTTATCCTCCATTTCCAATTCCACTGCTTCCTCCGCCATGGCTGTCGGTAATCCCGTTCCCTGTACTGTTCTGTGAGGATCCGTGTGCCTAGCTAATGTCCCACCAATCCGACTTTGGTTTACGTGTTCTATGCCCGTTTTCCGTGGATGGGCGATGGTAAGGGCATTAGGTCTAATTAGTGCGTTGGGCCGCTTAGGCCGTTGGGCCGATGGTCGTGGGCTCCGTTTGAATGGTAGCGCTATGTTTTTGCTGGCTATGTCCGTTCTCTCGCGTCATTGCCCCGCGTGTTATCCTACGATCGCCCCCGTTGTTTCGAACAGAAAGGTAATCGTTTTAACTTTACGGGTGGGAGTGAGATACGGCGGGAGACTGCTACTCTAGAGGTCGACTACGAAGTCTGGCTATACCCTATTGTTACGGCCTTCTACGCCCGTTTCGCTTGGTGTAGGCGGTAATGGTGTGTGCTCCTGTCGGCACCAAGGACAAAACAAAAAAGGGCAAGCAGAACGGGACGAGCAAGCAAACCCCGACTCCGAATAATTGTACAACCAGGAAACGTCGATCGTCCACTGCTATTCCTCTCACCAATCGAACGGCGATACAAACTAACTGCACAGAAAACTTCGCATCATACAGATTGGATTTTTTACCCATGAGCAATCATCGTTATGTGACCAGCAGTTGCAGGGAGAAATTCACCCCGGTGAAGGTGGCTCCTCCTAGGTGGGAGTTTTGATGTCCTTACCCTGTATCTCGTGCTGATGTCAGCTGGAAACCCGCAAGCGAAATAGAATTGGCTAGGCATGCGTGGGGATGTTCCTTCTCCGGAGTAGGTCTCTCTGATAACTTCCTGTCTGCAATCGATGTGAGAAACTTACTGTGAGAGACTTACTGTGGTGTACACTGTCACGAGGCGGGGCTATGGCCGTCAGGTGAAGAAGGGGCATACCGTGAGAGGTTCACGTCGCTATGGGTAAACCCTAGCGAGCCGCTTTCACCGTGGCAACTTCGTGTCATGGCGGCACGGTACCACTTGACGGGCCGGTCGGCCACAATGCTAGATTGAGCCAGGTCGGCGACGCGAGTCTGCGAGCACAAAACAGCGTCGTAGGAGGCATTCCCTCTCGCCCTCCCAGGCCTCGTCTCCCACCTCACAGTACTACCTACCACCACTCCTAATTGTAGGCATACAAGGAACCCTGTAGCAGCCAGAACCATGCTCGTCAGAGAACATGCGGGGGCTGCGTCCCGTGGTACCTTTCGAAAAATTATTCGCAGCCAAAGGCTACGTCTTACCCCGTTGCACTTGGTCGTGTAGCGGGGCATCCTTTTTATGGAAGTGTCGACAAGTCCTAATGGGGTTTATGGGGAGTCTACAAGGTGCACGGTCGGGGGCAGGTCACTGGCCGGTAGCCGAAACAGTCGGCTCAGAGGTTGGCGCGCGGGCGACCAATGGCAGGTTGCATAGGTCGTTGTTTGGCCATGGCGGGCGTCGTCCGGCCTTTCCTTTTTTGGGGTGGACGTTTTTTTTTTTTTCGTTTCGGCCTTCGTTTTTGAAGGGGGGGCGGGGCAGGGGGTCGGGGTTGTTTTGGGGCAGGCGGGGTCTAGTAAGTGATAAGTGACGGAAGGGATGGCCAAACGCCCTTGCTCCACCACTGTGCAAATTGTGATGTGAATGAATGAACTTCCCGCTAGAACATGGAAGTATACACAATTTTTGTCTTTTGTGCATGTGCTGAGTAGTGTAGTGAGGCCCAAAGGTAAGGTTCAGGGCATAGCCTCACCATTCTTGAAATTTGCAAAATGGGAATGAACTTCTCGCTAGAACATGGCCAGATGCACCCGCCATATTTCTTGTCTTTCTTTCACATTTCGAGAGTGGTGTGGTGAGGACCAGAGTCCACAACGGTCGATCGATGGTGGTGGAGGCGGGAGGAGTGAGAAAAGGGCCACCTCGCCTGTCCTGCTCCTCGCTCCCGTTTGGCTGCGCTCCCGCGCCCTGCGTGGTACAAAGTTCTTTTTCTGGGGAGCGTCACAGCTGGGAAGCGTTTCAGCCCCGTATCGTTCCAGCATCCCACAACTGGGATGCATGTCATCCTTGCGCAACGGCCATGCTGTTGTCACATTTACACTTTCTTACACAGCCACGGTCCTATGACCGCATTTTGCTTTTCATCCAAAGAGCCGAGCTTGTTGTCCAGAGCCCAAGTCTTGGTGAACCAAAGTGGGCCCTTGCGCTTTCTGTCGACCAAGATGGTGATTCTCAGGGGCTTTCTGATTTGTGCCTGCATCTGTCCTTTTCCAGGTAAGTCCCCTTTGAACACTGCATTATTCCTAGCTTGCCAAATAGCATACATGATGATACCCCGGGCTGCCTGCCCAATACATATCCCCAACCCGATGAGTAATTTACGACATTCGAAGTGATGCCTGTTTCAATCCAGTTATCAGTCCATTGGAATGCATTTGAAGAGAAAGCTGTCCAGTGTTTTTGCCACCATTGCCAAACTCTCAGGGAAAAAGGGCATTGAATCCAGATGTATATGGTTTTCTCCCAAGCCCAGGAACACCTTCCACAGACCCGGGGGACCTCCCTTTGTTTTGCTGACAACCATTCTGTTGATGGGATCACATCTAGGGATTGTAGTCAGAGTAGACTAGTTATTCTTTGTTCCAGGAGTTTCTTGAGCTGTTTCCATAGTCCCGTTACTTTATCTTCGGTGATGATCTGTGGATGTCTATCTGCCCATCTTGTTACAGCCGTACTGGTTGTTTTTTTTTTAGTCTGGTCTCTCTGCACTGCTAAGCCTATTTTTGGGTGTGCATTGTGCTAGAGGTTGGAATCTCTCTTTCCTGCCTTGCATGTTCCAACCTTGAGTAGTTACTATCCCCTCTCCAGAGGAAGGCCGCCAACTGCCTTTTCAGTGTCTTAAGCCCTCCATTACTCATGGGCCATAATATGGCTTCGTACCAAAGTGTGGCTAGTACTACGTTGTTTATGACAAGGGCCTGCCCGCAGATTGATATAGGCTTGTTGTTCCACCCCGGGCCTGCGTTGGCCCTGCCAGCCATTCGTCGTTAGTGACGGGCTTTCCTTTGGTTGTGACAAATGCCCCTAGGATTCTAAGAGGTTGCTTGGGAGTCCGTGATTCAGCCCAAGGCTGGTGGGGGGTTGGGAATTGTGGATCCCTCCACACAATTCCAGGCCCTCAGTTTTCGTTGGCTCCAACACCTCATTTTTTCTTGAAATTCTTCTACCTTCCCTTGGGTCCCCCTGGCTTTGGCACAAATCGCGGACCTAGCCCCAGAGCCCCCCCCCGAGACTGACCCCTTGGTGTGGCTTGAGGATAGGTATTGGAGGCTACCAAGGAAGTACAGGAACGGGGACCGCACAAACGAGCAGTGGCTACTACTCCTACAAACATGGAGGAAACTTCCCCCCCAAGAGAAGGTTAACAACAGTCGTATTTTTCATCACCACTTCAGGACACCCTTTACCACTTCAGGATGCAGCCTGCCTAWTCAGGTGGTTTTCAGGGTCTTCGGACCTTTCACCACTTCAGGACCATTCAGGTCTGAAAATCCTGAATGGTCCTGAAGTGGTGAAAACTCTGAAGACCCTGAAAACCACCTGTTTAGGCAGGCTGCATCCTCAAGCGGTGAAGGATGGTTTTCATGGTCTTCGGACCTTTCACCACTTCAGGACCATTCAGGATTTTCAGACTGCCCAAAACTCTCACTTGACCATCTCAGGACAACCTTCACCACTTCAGGATGCAGCCTGCCTAAACATGTGGTTTTCAGGGTCTTCGGACCTTTCACCACTTCAGGACCATTCATGATTTTCAGACTGCCCAAAACTTTCACTTCAGAATTTTCATTCCTTAATTTTCAGCTACCCGATAACCGTTTGTGTCCCCCCCCCCGATCGTACGGAACCAGAAAGGTGGGAGGAAATAGTTAGACAACCCCTGTTTGGTAACAGGATGATTACGCGTGAGGTGTAGTTCGGACCCCCCATGGAAGGGCTGGATGAAACACGGGGCCCGGAGGGTGGGTGACCTTTGGGACACGGACGCGGGAGAGTGAAAGAGCATCGAGAGAATGCGAAGATGGTTGCGGTATTGCCACTTCACAGAATCTGCACTAGATGAGCTCATTGAAAGTTTCCCCCTTCACTGGTTTTTCATCCTTCAGAAGGGCCCTCGTTTAGAAGAAGGAGACTGGGTTGGGCTACCGGGCCATGAAAAATAAGTCGGTCTATGCACCTAGTAGAACAAAGACAAGTGTTGATCGAAGGATTCTCCATCCAAGAGAATAGTCGACTTCGAGGGAGCCGACAACCCTTCTTCTGGAAGGAGGAAAACGAAGTATATTGAGTCAGAGTGATTGACGAGGGAAGAGGTTGGAGGGCCTAAGAAAAGCCCAAGAAGGGTGGGGAAGGCAAATACGACATCGTTAGCCAGCCTTAAGACCAAGTCAGTATACTGGATACTTAGACCCAAACGTAGTCTGTGTGACGTTGTAGAAGATATATGGTATTGTCACCTCAATACTAAGCGTGATCTGCTCAAGCCCATAAAGTGGTTTGGTGAATATGGGAAGAGGCCGACAAAAATCTCTGCCCTGCAGTGACAAATCACGCACCAGTGCCTACCGACCAATGACTGGTTGATAGATCACACACAATTAGACCAATAGGGGCGGGCACTGCTATGGTGCTATAAATGCCTTCAAAGCTACCCCGGAAAGAAGCGCTCCAAGACGATCGAGCACATCTTCCTTCAGTGCCCAGCGGCCGTATTACTATGGAGGTGATGGGACATGATTTGGCGGCATATGGTGCCAAACTCATCATGGCCATGGGACTGGAGGGCCTTACTTCTGGGACATTACCCCCAGATCCGAGATAACACATTCGAAGAGAACATGTTCCGTCTTGGTAGACGCGCCGTCTTGTGGGTAATATGGTGGAGAATGTGCATTCTGGAAATTGAGGGAGCATGAGTGGAAGACGGGGAGGTCATAGAGCAACTACGACTTCTAGTACAATACGAGATTACAACCCAGTAGCCGACGACTAAGGGAAAGCTGAACCAAGTACATACCAAGGGCGATATCAATAGGATCATATCCGAGTTCGGTGAAGACTGGTTGGGAGGGAAGAGGGAGGGATGTGTGGCAAAGGTGAGCTGGGCAGGGGATGGTCAACCTGCACACCAACAGGAACATCGGCAGGATGAGGAGGGGAGGCAACAAACAGTGGTTGAAAAGGATTATCAACTACATTTTCATGAGTGGACAAAAGTTTACCTTAGGGACCCGTTACAACCTGCCCTGGAATTTTTAGACCCCTTCCCTCCCCACCTGTGGTCCCTGGAAGAAATCCCACTCGACTCTACCTAAATACGGCTCGTTTGCCTGGCGCTATGTGCAGTTAAGGCGAGCATCTCTCAGAATTTCTGCAAAAAACGACAAAAACGACAATTGAAGCCTCATGGAAAATATTGGGTCCAGCAGTGCCGATATGAGAAAACACAGCGGGGTCAGGCGAGAAACGGATGGAGGTTTCCACTGGTGCCCCCAGTGGCTCCTTCCCTTTTTCTCCTGAGCCAGCAAAACCAGCTCTCAAGGATGAGGAGCCTGCTTCTCAGCAGGGCTTCAACAAAAAGACAGTTGGGACTGGGGCGGGTTGAGGGAGGGAGGAGCCATATGTAGCAAACGGTTTCTGGCGCCGGCTTCGAGGTGCAGAGGTTCCCCCCCTTCCAATAAGCTTGCTCAGTTTATCCCCTGGATCCCAGGGCAATCATTGCTGGCAGGAACTTCCTATGGTTTTCTGATGTATTCCAAATTCAGTTTGTACATGGGACGCTGAACCCGTTTTCCAGCACGTGATGCTCCCCACCAATAGATGGAACCTCTCCCCCGGTGCTAGTGTTGTCTGCTGGTACCAGCACCTCTAACACCGGCGGAACGTGCTTTTTCCACAAAAAAAAAAAGGTTTCAACCTCGAGTGAAGGGTTCTACAGCATAGGTGCCCGCAACTCTTCCCATTTTGCACAGTTCATTGCCCTTCGAGTCAAAGCGGGACCAGACTCTGATTTCCACTGCTCCTTCCCATTCTAGCCCATGAGATATCCCAACTTCTTCCACAAATCTAAACCACCAATACCGCGCCCAACTATGAAAAGCCGATAGGACCGTTAACACGCTGCGTCTCACGCGCTTCGGGTTGGCCTCGACTAAAATCAAACATGGGCCCGAATGGTACCGGAAGACTCCGGGGTGGAATACGGGGTCGGATGCAGTTGTAGGCCGGTAGTTGTCCGTGTGTATGGATGGCCGTTTCGAAAAACGCTGCGCCGCAAGAAAAAAAAAACAAAACAAAACCTGAACATTCTTTCGTACAACGGTCTGGCGGACGACCATTTTCGGTGGGTGGGAAAAAGCTCTTGGGGTTTCTGTCTAGCGTGCACATGCGTCGGGCAGTGGGAGGGGTGTTGCTCGCCGTGCGAGCATCAGCCTTGGGCTATGGCGTGTTCACCTGGCCGTGCGTGTGGGGGGGCGGGTGACGGTGTGTGTGTGTGTGTATATGTGTGTGTGTGTGTGTGTGTGTGTGTGTGTGTGT
>BFEA01000141.1:1682771-1697771 GCA_003427395.1 Chara braunii
TTTTTTTTTTTTTTTTTTTTTTTTTTTTTTTTTTTTTTTTTGAATCTATCTCATTTTTCTTGATAGTACGCATCTATCTCATCCTCTCACTATTCTATATATAGTATGGGGGAACACCAACCAACCCGGATCCCTCCCTTGCCCACAGGGTAGGTTGGCACCACAGTTGTGGTGCGAGGGCAAGGTTGTACCAGTCCCTCATCACGGTGACGAGGGGTGAGCAGGCATTGCCGACGGGGGAAGTCGGCACTAAGCTAAGTTTTTTTACTTCGGTCAATTTCTGTATTTTTCTGGGATCTTTTATTTATACTTGATCTTGTATAAATCTCGGTAAGCCACTTTCTCTATGGGAAACGCTTTCGAAAATTTTACGAAACCAAGGAGTTAGTCAGATTTTGTCTTTTTCAGGGTCCAACTTTTCTGACTCTTTTGCTTAGTAAAAATCTGGAACAACTCCTTTTCTAAAGGAAGTGCTGCTCAAATTTTTGCTAATTCAGGGAGTTAGACAAAATTAACCCTTGAAAAATCAAAGTCATTTTAGATTATGAATTTAGCTTTGTATGAATTTTGGAATAGCAGTTTCTCTACGGGAAGCGCTACCGAAATTTCTGCAAATCTAAGGAGTTTGTTAAATTTTGTCTTAGTTGAACTCATGTCTTGTTTTCTGAGTTCATATCTGACTTAGTATACATCTAGGAAGTCTCCCTTTCTAAAGGAAGCGCTACCCAAATTTTTACTAATTCAAGGAGTTAGACAAATTTTGACTTTCCAGAGTTATGGATTGTTTTTGTATTCATATTCGAGTTATTATAAATTCTAAGAAGACACTTCTCCTACGGGAAGCGCTGCCGAAATTTCTTTAGTTTAGAGGAGTTAGATTATATTTTGACAGGTGACAATGCTGATAATCCACTCTACATAGAGGAGATTCTGGCAAAGGTCTACCTTTTTATTAGGCACTTACTTAAGGGTAGACTCAGGATTAGTCAAGTAGAATGATCCTTGATGAAATTATGATATGGAGATTACTTTCGATTTGGACTTATAGATTTAGCTTGGGGATTGACCTGTCTTGTGTTACAGGTCCTCGTGATCGTTTGGTTTAGGAGCTGGAATAGATTTCGCTTGATCCTATGAGGATCACCTTCTGTTATCACTGATAACAGATCGGTTGCCGATTCGCCGGTCTATGACTCAACTCCATTCATCCTCAATACTCAATCTAAAAGGCTTTAGCTCTGGTGATTTTATTGTTTTATTAAGGTTTCACCCGAACTTTTATTGAATGGCCATTTAACAAAGGTACTGAGTATTTAATTATGGTTGGTTGGACAGAGGTTGGGGCTTGCATGGCTAAAGCGAGGGGTATGAGTGTAGGGATTGGTTGGAGTTGACTCTGTGTAGTGCGTGGATTCTTGTTTGAGTCTTTGATGTGATTGCAAGTATGTTTTGTGGTTCGGATTTTGGACTTGATTGCCTACGATCACACATTTATATATGGTTGTGAGGAGTCTCACTGGGAGTGTGAGAAATGATCGTCACATACTTATTCCCCCTTACATGCTTATATATGTATGTACCTATGTTGGCTGTTCGCGTGGCCTGAGAGGGTTCACGCTTAAGGGTTAAATTGGGGTTCGGATCAAGAAAGGGGAGATAACCCCTCTATTTTGTTGTATGTTTCTTGAAGATTTCTTAGCCGGACGTTAGTCCTGAGCCTGGATTCGAGGTCCTTGTCCAGGATACCCCAGGCCCTAAACTCTGCATGGAAGGAATCTCCCCCCCGTGCAGAGCCTATTTGCCCTGCCTGCCGAGACACTCAGCTTAAAAGTCGGAGGTCTCGCGGCGGCCGCACGACTATTCCTTCAGCCGTGAAATATTGTGAAGGGGCAAGCCTTCACGATACTCTGAGTCTGACACTTGAGTGTCATAAGCGGTACTCGGATCCACGAAGGACCGCTCGATTATGGACACTACATAGAACATCATCATTGCAACTGCTTGCAGATGATTGCATTGCTAGTCGATATGAATAGGCTCTGTGTCTGCGCGGTTTTATACTAAGTCTCGCGCGTGTCGCCTATCTGATTTTCGCATCGGAAAGTTATGAGATAATTACTAAGGGACTAGGAGTGTTGTCGCGTCGTTTGTTCTGTGTATGAGTGCGTACGTTGTTATTTTTTTATGTTCTTTACAGTGGTGTGCGCGTGATGTGTGAGATGTGTCCTAGTCGACCGGCAACGAGTCGCGCTTGGGACCTTTGCCCCCCAAGATGTCGGTTCCCGAGCGGGTCCGATAGAGGCGTATTACCGCTCATACCCCCTATGCTACAGCAAACGAGAAACGCCCTTGGCTGGTCCACCTCTGCGATTGCAGCTGATTAGCTTTCGTACCGTGGACTGGTAGTTCAGCGCTACGCCCACCTAAGGGAGGTGACAACTCCCGTAAGGTGGAGGTAATTCGTGCCTCGCGTAGGCCCTATCTTGTCGTAGGGGCTCGCGAGAGGTATGGCTGGCGCACTCGGCCGGAGCGGCTTGTGGAAGCTCCATGTATGTTCGCGACGAGGATTTAAAACCAACTCCTGCGTGACGCGACCGGGAGGGTCCTGCACTTCCTTGGGCAGTGCCGGACCGATGTGCACGACAGGTGGCGCCGTTGCCGAGGATAACGGAAGCATACTGTTGTCCCTGGTGGAACGACATCCGGGTATATGATAGAGAGAAAATAGGCATATGAGGAAAGACCAAATACATAGTGCCTGCCAAGGCTATTTATGATAAAATAACCATTATTAATATAATAAATTATATCTCTGATGTGATTGATTGTTTCGGTTAGAAAGTCATGAGGGAGATCCTATAGGGAGAAATGGGGTTTATTAAGATAAGTTCTATGGGAACGGAAATAGGGTAGGACCTGTTAGGCCTGGACCATAGGTTAGTTATAGTAGGGGTCTGATGTGGGATGTGATAGGTAGGATCAGATTTCTGAATGAGGTGGTGTGTTTTTCTTAAAACAGGGAAAGTCGAGTAAGGACAGTCAGCAGAGATTCAGGGGCTATAGCAGATGGTGAGGGGAAGGTCCTGACGCTCGAGGACCTCATTGAGGCTATGGATCAGCGGGAAAGGACGCCAAGTAATGTCCCCAAGGTTGATACTTTCCACTTTAAAGGGGAACGAGTTTCTAATTGGCTGGACTTGGTGGAGCAATCCTTGGTAGGGTTATCGGATGCAGTGAAGTTCCAACGCATCTTGAAGTATGTGCTTCATGGCCACCACCAAGAGGTGGAGAAAGTTATAAATGCGGCCAATGGTAGCTGCCATGTTCAAAGATGGGATGCAAAGAAAGTATAGGCTAGGCGATAGGCTGCTAACCACGGCAGATTTGGAGGCCATGAACAAAGACGACTTCACCACGATGGGGGCGTTCGTGCAGGGATTTAAGAAAAAGGCAAGGAAGGTTCATGCCATTTCAGAGGAGGCGCAGTGCGCTATCTTTTTGGGGCTGCTCACCGCCTCGGAGGCTGCAGAGCTGACAAGCCATGGAGGAGGAAGCGAGAAACTCACCTGGGCCACTATTGATAAAGGTGTGGCGGACGGAAGTCTAGACCAGGCGGAGCAGTATCAGATGCGCCTGCAAAGACGCAAGAGAAAGGAAAGGGATGCCACAGCGTCTGGGACCCCAGGAGTAAGAAGAATCATTATCGACGTACTTGCAGAATTGGGCTATGGAAAATACGTGGTAATACAAAAGAAAGTAGTGACTGCGATCCAGGGAAAAGGAAAGGATCAAGTGGTGGAGGAAGCCGTTCAAGAGGAGTGGGAAGACGAAGAGCCTGTACCCCAACACCTTTCGAAGGCGCTACGGAAGCAGCGCAATTTAGCCCAGTGGGGGCAAGGCTCAGGAAAGGGGCAGGCGCCCCAAACAGTAGTAGTTGCATCGCCAAGTGCATCGGCTCCATGAAGTAGTGCGGGACCCTCGCAAGCGGCAGTACCACCATTCGGGCAGTGGTCATGACCTATGTACAACACTTTTGTACCACGGGGAAGTCCAGCTCCGCCTGGGCAAATGGTACCATACGCTGGGCCCCAAGCAAGTATGCCGCCTCCAAGTTACCCCGCCGCTCAGGCCCAAACCATGACCCGCCTCCGTCGCCCGCACCTAGTTCATAAGGAAGTGTGGCTAGTGGAGGTAATCAAGGCCAGGGTAATCAGGGGAATGGAGGGAGAGGTGGTGGAAGAGGACGTGGCAGAAATGGTGGTGGCCGGGGAGGTCAGCGGGACAGCCAAGGTTACCAGGGTCAGGGAAATCAAGGTAATCAAGGGAGCCAGGGAAGCGGGAAAACCCGTTTTGATTGGAGAACCGCTATATGCCAGCATTGCGACAAACAAAGTCATACCTTACGGTTCTGCAGTACTAGGCGGGAAGATGAAAGAGTGAGACTGATCTACTCCAATATGGACGACGGTATATACGATCAGTTCGGGGATTATATTGACAAGAAGGTCCTTGGCGAAGTAAGGGCGGAAACCCAAAGAAGGGTAGCCGCACGACAAGTGCCACCTTCCACATTCAGATTATGGAAGGAGAAGGAGGATCCACCAATTAGGGTGGAAGAAGTAGAAAATGATAAGGAGGTGACTCAGAGGCTACGGGCAGGAGATATAAAGGAAGAGCCCATAGTCGTTGAGTCAGAGGAAGAAGTGAGGAAGAGAAAGTAGAGTTTGCGTCAATCCTTCTAGGAAAGATGGAGGACTTGTGGGAAAAGATGGGGAGATACCGATAAAAGTTGGTAGATCTTTGCGAGGAAGTGAAGGGATGGAGGGTTGGTATCCCCAAGATATTCCTCTACGAGTCCAGCCCAGAATCGATGTCAGGGCGACCCGGAGTAACTACCATGGGATCAGGCCTGTGGTCTGGGATGTTGACTAGACCCCCTATGGCTCAAGGAAGACTAGCACAAGCAGCTCGTACTCGAGGCCAGGCTAAGGCCAGTGCACGCCAGGAACCTCCACGGAAAGAGCGGAAGCCGGAGAAGAGAAAGGAAGCCGTGGAGGTAGAGGATGAGGACGAGGAGGAAGAAAAAGACGAAAGGTTGCGCCAAGAAAGAAACCAGAGGGCGAAGCAAAGGGCTAGGATTCCTAGGAAGAGAGAAGCCTGAGAGGAAACCGAGCCGATCCTGCGCGATGTGCCGCCCAAGAAAAAAAAGTATGAGGTCTGGCTACAAGAAGGATTTGACGTGGAAAGGGTAATTGATAGGTTGTTGGAGGGCCACAACGACCTGATGACCCTGAAAGAGCTTTTGGCGCCAACACCTAAGCTCCGCGATGGGTTGAAAGGGAGATTGTCACGGCGCCTGGTGCCCAACGTCCATCTGAGTATGATTCTACCAAAAGAGGCAGAATGAGCGGAAACGGGGACGAAGATGGACTGGAAGTGTGTAGCCTGTGGCATGGTGGATTTGGTGGTAAAAGGCTCCAAGTGCGCAGCGATGGTGGATACGAGAGCAGAGATGAATATTATCCGCGAGGCTGACGCACTCAGGTTTGGGTTAGAAATAGACCGCTCTGATTGCGGCATCCTACATGGAGCTAGCTGCAAGACAGTGTTTTGTGGGACAACCTCGAACGTACTTATCGAGGTTGGGAGAGTAAAGGTCAGAGCCTTCTTTTTCGTTATGCCAGACGTGGACCACGGAATCCTTCTAGGAAGATCCTTTTTGTGCAGGATGGAGACGTTGATATTTAATAAGCACGATGAAACTCTGATCCTAATCATGTGTGATCCTGCCTGTGGAAACTACGAGGTAATCACCTGCAGGAATACAGGACCGCGGAGTATAAGGAACCGGCCCAATCTTGGCTCGTTCACAATTGAAGAATCAGAGGGCGAGTGTCGGAGGCTCCTTATGGAGCCAGAGGAGGAAGAAAGGGGCGAGGCATTTTCCCTCTGTTTATCGGACATGAACAAGGCCATGGATATAGTGGCCACACACAAGATGGCGAATCCAGACGCCATCCAGGCACTGAGGGAACAGGTCCTGGAATGTCCCCAGGCTGGGGAGATTGAGTTGATATATCAACTCCCAGGTGGAAGGAGGAACCTTGCATTAATGCAGGCGCAAGCCGTAAGCCGTTTTGTTTTAGGGGACGACTTAAGCAGGGTTCCCAAAGGCGGTACAAGACGATAAATAAGAAATGCTGCCCAGTTCCCGTACTCGTTACCGAAGATGAAGAGGTATACTATGAGCGGGAGCAAGGTTTGATACGGCAGATGAAGGAGAACGCCTCAACAGGGCCATGCCGCATCAACAAAGGGAACGAAGGGAAGTTGATAATAGGAGAATCTGACTTCCTACTGCCCCAGGAAAGAGCGTTAATGGTGGAACTAATGAAGAAATGACATTGCGCCTATGCATTTAGCGATGAGGAGCGCGGCAGGCTGGATGTAGATAATATTACTATGATCCGCATCCATACCGTGCCGCATGAGCCATGAAACTTGAGGGGGGCGCGATATCCTAATCCTGATGAGGAAAAGAAGGTGGTAGATTACCTCGACGACAAGATACGTACGCATGTCGCCGACTATTCAAGTGGGCTATACGCATCCCCATGGTTTTGTTTCATTAAATCTAATGGGACGCTGCGATGGGTGCAAAATCTACAACGGCTGAATGCGGTGACTGTGTGAGATGCGGGAGGATTGCCAAATGCGGATGCGCTGGAAGACCTATAATCTCACTCATAGACCTTTACTCCGGATACGACCAGTTTCCAGTCTATCCGCTAGACATGCCAGTAACGACAATGCACACGCCTCGAGGGCTGATCCACATGAATGTGGCTCCACAAGGGTGGACAAACGCAGTAGCAATGGTTCAGTGAACCATGATTCAAGCTACGCAGTCAGTCACTCCGCATATCACGCAGTCGTATATTGATGACTTGGCAGTGAAGGGGCCAACGGTGAAAGAGAATGATGAAGTATTGCCGGGAGTGAGATGTTTTGTCTGGAGACATATTCAGGACCTTGATAAAGTCATGAATCTGCATGAGGCCTAGTCCAGACACTGCATGAGGGAAACTACCGTCTTGGGGTTCGTATGTAATGAGAAAGATCGTCGGTCGGATGTAAAGAAGATAAACAAGATTATTGAGTGGCCAATACCATTCCACTCAATAACTGATGTTAGGAGCTTCCTCGGCATGTGTGGGTTTTGGAGGACCTTCGTCAAGAATTTCGCCGCCAAGACTGAGCACTAGAGGAAATTGGTTCGTCAGGATCAGGAATGGATCTGGGGTGAAGAGCAGGAGAGAGTGATGGCAGAAATGAAGGAAGAGTTTCGAGAACTTAGGGGACTGGTATCGGGAGCGTCAAACTATGATGCCACGAAAACAAGACGATTCATTGTTGAGACGGATGTTGGTCCGACTGCCTTGGGTGAAGTTTTTATTCAGGCAGATACAGAAGAGAAGGAAAGACCGCTGCGATTCGAAAGTCGAACTCTCAGTACGACTGAGAGAAATTACTCTCAGTTCAAGAAGAAAACTCTCGCCGTCCTTCACTGCCTGCGAATTTTTCGAAACTATATCTTTGGCAGGAGATTCATATTGAAAGTGGACCCGATTGCACTAGCTTATTCCCTGAGGAATTGCGTTCCATCGGATCCGACTGTTGCCAGATGATTGACGTACAGTTGAATGTTTAATTTTGAGCTGTAACGGATTCCCAGGAATAAGAATAGGGCGGACGGGCTGAGCCGTATCAACTGGGACAAGCAAGAGGAGGAGGCGGTAGAGAACACGCCCCCAGTTGATGGCTTCCTGGATCAGGAAGAGAACATCCGCCTGCACATTAATAAGTGGTCCCCGCGAGTGCCTAGCTACGTTGGTCATCCCATCTCGCATGTGCCAAACGGGTATGAGTAGAAGGTAGAGCTGGTGCTCAAGCCTTTCGAAGAGGAAGATCCATGGGGCGGCAAAGACGTCCAGTGGATGATGAAACTGGCATTGGCAGGTTCACATAGTCTGGTGGAGGAGGTGAAAACTATAGAGGAAGGACCGGATCAGGTAGAGAGGCACGAGGAATTGATGAGAGGGATATATCTCCTCGTCAATACACTTATATAGAGAAACTTTGATCAGATAAGCTCGCTGAATCCAGTCGAGAATGAGGATGTGGTGCCAGAGAGCCAGGATGACGAGTTTGAGGAGGGAGAGATCAAAGAAGCATTCTGTGCAGAGGAGTATGATGGGATCTACTAGAGCTGAGACTTCTCTTATCGTGTGAAATGCGGGATAGGGATGCAAGTGAAAGAGCCCAAAAGATGAGGCGTCTCTATTTGGTAAGAGATGGTCATCTTTTTGTAAGAAGGCAAGTGGGAAATCCCATGAGGGTTGTATGTGGTTCGAACCGTCAGATCGATGTTATAGCTGCGCTTTATGATGGCATCGCGGGAGGGCACCGAAGAGTTAGTGCCACATATGCCAAGATAAGCGAGCTATATTATTGGGATTAGATGATGGAGATGGTTTACAAATTCTGTCGTTCCTGCGTACCTTGTCAAGAACGATCTCCGCTAAGGCCAGAAGAGTCGCTGCATCCTAGGCTAGAAAGGGAAGTGAGGGTCGTAGTACATCTCGACTTGCTCTTCATGCCGCTTGGGGATCATGGCTACAGTTATATCTTCGATGCACGCGATAACCTTTCTAGCTTTGTAGATGGGCGGACCATTCGTACAAAGACCGGGTCAGTATTGGTAAGCTGCATCGAGGAGTACTACCTGCGTTATCCCTTTGTCAGAGAATTCGTAATGGATAGAGGGTCGGAGTTTACCTGCCAGGAGGTGCAAGAGTTGTTATCAAGGTACGGCGTGGTAGCCAATTACACCACGGCCGCACACCCCTAGGCAAACGCTCCAGTTGAGAGAGGACATAGTACCATTACGAACCTGCTGGCTAAGTGGAGTGAAGGTAGGCCTAATCAGTGACCAAGGTACCTGAGGGCGGCATTCTTTGTCGAGAATATTACGGTAAAAAGAACCACTAAGTACGCACCAGCCATGCTATGGTATGGGAGACACGCTGCTTTCCCAATCGAGAACTTCTTAAAGACTTGGAGGCGTCAGGACTTGGAGATCAACCTGTCTCTTGAGGAATTGCTCGATATTCAAGCGTGGCAGGTGGGTGCGATAGAGGAAAGAGTTCAAGAGGCGTCCAACCAAGTGGAAAGGAGCCGTATGGACGATAAGGCTCGTTGGGACCAGTTGGCGCGAGTACGAAAGGTACCGTTGGCAGTTGGAGACGTCGTACTACTATATGACTCGTCCCTGGAAAAGCAGTGGTCCACGAAACTTGACAAGAGATGGTTAGGACCCCATCAGATTGTGCGGTGTGGAGATTTCGGCACCTACCAAATTGAGAAGTTCGATGGGACAGAATGGAAGGACTGGGTGTCAGGAACGAGATTCAAGAAGTTTGTGGCCAGAGAAGAGGTGAGATAAACAATCTAACTTCTTTAGAGTAGGAGGATGAGATGCATAGATTAGATAGGAGTGCATGATGTATGTGTTTGGTTTGGATTGAGCTTGCTTTATTTAACACCTGTTTGCTTACCCCAATTTGTGTCTGTCGTCTTCTTCGCCTGTTGTGCAGGTCTGACTTTGCGAAGACAGCCATGCCAAGGGGAGGGAGGGGGATACGGCCGCCACGAAGGCCGTTCGGAGCATCAGAAGGGTATGAGCGGCATGAGTCTCGCCATCGAGAGAGCACGCCCGTGTACGATGATGGGGATATAGATATATTTTTGGACGATTTCCGAAGGTATGCGGAGCACATGGGTTGGACCATGACTCAAACGATTGAGAGGCTGAGGGGAGCTGGTAGGTTTGCTGAGCCTATCGCACAGATTCGTAGGGAGGCGAGGACATGGCCAGAAGTGGAGACGAGGACGCAGGAGTTACGACCATCGCCTGTAGGGCCTGACGGCAGGCCGATCCGCCTAGAGATCGGGAATGTGGAGGATTTTATCCCCGTCTTCGAGCAGTTCATGCACGGCGAGGGGGCCTAATGAGGGATGAGTGGGCGAGGACATTACCCTTATGGTCCAGAAAGGCTAAGAGGCCCTTGGCCAGGCAGGTCAGAGACATGGCTCGAGACTGGGAGGGCTGCAGGGCACACTTGAGGGAGGCATTTCGACGACCAGAGCCACCCCAACCCAGAATTGAGAGACGCCAGAGGAGCAAGAGCTAGAGGGACCCTGAGCCCAAGGAGGACAGGCCATCTCGAGGGGGACGGATGACACTCGCCAAACGAGAGGAGTTGGTGCCTGAGACTGAGAGGCGAGGGGCATATCCTGAGTGCAGGTTGGGCCAGTGGTGTTCCATCGCTTTATTGAGGAAGGATTGAGAGGATCTCCCCAGCACACACGAGAGGAGATGCCAACATATGGAGAGCCTCTGCAGGAGTCGGAGACACATTTGGATGTCTCACAGTGGAGAGTGCCACCGATGAGTGAGAGGTGTGATGAGTCGGCCGAGGAAGTACCACGAGAGGAGACCCAGGACCCTGAGTGAGAGATGAGGCAGAGTACTGAGAGGGGGCATGCTATAGAGGAGGTGATAGAGGTTAAGGAGGATACTCCCCCTCAGACGCCGAGTGTGGGATTGAGATTGGGGAGTATGCCAGAGGGTGCGCACGGCAAAGAGGAGGAATCGCGGCAGGAGGAGAACCCACTACCATCACCAGAGACGGTCTCATCGCGAGGAGTGAGGGTAGAGATGGAGAGAGAGATAGCCGACCGGAGGAGAGAGGCCCTTGCTATGATTGACAGACATCTGGCTACACACGCCCCAGAGCACCCTGACTTGGAGGAGCCCGTACCTATGCAGCCACGCTAGGCAGAGAGAGAGATGGGAGTTGAGGTTCCGGGGAGAGCGGACCGTCGCACGAGGGAGAGAGTACGAGCAGGGGAGACGACTGAGGAAAATCGGGCCAGAGTTGGGAAGCGTTTAGAGGAAATCTGGAAGGAAAGGCAGAGGTTAGAGGAGGCAGGAGCACTCCCAGATCAACCACCGCCACCTAAGCCATATGAAAATAAGGAGATGTGGGACGAGTTCCTTGACCAGCATGGCGAGGGATTGATGGCTCCAGAAAGGGCAGAAGTTGGGACTTCGAGGAAAGCGAGTGAGTAATTGGACCGAAAGATCCGCTTTCTGGTCAAGACATCCTTTGATAGATATCTAATGTTGGAAGCTGATCTGGCCGGGAAGAAGATGAAGGAAGTGAGCCATGGAGTACGTCTGGAGGCGGTTGAGGCTGAGGTCCGAGAGCCCAGGGCATTGGTAGCTAGTCAAGCTGCCATCATCCAGGACTTGAGGCGGCAGCCTCGAGATGAGGGTGATAGGGCTGAAAGGGAAGAGTTTGCCGAGGTGGTGGACAGGGCAGAGAGTAGCCGACGTAAAGATTAGAGAGAGACAGGGCATGGCTTATCAGGGCAGCCGACCGCAGTTGAACTCCCCCAGAGGTCGCCCATGGGGAAACCCATCCTGGAGCCTAAGGAGGCGAAAGCCAAGAGGGAGGTAGAGAGAGAGACGTTCAAGTTCAGAGCCCCTACTGAGCTTGCCACTCTGCCTATGGCAGTTGAGGAACCCACGATGGCAGCTACGCCATTATCAATTGGGGAGGGGTTGCAGATGGCCAGCAGCGAGCCGGTTCAGGGCGCAGCAGAGGGGTCTATGGATGTGCTTCTCGAAGAAGTTCACACTATGAAGGAGGAGGCGAGTTTATTTTCACCTGGGCAGAGGATGGAGGAGCCTCCTGGGAGAGAGATGGGGAATACGATAGAGGACGTCATCGAGGGCAGGCCCCAGAGGTTGGATACACCTGAGTATAGGCCAGAGGGGATTGGGATACGGCTAGAGCCCAGTACTCAGGAGTTAGAGCCTGGACCAGAGGAGCCTTTGGATGTGCCCCAGTGTCATGAGGTGGTCAGGGAGGCAAGCGAGACACCATTATTACCAGGATCTGAAAGGAAAAAGAAGAGAGGTCGGAAATCAGGTGACTCATCTTGCTTCTTGTGCAAGAGCGAGAAGCACAGGGCCTTGCAGTGTCCTAAGTTCTGAAAGGACCTGGCTGAAGGGAAGGTCACATAGAGCGGTGGAAAGATGTATGATAGACAGGGTAGGGTAGTAGAGCGATCTGTCGATGGGGGTAGGGCTCAGTTGTACAAGCAGAACCAGGAGGAGATGAGTGAGTAGGGACTGGTTCGCATATGTGTGGGCAACCGCTAGGGTCTGTTCTGGTGAGGATGAGATGAACCTGGTTTGTAGGTCAGACACATGTTTTTATTTGATTTTTTTTTCCTAAGCATTGTTAGGAGGTTGAATACCTATGGCATTGAGTGTACAGATGGGGGATTACAGCATAGGGTGTCCATCGAGATTCGGACTATGTGAGATAGCGTATATATACTGAAGTTGTCTTTTTTTTGACATTGACAGGGGAATTTTGAGTTTGTTTTTGACCATGTACTATATTGAGGGTGACTTGAGTTGTTCTGAGTAATTCGTGGAACGAGATTATTGTGTACGTTTTTGGATGAGATATCTCATCCCTGAGTGTGTCCCTGAGTTGAGTACTATTTGAGACTACTCTTTGTATATGACGATCACAATCACTCTCACATGTGTGATTTTGTCCTGATGTATGCTGGTTTAGTGTGAAAGATGTATGAGGAACACCTTGAATGCTTTGTATTTTGAAAATGTGAATAAATGTGAACTGGTTACTCTTCGGTATACTCGTGTGACGTGCCCACGGGCAGGTGATAGGGCCAGGTATAAGAAGAGGAAGTTCAGTCTGTTATTGTGAAAAGGGTGAGAATCCCCAGGGATTTAAGAGTTATTGTGACTCGAATGTTTATTGTTGAATTGTGGTGGGGACCCATAAGTTGGTCTCTTGGTTTGAGTGGTTTATGGTTGAGACGCCTTTTGTGGGAAGGACAGTCCTTTTGTTTGTTGGAAGACTCATCTTCAGAAAGGGGAAATGTGTTAAGAGGTCGCATGAGAGTTCATCCTAGAAAGAGAAGGGATGACTGAGAGACCTATTGAGAGACACCTCCTTCGTATGAAAAGGGGGTGAATAGATTCAATGGCATGGTAGGTTGATTTTGAATGATAAAGCCTGACGAGAAGGACCACGTTTTTTGCTTAGCCATTGTTGGATTTTTTGAGAAAGTCGCAGTAAGTTTAATTGGGAGATGTCACAGAGAAGTAGTGTTTTTGCTCTGATCAAGTAAGGAGGTCACGGTGTCGGACCAAATACCCTTACAAGGGCATTTGGCCATGCTTTTGCAGTTGACACAGCGACGACATTGGCTACCGAGACGGGGCCGGTCCGAAATTCAAGGCGTGTGCGTTTTCGTACAGCGCTCTTAAACAATTTCCTCGACCATTCAGTCCAGGGCAAATTGGCGAGAAAATTTCATTAAGTATGTGCGCGCGTTATTGTGACGCGCGCTCTGATGGTTAGAGTCGGTAATAATACCCTTCGACCGAAGAGGTCGAGGGGTCGATTGGGTTAAGTGTTATGTCAGGTAAGCCTACGACATACACTGCGACGGAGGCTTAAGCATCAGTACGATAGTCAAATTAAAATTAATATATGCCCCGACCGTACGGCCATAACAATTAACAATGTGTGATCGTCAGGTTGAGGTAGCACCCTAAAATGCAAAGCGCTTGCTCAAGCGGTATACCACAAGTAAGACTCAGGTCTCGCCAGTCTTCCTACATATGGCGAAGCGTTTGCCTCTTGGACGATGATTTTCTGACTGCGCGGCCGCCCAAGCTTCCTCCCTTTCCAGAGGAAACATCATTGATGACCCTTGTGTCGTCCACATATGCCCTAGACACAGGTTGCTCAAACTGGTACCCGCCTATCTACCGGTACTTGGCGGCTAAAAGTGCCAACTTTTGTCTTCTTCTGATCGGTCTTGAGTACCTGGCGCGTTCGCCCCTACTTCGTGTGGTATCGGCCTACCTGGTACTTGTGTATTTTTCCCAATGTGCTAAGCTTGGTAATTTCCCGCCGTAACCATCGATGATACAAATACAGGTAAGTACCGGTCTTCGGGCCGTATGATCGACCAAATACCCTTCCAGGGCACACACTCATTCAAACAGACAAGCGCTCGGACAAGAGCGCGGATCGGCAAGCGCGGACGCGCCACACAAATTTAGAAATGTGCTCGGGCCACTAGGCGGACCGAGCCCCACTACGCAATATGTACCTGCGCAGCTCCTCTTCAAACCGAAGTAGGAGCTAGCTCAATAGGTTTCGAGGTAGGCTATCAAGCAATAGGTGCGGGGATTGAGGCCTACCAACCCTTGAGCTAGTTTTTTTTTGTCGGGGAGCTCAACTGCAATTTGCTTCGGGTTTGGACAGGCGGGACTTAAACTTGTGACCTCGTGATCCGAGTTAGTAGAGTTAGTAGTTACTGTTAGCCTCGTTTGAAAACGAGGGTACGACACTTGGCATATACGGGTAGTTAGTTATTAGATTTGTTTATTTATTTATTTATTTCTCTTTATTAGTTGGATTCATTTTTTTTGTTTTTACTTTATTTCTTATTATTTAATCTTACCTCTAATCCCGTGGCTACCCTCCCTAGATTTGCTTGAGTGAATCTGCACTGGATAGCCGAGCAGATTCCTTTCCACGAGATCTGCTCGACTCCGGACACAGCGGTCCGAGACTCTGGTCCGCATGCTCGGACTGAGAGCTCGCCACAGCGAGTGCGTAACAGTACACGAGCGGATGACACAAAGTGAGTAGCGGAAGGAGCGGCTCGGAAACAAGCGGAAGGGAGTAGTCGTGCGGGGTGTAGTGGAGATGGTCGTGCGAAGGAAGGGCGGAACGCATGGGGAACGTGGTAGGAGAAATGGCGAGAGGAGTGATGAGAAGGGGAGGAAGCGCGAGGCAGCGAGGGAGACCGCGT
>BFEA01000141.1:1700271-1704231 GCA_003427395.1 Chara braunii
TTCTTTTGTGCTTGTTTTTTTTTTCTGTTTTTGCGGGCGAAGCTGCAACAGGTCATCAAGTTATTATTATTATTATTATTACTATTATTATTATTACTATTATTATTATTATTACTATTATTATTATTATTATTATTACTATTATTACTATTATTATTATTATTATTATTATTATTATTATTATTATTGTTGTTACTGTAATGAACTTAGACCCGATGATCTTTCACTGAACCTTCTTCTTTGAGGGAAGGAGAAGTCGCAATAAGGTTACCGTAGGTGAACCTGCGGAAGGATCATTGACACATGAATGTATGATCTTCAGGGTGTGGGATCAGTGGGACGCTGACTTGCTCTCCGTTCCGCTGACCTTTACCCTCCATCCTGCCTATATCCGGCTCACCACGTGTCCAGGACAAAAAAGGCACGACCGTGCATTCGTGGGTGTGTGTGCGTGTGTGAAAGAGAGAGAGAGAGAGAGAGGGACAAGCAGACATAGTGAAACATATGGTCACAGTGACACATGCATAGTGCACAGTGATGCAAGGAGAAAGACCGTGCAGAAGGAGGGGAGAAGGATGTGCAAGCGGAGGAGGGAAAAGGAAGTCGCACAGTCCGACAAGAAGAGGCATGCTCGAAGGAGGAAAAAGCATAACTTGATAAAGGATATAGACATGCAGACGGGAAAAAAAAAAGAAGAGGGAGAAGAAGAGTTGAGGAGAGACAGACAGAAAGAGAAAGAGACAAACAAACAGACAAAGATTGACAAACAGACCAAACAAGAAAGAAAGACATACAGACAGATAAACAAACAAACTGACTAACTAAGACATATATATTCAAACACACATACGAACATAGTAAAATTGTGACCCAGATACCGTGCTGGGTGACGCACATATACACAGTGACACTGATACACTGTGACATTGATACACTGTGACACAGATATACAGGCACAGTATCACATACGCTGTGATACAAATACACATATAAAGTGTCACATACGTTGTGACACAGATACACAGACATGGTGTCACATACGTTGTGACACAAATACACAGACACAATGTCACATACGTTGTGACACAGATACATAGACACGGTGTCATTTACGTTGTGACACAAATACACAAACACAATGTCACATACGTTGTGACATAGATACACAGACACAATGTCACATACGCGATGACACAAGATCTCCGAGCACCTGCGGACCTTCGTGCACGAAATGCTCTGACAACGCTCAGCACGACTCACTTACAGAATGAGTGAATGACTTGACGCTGTCTCTTTATCTATACTTCGGATTGTCAAAGGTCTACCTCTGGACCCTGGGGCCGGGGTGCACACAGTCCCACATGGTACTTGATGACTTGTCAAAGTGCGACCGAGATTGGGCACCACTGACTGGGCTGAGTTACACTGCCACTTGCCCACTTGCCTACGGACTGCCTGATCGGACTCACAAATGGTCACTTCCAGATCTTTCGGAGGAAACTGCGGGCTGGATCTTTCAGCACTGTAGTAACCACGATTATGCTGCAGCGACGACTCCTAAGGCACGGTAACACACATGCACAGTGAAAGTAGACAGTGCGACATGGACTGTGACATACACAGTGTGACGCGGACTGTGGCATACACAACCAAATACAAACTGTGACATACACAGTGTGACGTGGACTGTGGCATACGCAGCAAAATACAGACCATGACATACACAGTATGACAAAAATAAATAAATTGTGGTGTACACAGGGAGACACAGGTTGTGACACACACAGTGTGACATAGACTGTGGCAAACACAGTGAGACACAGGCTGTGACATACACAGTGTGACACAGACTGTGGCATACACAGTGACATGGACACTGTCACATACATAATGACACGGACTGTGACACGGATACACACACAGTCACACGGCGGCAGTCCCCCAGTGACAAATCACACAGTGACACAGATGGTGACGGAGAAACAATGACACATATACACAGTCATAAGGTGGCAGTCACATTGTGACATACACAGTTACACACACTGTGACATCCAAAGTGACAACGCACACAAACACTGTGACACACACTGTGACGCACACACCACTGAGACATATAGTGCACAGTGACACATACACGGAAATACGCAGTCACGCAGTGCGCAGTGACATAGATGAGGAGATATATAAACACAGTGCACACACGGGTACGGTGCGAACTCAGGAACAAACACCGTGACACAGACTGTGGCATACACAGTGAGATACAGACTGTGACATACACGGTGTGACACAGACTGTGGCATGCACAATGAGACACATGTGGTGACATACACAGTGTGACACAGACTGTAGCATGCACAGTAAGATACAGATCGTGATATACAAAGTGTGACAGAGGTTGTAGTATACACCGCAAGATACAAACTGTGACGCACCCCGTGTGACACGGATTGTGGTATACACAGTGAGATACAGACTGTGACATACACAGTAACGCACATAGAGAAGGCACGAATTCGGGCACACAGTCGCACACGGAGTGCACGGTGAAGTGACAGTCATCCAGTGACACATGCACTGTGACAAATACATAGTGATAGACGCACGGTCACGCAGTGATAGTCACGCTGTCGCACGGTGACGATCACACAGTGACACACATGCGCACAGACACTGTGACAGTCACACAGTCACAAGTGGCAGTCACTCAGATACAGAAAACATAGTGACACGGACACTGTGACACAAACACAGTGCACAGTCACATAGTCACAGTGACACACATGCACACAGACACTGTGACAGTCACACGGTGACACTCGTACATATACAGGGACACAGATACTATGACATGCAAACGCGTTCACGCAGTGGCATAAACATAGTAACACAAACACTGCAGCACGCAAACACAGTGACGCAGTGGACACACATACACAGTCCTTATCACACAAACGCACAGACTTAGTGTCACATACACTGTAACACGAATACATAGGGTCACGCACATAGACTCAATATCACATTCACTGTGACGCAGATATACAGTCACACAGTTTCATACATGCAGTTACACGGTGACACACAGTGCACATTGACGCACACCAATACGCAATGCGTAGTGATACACATTGCACAGTGACATACGCAGATATTGTGACGCAGTCACGGTGACACTAAGACACAAGGTTTCTTCTAAGGGAATAAACTAGCTAGGTGATAAGAGTGGGCGAGGCTCCGAGAAGTCTGCCTTATCACCATAATAATAAGAACAAGGTGATAAGAGTGAGCGAGGCTCCAAGAAGTCTGCCTTATCACCACAATAAAATATACGAGGCGATGAGAGGAGCGAGGCTCTAAGAAGTCTGCCTTATCACCATAATAATAATAATATATACTAGGTGATAAGAGTGAGCGAGGCTCCGAGAAGCCTGCCTTATCACTTCAATTAAATATACTAGGCGATAAGAGGAGCGAGGCTCTAAGAAGCCTGCCTTATCGCCATAATAATAATAATATATACAAGGTTATAAGAGCGAGCGAGACTCGGAGAAGCCTGCCTTATTAGCGATAAGAGGAGCGAGGCTCTAAGAAGTCTGCCTTATCGCCATATAAATAATATATACTAGGTGATAAGAGTGAGCGAGGCTCCGAGAAACCTGCCTTATCACCGTAATATGTATTAGGCGATAAGAGTGAGCGAGGTTCTGCCTTATCGCCATAATAATAATACTACTAGGTGATAAGAGTGAGCGAGGCTCTAAGAAGCCTGCATTATCACCATAATAAAATATATTAGGTGATAAGAGAAGCGAGCATCTAAGAAGTCTGCCTTGTCGCCATATTAATAATATACACTATGTGATAAGAGTGAGCGAGGCTCCGAGAAACCTGCCTTATCACCGTAATATGTATTAGGCGATAAGAGTGAGCGAGGCTCTAAGAAGCCTGCCTTAT
>BFEA01000141.1:1704666-1712166 GCA_003427395.1 Chara braunii
CTCTGGGAAGCCTGCCTTATCACCATAATAATAATAACTAGGTGATTAGAGTGAGCTAGACTCCGAGAAGCCTGCCTTATCACCATAATAATAATTACTAGGTGATAAGAGTGAGCGAGGCTCTGAGAAGCCTGCCTTATCACCATCTGACCTGATCTAATGCAAGACAGTAGATAGGAGGAGCAAGGTTCTCGAGGCCTGCCCTATCACAAATAGATGTAAGTAAAAGGGATGGGTAGATACCGAATGATCTACTACACCGTTACTAATCTTCTCGATAGACAGGGAACAGTGAAAGCCCTTAGAAGAGATGGATTCATTATTAACAAACGACTTCTTGATTCTAATAAGGAGGAGGTAGAAGGAATGTGACCCCGTGTGACATGTCCTACTACCTTAGCCTATCGATTGATGTCGATCTTATGATTCTATTCCATATGAGATGGATGATATGTCTGAAGAGGAAAGTTGGCGACGTTAGCTCTATACTTCTCTTCCTTTAGACGACTATCCCTATAAGCTGATCTGATAAGAGGTTAGAGAGGCTACCTAGAGGAAGTTATATTTATGTAGTATTGTTCTCAACGAGAATGAAGTTCGCTATATTGAACTTCAGATGGATCATGTCGATGGCAGAAGGTGTTGACACCGTGTTGGCCTGTGTGTGATTGCAGGTCATCCTGATGAAAAGACTCATCATGAGTCTATAAAAGACTACATGCTGTTGCCTTATGGTAACAGGTTGGTTCGCCAACTCAACCCTCACTCACCCTCTACACCCACACTTTGCATTCACCTTTGCGCTAAATGACATTTCTGTTTCGGGTCATTGTCTAAAGGGTCTGTGTTTAGTCAAAAGAGGTCCTTGAATGACTAAGTCGAAAGGGGAATGGTTGGTTAAAAGGATTGGAAGTGTAAGTGTGATGTGTGTGAAAGTGAATGAATGGTTGACTCTGCTAAGATTGTGTAATATGATTGACTTTTGTCTGCAGGTCAGTAAAACGACCAGCCATATGCTATTCACTACAACCCACTGAGAAACTTACGCTATCCTGGACCTTGATCCAAACATCTCGTCAACGTGCGATTTCTACACTTGGTTCGAGTACCCAACCTTGTGTTTTTCCCTAATTGTTAGAAAGATTAAGAATATTGCTAAGGCGACCAACCTTATGCATGTAATGTTCATTTCATTTGTTCATGTTTGAAAGATCAAAGACCTATGTTTTTCCCTTGATGAATTCAGACTGTTTATGCGAATGTGTTACGTGTATGTGACATTTCCTTGCCTAATTACTTAGCCTTATCTCACTTCGCATGTGTGTATGCTATGATTAAAGGGTTTCTCATAGAGAGATATGTTGAATGGGCTTAATCAATAGGTAACGTGGGAATATCTTTTATATGCAACCCCTGATGATTCAAGTACTGAGAAGGATCCTGTTTGAAAATGGGATAAGTTATGAGTTAGATTTATAGAAACTATTTCTAGGCAAAGAGTAGTATGCGCGAACGTTCGTCAGTCGAGTCGACCTGATTTGTAAGTCAATCAGGGAGATCAGCGCCACGATGCCCGACGAGTATACGGGTCAGTCTTAGGCGTTCAACCGTGCGTATGCCTATGCTACGACGATCGAACAAACGCCCTCGACTGGCTTACCTATGCGATTGCAAGTAAAAGCCTTCGCACGTGAGTCAGTAGCTCAGCAGGGATACGCCCACCTAAGGGATGGTGACAGCTTCCGCAGGTGGAGGTGAGTTGTACCTCGCGGGGTCTCTGTCCTGTCGCTGGGAGCTGCGAGAGGTATAGTTGGCGCGCACGGTCGGAGTTTGTCTTTCGCTGAAACTCTTATAAAACTCCTGCGTGATACGACCGTGAGGTTCAACACCGAAAATTACTTTAAGTCTGGGTGTGGGACCGACACGCCCGATAGGTGGCGCCGTTGCCGGGGATCTTGCTTTCCAGCCGAGGTTCTTAGTGAACGAATTTGGGTATGGTAAGATGATGATCACGGCGGAACGACAACCTTTAAAGAAGTTAACGTAGTTTGTGATATGTTAGTTGAATTACCGCAGGTTAGACACTTAGAATGTTACACGTGTAAAATGAGTGTGAAGTCACACTAGCAATGTCAATAGATGTCGCATTGCCTGGTAGTTAGGCTAGCTACTTGGAGGCTATGTCTGTTGGCTAGGTCGTTGTCATATAGTCTGAGTAGGTAATATTTCAACCTTTACTTTGTAGTTAGCCAACAGAATTACCTACAAAGCTACTTGGAGGCTATGTCAATAATTAAATCAGAATTTATGCTTTACTAGCATAACAGTTAGGAACCAACTATTTACTAAAGATCTGATTATAATATTATGCTAGTAAAGCATAAATTCTGATTTAATTATTGAAAATAGATTTCAACCTTTAAAAGATCGATAATGCATTACCTTTAGGTACCCGTTCGAGGTACGAGTTAATTATCCGCTTAGGGACTCACTAATCATTAGGGATAAATAGTATAGTATAACGTAATATTATGCCATCTGCGTGAAAAATAGGTACCCGTTCGAGGTTATATATATAATAGAGTCGATAATGCATTACCTTTAAGGGTCATTGCATACAGAGTTTAATTACTATCTATCTTATTTTTGAAGCTACGTGAATAGACTCGGATTGTTATCGATTGGTTACTCAATACTATCGGAGTATGGGAGTGTCCCCTTTAGGACAATTCGACTCCTCGAACTTCAGTTTTATATGAAGAGTGATAAAACTACTTATTCCCTCTATGGTAAATGTGTATGACTGGGTATGAATGAATGTATGTGGGGATGAATGATATATGTTCAAAGTGACGTATCATTGTATGTCTTGTTCTTGGTTGAATGAAGTTTGAAAGTGTTGTGTATACATTTTGATTGTTTGGTGACTGTTTGCGCCTGATTGGATATGTTTATAAATTGCTTTCTTCAATAAGGGAAGACAAACTGTGTGAAATCCACGTTCGGCATGAGACCGAAGGTGAATGGAGTGACCTACCTTTGAGGTCAACATGCAGAACCTGTCCTTTTGGGGGATTGCAACGTTGATTGATACCTTATCTGAGAGGTTTTGAAGAGGGTATAGTTAAGTCCTGTAGGCGGTAGTGAGACTCACGCCGGAACAATGTTCCTGGTCCACAGTGGGGTGTTGTCCTTTTTTCCTTGTACAGGAGAGATGACTACATTATCATTGAAAGGGAGGAAGGTGTTATGATCATATCAAGACTCTGCTTATAGAAAAGACGACTGCTGTTCACTCCAAGGGAAGGAGTAGTGACATAACCGCATGTCGAGCAGAGTCATCTCACCTTCTTAGTCGAGGTCTCACTAACCTCGGTTATGAGAGGTGAGGTTGTCCTACTCTATTAAGTAGCCGATTGATGGGGTTGCAGCATCGGAATCGGAGGGAGATGAGGTGAGACTCAGTCCTAGAAGCGGGGCTCGGGATCAGGGATGTTATCCTTTGATCGGATTACACCACCCCTCGACATGATATACCCCTATTAAGCCTGAAGGAGTAATATATTTTATGTCATCGTTATCATTGTCATTGTAACTTCGCTGTGATTTTGTTCTCATTGTTCTCATTGTTAACGAAGTTACCAATTGCTGTTTGTTTAAATTTGTATGACTGATTGTTTTGATATTGTATAAATTATGATTTACTTTCCTTACAGTCTCAAACATTTCTTCTACTATCATAATTTTATATTCCTTCTTTACGGCAGAAGAATGTCATTTACACTTGGTTCGTGAAAACAGGGAGGAAAACCCTGCGTACAGTAACGAGTTATTTTGACATGTTTCTTCATGGAAGATATCGATCTGGGTGAATGAATGTGGTTCAGTTTTGATAACTGTCGCCAAGAAGGTTTAATCCTTTTTGGGGGATAACATAATACTCAGATCTGAGTATTATGCGAACATTCGTGCAATGTATTATTGAAGACGAAGCCCCAAGAGTCAGTATGACGGCGACCTAAACTGAAATATTGAATCTTGAAATTATTTTTAGGCAGGCACGATAAGTGTCCTGCTTGCACAGACAACAAAGGTATGTCTTGAAAAGGCGCCGCTCATTCCTCTATGGGGTTAGTCTGAGATAAACTCATGAGATCCCAACGAGGAACTCACTCGAATATGTCGATTTCTTGAGTGATATCTTTGCATCAATGGTAACGTGAAAGCCAACATTTTCATGAAACAATTTTTGGTATATTTTGAAAGATCCCCGAGACGCGTGACTAACCGAGTTGTGATCAAGACTTGGAGGACACGATCCCTGAGTGTCAACCTGACGATGGTCCTTGTTCATCCACTGAGTGGCAACGTGACAAGAATTAAAATATTTTTTATCGTGATTTTTTTTTTGTATGTATTGAATTGAGCATCGTTCATCCACTTCAAGAGGTCAGTCTGAGGGACTGAATTACCAAGCCTAAGGTGGAGAATTGGCATCGTTGAGACGTAACTCTTAGCGTGGGCTGCTGACCAAGTAATAGCCACGCAGCGGACCCTCTGATTTTGGCTTGGAGTTGAGACCTGAGGGGTGACCACCCTGATGAAGGAATCAACTCAGGTAGTTATTCGAGGGGTCGAATGTAGTCTTTGAAATATATGTGAAAATTTTGATTATAAGACTTACCCGTCATTGCGCAACCAATACGGGGACTACCGTTAATTTAACAAACACGGTAGGCCACAGCTCCGGCCTGATCAGCAAGGTTGTGGTGGGTCAAGATGGAGACTGCTTGTCCTCCCGTATTAGGCTTCGGGCAGGACAACTGGCAACTCTGGACATTAATATTGAAAGTTGGACATCCAAGGTCTCGGTTAGGACCCGCGTTTGAGGGGTTGAGTTCGCATGCGGACAAAAGACCCTGAAGACAACCAACGATGACCTGGCCAAAAGTCTAAGGGTGAGCGGAAGGAGGAAACATTGTCATACTTGACTATTTCGTATACTGTAGTACGGATAAAGTATCCCCACTTCATGTCACTGAATTTCTTTTGTAATGTGGGAGACCCTGGTTAAAATCCCGGCAGTTATAATGAAAAGTGAGGTGACGATGTCAACCATGAACCACACTTACAGGGAATCGGATTTGGCTATCCACTTATCAAAGATGCACCTTAATTTGGGAAAGGGACTTACCTTCTCTTCCAAGGAGAAAGAGAGGTACATGTATTGTTTTGTATTGTATCATCTGTCCAGTGATGTTATCGATCATGTCATATTTTATCAGTTGATTTGATTATGGGAAACGATCAAAAAAGGAATTGTATGAATAATCGTGATAAACGTCCCTAGCGACGGGGACGTCGCTTAATAGGGTATGGGAATACTGTCGGACCAAATACCCTTACAAGGGTATTTGGCCATGCTTTTGCAGTCGACACAGCGACGACATCGGCTCCTGAGAGGGGGCCGGTCCGAAATTCAAGGCGTGTGCGTTTTCGCACAACGCTCTTAAACAATTTCCTCGACCATTCAGGCCGGGGCAAATCGGCGAGAAAATTTCGTTAAGTATGAGCGCTCGTTATTGTGACGCGCGCTCTGATGGTTAGAGTCGGTAATAATACCCTTCGACCGAAGAGGTCGAGGGGTCGATTGGGTTAAGTGTTATGTTAGGTAAGCGTACGACATACACCACGACGGAAGCTTAAGCATCAGTACGATAGTCAAATTAAAATTAATATACGCCCCGACCGTACGACCAGAGCAATTAATAATGTGTGATCGTTAGGTTGAGGTAGCACCCTGAAATGCAAAGCGCTTGCTCAAGCGGTATACCACAAGTAACTCAGGTCTCGTCAGTCTTCCCGCATATGGCGAAGCGTTTGCTTCTTGGACGGTGACTTCCTAACTGCGCGGCCGCTCAAGCTTCCTCCCTCTCCGGCGGAAAGATCATTGATGACCTTTGTGTCGTCTGCATATGCCCTAGACACCGGTTGCTCAAACTGATACCCGCTTATCTACCGGTACAGGGCGGCTAAAAGTGCCAACTTTTGTCTTCTTCTGATCAGCCTTGAGTACCTGGCGTGTTCACCCCTACTTCGTGTGGTATCGGCCTACCTGGTACTTGAGTATTTTTTCCGTTGTGCTAAACTTGGTAATTTCCCGCAGCAACCATCAATGACACGAGTACAGGTAAGTACCGGTCTTCGGGCCGTCTGATCGACCATATGCCCTTCCAGGGCACATACTTATTCAAACAGACAAACGCTCGGACAAGAGTGCGGATCGGCAAGCGGGGACGCGCTACACAAATTTAGAAATGGGCTCGGGCCACTAGGCGGACTGAGCCCCACTACGCAATATGTACCTAAGCAGCTCGTCTTCAAAGGTATGCTATCAAGCAACAGGTGCGGGGATTGAGGCCTACCAACCCTTGAGCTAGCTCCTTTTTGTCGGGGAGCTCAACTGCAATTTGCTCCGGGTTTGGACAGGCGGGATTCGAACCCGTGACCTCGTGATCCGAGTTAGTAGAGTTAGTAGTTACTGTTAGCCTCGTTTGAAAACGAGGGTACGATACTTGGCATATACGAGTAGTTAGTTATTAGATTTGTTCATTTATTTATTTATTTCTCTTTATTAGTTGGATTCGTTTTTTTTTGTTTTTACTTTATTTCTTATTATTTAATCTTACCTCTAATCCCGTGCTACCCTCCCTAGGTTCGCTTGAGTGAATCTGCACTGGATAGCCGAGCAGATTCGTTTCCATGAGATCTGCTCGACTCCGGACACAGCGGTCCGAGACTCTGGTCCACATGCTCAGACTGAGAGCTTGCCACAGCGAGTGCATAATAGTACACGAGCGAAGGACGGAGAATGAGTAGTGGGAGGAGCGCCTCGGAAACAAGCGGAAAGGAGTAGTTGCGCAAGGTGTAGTGGAGATGGACGCGCGAAGGAAGGGCGGAACGCGTGGGGAACGTAGTAGGAGAAATGGCGGGAGGAGCGATGAGATGAGGAGGAAGCGCGAGGCAGCGAGGGAGACCGCGCTGTGGAAAAGAGCGACATGGCAGCCGAGGAAAGAAGGAGCGCGAGTGCAAGCAGCGGGGTGAGGACGGATATGGAGAATGGAATGACAGCATGGTGCGCGAAGAGAAGGGGAGGGAGAAGGAGACCGTGCGAGGGAGAACGAAGGAAGAGATGAACGGGAGATGAGAAGGCGACAAGGAAGAGGAGGAGAGGGAGATACGGTGTTGACACATAGGAGGGAAGGAGATGGCGAGCGGGGTCGCAAGCGGAGTGGCGCAAGCAGGGAGAAGAATTAGTGTAAGGAGAAGAAGAAGAAGAAGAAGAAGAAGAAGAAGAAGGAGAAAAAAAGAAAAAGAAGAAGGAGAAAAGAAGAAGAAGAAGAAGAAGAAGAAGAAGAAGAAGAAGAAGAAGAAGAAGAAGAGGGAGAAGGGAAGGGGGTTCATGGACGCAGATAGATCGTTGTAATTATCGATCTTGAA
>BFEA01000141.1:1714666-1717754 GCA_003427395.1 Chara braunii
GCGTGTGTGTGTGTGTGTGTGTGTGTGTGTGTGTGTGTGTGTGTGTGTNGTGTGTGTGTGTGTGTGTGTGTGTGTGTGTGTGTGTGTGTGAGAGAGAGAGAGAGAGAGAGAGAGAGAGAGAGAGAGAGAGAGAGAGAGAGGGACAAACAGACATAGTCAAACATACGGTCACAGTGACACACACATAGTGCACGATGCAAGGAGAAAGACCGTGCAGAAGGAGGGGAGAAGGATGTGCAAGCGCAGAAGGGAAAAGGAAGTCGCACAAACTGACAAGAAGAGGCATGCTCGAAGGAGGAAAGAGCACAACTTGATAAAGAATATAGACATGCAAACGGGAAAAAGAAAAGAAGAGGGAGAAGAAGAGTTCAGGAGAGAAAGACAGAAAGAGAAAGAGACAAACAAACACACAAAGATTGACAGAAAGACCAAACAGACATACATACAGACAGATAAAGAAACAGACTGACTAACTAAGACCCATATATTCAAACACACACACGGACATAGTAACATTGTGACCCAGATACCATGCTGGGTGACGCACAAATACATAGTGACACTGATACACTGTGACACAGATATACAGGCACAGTATCACATACGCTGTGATACAAATAGAGAGACACAATGTCACATACGTTGTGACACAGATACACAGACAAGTGTCACATACGTTGTGACACAGATACACAGACACAATGTCACATACGTTGTGACACAGATACATAGACACATTGTCAAATACGTTGTGACACAGATACGTAGACACAATGTCACGTACGTTGTGACACAAATACACAGACACAATGTCACATACGCGGTGACACAAGATCTCCGAGCACCTGCGGACCTTCGTGCACGAAATACTCTGATAGCGCTCAACACGACTCACAGACAGAATGAGTAAATGACTTGACGCTGTCTCTTTATCTATACTTCGGATTGTCAAAGGTCTACCTCTGGACCATGGGGCCGGGGTGCACACAGTCCCACATGGTACTTGCTGACTTGTCAAAGTGCGACCGAGACTGGGCACCGCTGACTTGGCTGAGTTAGACTGCCACTTGCCCACTTGCCTACGGACTGCCTGATCGGACTCACGAACGGTCACTTCCAGATCTTTCGGAGGAAACTACGGGCTGGATCTTTCAGCACTGTAGCAACCATGATTATCCTAGAGCGGCGACTACTAAGGCACGGTAACACACATGCACAATGAAAGTGCATTGTGCGACACACACTGTGACATACACAGTGTGACGCGGACTGTGGCATACATAGCCAAATACAGAATGTGACGTACATAGTGTGACGCTGACTGTGGCATACGCAACAAATACAGACCATGACATACACAGTATGACAAAAAAAAACAAAATTGTGGCGTACATAGGGAGACACAGTTGTGACACACAATGTGACATAGACTGTGGCATGCACAGTGAGACACAGGCTGTGACATACACAGTGTGACACAGACTGTGGCATACACGGTGACACGGACACTGTCACATACACATTGACACGGACTGTGACACGGATACACATACAGTCACACGGTGGCAGTCCCCCCAGTGACAAATCACACAGTGACACAGATGGTGACGGAGAAACAATGACACATATACACAGTCATAAGGTGACAGTCACACTGTGACATACACAGTTACACAATGTGACATCCAAAGTGACAACGCACACAAACACTGTGACACACACTGTGACGCACACACCACTGAGACATATAGTGCACAGTAACACATACACGGAAATACGCAGTCACGCAGTGCGCAGTGACACAGATGAGGAGATATATAAACACAGTGCACACACGGGTACACGGTGCGAACTCAGGAATAAACACCGTGACACAGACTGTGACATACACAGTGAGATACAGACTGTGACATACACGGTGTCACACAGACTGTGGCATGCACAGTGAGACACATGTGGTGACATACACAGTGTGACACAGACTGTGGCATGCACAGTAAGATACAGATCGTGATATACACAGTGTGACAGAGGCTGTAGCATACACCGCAAGATACAAACTGTGATGCACCCCATATGATACGGACTGTGGTATACACAGTGAGATACAAACTGTGACATACATAGTACCGCATATAGAGAAGGCACGGATTCAGGCACACAGTCGCACACGGAGTGCACGGTGAAGTGACAGTCACTCAGTGACACATGCACTGTGACAAATACACAGTGATAGACGCACGGTCACGCAATGACAGTCACGCTGTCGCACAGTGACGATCACACAGTGACACACATGCGCACAGATACTGTGACACTCACACAGACACTGTGACAATTACACAGACACAAGTGGCAGCCACTCAGATACAGAAAACACAGTGACACGGACAGTGTGACACAAACACAGTGCACAGTCACATAGTCACAGTGACACACATGCACACAGACACTGTGACAGTCACACAGTGATGTACCATCACACGGTGATACTCATACATACCGGGACACAGATACTATGGCATGCAAACGCGTTCACACAGTGGCATATACATAGTGACACAAACACTGCAGCACGCAGACACAGTGACACAGTGGACACACATACAAAGTCTTTGTCACACAAACGCACAGACTTAGTGTCATATACACTGTGACACGAATACACAGGGTCACGCACACAGACTTAGTGTCACATACACTGTGACGCAGATATACAGTTACACAGTCTCATACACGTAGTTACATGGTGACACGCAGTGCACATTGACGCACACCGAAACACAGTGCGCAGTGATACACAGTGCACAGTGACATACGCAGACACTTTGACGCAGTCAAAGTGACACTAAGACGCATCGTTTCTTCTAAGGGAATAAACCGGCTAGGTGATAAGAGTGAGCGAGGCTCCGAGAAACATGCCTTATCACCATAATAATAAGAACTAGGTGATAAGAGTGAGCGAGACTCCGAGAAACCTGCCTTATCACCACAATAAAATATACTAGGCGATAAGAGGAGCGAGGCTCTAAGAAGCCTGCCTTATCGCCATAATAATAATAACATATACTAGATGATAAGAGTGAGC
>BFEA01000141.1:1718836-1730984 GCA_003427395.1 Chara braunii
CTAAGAAGCCTGCCTTATCGCCATATTAATAATATACTAGGTGATAAGAGTGAGCGAGGCTCCGAGAAGTCTGCCTTATCACCAAAATAAAATATACTAGGCGATAAGAGGAGCGAGGCTCTAAGAAGTCTGCCTTATCGCCATATTAATAATATATACTAAGTGATAAGAGTGAGCGAGGCTCCGAGAAACCTGCCTTATCACCGTAATAATAATAACTAGGTGATAAGAGTGAGTGAGGCTCTGGGAAGCCTGCCTTATCACCATAATAATAATAACTAGGTGATAAGAGTGAGCGAGGCTCCGAGAAGTCTGCCTTATCACCATAATAATAATAACTAGGTGGTAAGAGTGAGCGAGGCTCTTAGAAGCCTGCCTTATCACCATCTGACCTGATCTAATGCAAGACAGTAGATAGGAGGAGCAAAGCCTCGAGGCTTGCCCTATCACAAACAAACGTCAGTAAAAGGGATAGGTAGATACCGAGTGGTCTACCACACTGTTACTAATCTTCTCGATAGACAGGGAACAGTGAAAGCCCTGAAAAGAGATGGATTCATTATTAACAAACCACTTCCTGATTCTAATAAGGTGGAGGTAGAAGGAATATGATCCCGTGTGGCATGTCCTACTGCCTTAGCCTATCGATTGATGTCGATCTTATGATTCTATTCCATATGAGATGGATGATATTTAGTCTATGTATGTCTGAAGAGGAAAGTTGGCGACGTTAGCTCTATACTTCTCTTCCTTTAGACGACTATCCCTAGAAGTTTATCTGCTAAAAGGTTAGAGAGGCTACCTAGAGGGAGTTATATCTATGTAGTATTGTTCTCAACTAGAATGAAGTTCGCTATATTGAACTTCAGATGGATCATGTCGATGGCAGAAGGTGTTGAGACCGTGTTGGCCTGTGTGTGATTGCAGGTCATCCTGATGAAGAGACTCATCATGAGTCTATACAAGACTACATGCTGTTGCCTTATGGTAACAGCTTGGTTCGCCAACTCAACCCTCATTCACCCTCTACACCCACACTTTGCATCAACCTTTGCGCTAAATGACATTTCTGTTTCGGGTCATTGTCTAAAGGGTCTGTGTTTGGTCAAAAAAGGTCCTTGAATGACTAAGTCGAAAGGGGAATGGTTGGTTAAAAGGATTGGAAACGTAAGTGTGTTGTGTGTGAAAGTGAATGAATGGTTGACTCAGCTAGGATTGTGTAATGTGATTAACTCTTGTCTGCAGGTCAGTAAAACGACCAGCCACATGCTATTCACTGCAACCCAGTGAGAAACTTACGCTATCCTGGACCTTGATCCAAACATCTCGTCAACGCGCGATTTCTACACTTGGTTTGAGTACCCAACCTTGTGTTTTTCCCTGATTGTTAGAAAGATTAGGAATATTGCTAAGGCGACAAGCCTTATCCATGTCAAGTTCATTTCATTTGTTCCTGTTTGAAAGGTCAAAGACCTATGTTTTTCCCTTGATGAATTCAGACTGTTTATGTGAATGTGTTACGTGTATGTGACATCTCATTGCCTAATTAGTTAGCCTTATCTCACTTCGCATGTGTGTATGCTATGGTTAAAGGGTTTCTCATAGAGAGATGTGTTGAATGAACTTAATCACTAGGTAACGTGGGGGGGTATATCTTTTATATGCAACCCCTGATGATTCAAGTACTGAGAAGGATCTTGTTTGAAAATGGGATAAGTTATGAGTTAGATCTATAGAAACTATTTCTAGACAAAGCGTAGTATGCGTGAACGTTCGTCAGTCGAGTCGACCTGATTTGTAAGTCAGTCCGGGAGATCAGCGCTCCGATGCCCGACGAGCATACGGGTCAGTCTTAGGCGTTCAACCGAGCGTATGCCTATGCTACGACGATCGAGCACACGCCCTCGGCTAGCTTACCTCTGCGATTGAAAGTAAAAGCCTTCGCACGTGAGTCAGTAGCTCAGGAGGGATACGCCCACCTAAGGGATGGTGACAACTCCCGCAGGTGGAGGAGAGAAGGTTAACAAATGTCTCTATTTTTAGGTTATTTTCAGCTGCTTCAGACGGGTGTGAGGTACTTGGATGGGAAAACCTGAAACTACTTTCAAAAGCTTCAGCCACTTCAGGTCATTTCAGATGTTTCAGATTCCCAACTGAAACTCCTGTAATGACTTGAAGTGGCTGAAGCTTTTGAAAGAGGTTTCAGGTGCCCCCATCCAAGGATTTGGATGGGGGAACCTGAAACCGCTTTCAGAAGCTTCAACCACTTCATATCATTTTAGAGGTTTCAAGTCTCCCTACCTGAAACTCCTGAAATGATATGAAGTGGCTGAAAATCTAAAAGCGGTTTCAAAGGCTCCCATCCAACCATTTGAATGAGGGAACCTGAAACCTCTTTCAGAAGCTTGAGTCACTTCAGATCATTTCAGAGTTTTCAAGTCTCTCAATCTGAAACTCCTGAAATAATCTGAAGTGGCTGAAAATCTTAAAGCGGTTTAAGATTCCCTCATCCTGCCATTTGGATGGGGGACCTGAAACCACTTTCAGAAGCTTCAGCTACTTCAGATCATGTAAGAGGTTTCAGGTTTCCTCATCTGAAACTTCTGAAATAATATGAAGTTACTGAAAATCTGAAAGCGGTTTGAGATGCATCAATCCAACCATTTGGATGGGGGAACCTGAAACCGCTTTCAGAAGCTTCAACCACTTCAGGTCTTTTCAGAGGTTTCATGCCTCCCTACCTGAAATTCCTGAAACGACTTGAAGTGGCCCACAACAATGTTGAATCAAAATAAAAACACGTAAAAAAAGTAAAGAAAAAAATCATAAAATATGACCCGCAAACCACTTGTAACTCCTGAAATGGCATGAAGTGTCTTCAGGTCATTCCAGTGATTTCATACCTCTCCTAACAAACTTCTGGATCTTTCATTCTGAAATTTCAGGAGGTCGTTAACCACTTGTGAGGTGGAGGTGAGTTGTACCTCGCGGGGTCTGTGTCCTGTCGCAGGGAGCCGCGAGAGGTATAGCTGGCGCGCACGGTCGAAATTGGTATTTCGCTGAAACTCTTATAAACTCCTGCGTGATACGACCGTGAGGTTCAACACCGAAAATTACTTCACGTCTGGGTGTGGGACCGCCGCGCCCGACAAGGGCCTTGTGAACCTGGCGGTGATTTTTGTTTTTTGGAAGTGGAGAGATTGCCTTGTTTCTCTGTGTTGTCCCACAGAGGATTGGTAAATACCTTTTATATATGACAAACCTCTGCGTAGCCCCACAGTCGGCCTGTGTTGTTGCGACACACCGTCCAGACACTTGTGCTAATCTTGGGGCGTTTATGAGAATACCAAGCTAACGGTAAAGTTTAGCATCACTAGGGCGCAACCCCTGGTGTCGGCTGCTGATCAGCGTAACCTGAACAACGGACCCACGTCTCGCCAGACGGTGTAAAGACTTAAAGGGGTGTGGACAACCAAGGAGGGTTTTACCTGCCGCGGGATGGCGTGGGATAAGAGTCGAGTCTTTTTGAGTCCTGATTGTCGTGACGCAACATGCGAGGGCACTACCGCTGAAATAACAAACGCGGTGGGCCGTAGATCTGGCACGATCACCCAGACTATGGTGGGCCAGGATGGAGACCTGACCTTCCTCTACTAGACTGCAGGAAGAGTTTATAATGAGATTTGTGTATAATTATATGTTTGATTGTAAGAATTATTGGGAGGGAGGCAAGAGTGCCTTCAGAGGTCTCGGTTAGGGCCCGCGTCCCTGGTTATGACCCTGTTTGCAGGGTAAGGACTAGAGACACCTAACGAGAAGCGGGCATTTGTCTTGGACAAAAGGGAGAGGACGATTAAGGAATCCATTTAGGACTCATGCTGTAGTATAGTGATGAGTATCCCGCTGTCCTAGCGTCAAGACGATGGAGGCCCAGGTTGAAATCCTGGCAGCATGAAGTTGTGGTTGGAATGGATTGACGGATGCCTCGAACTTGAGTCTATCGGCTGATCGGATTGGTTCCTTTCTCGTCAGCATTTAGAGTTTTGGATGAATTTATAGCTTTTCGATCTTGCGAAGCGACGGGGACGTCGCTTAATACGGTCCGGTACGCTGTCGGTGTGAATACCCTTACAAGGGTATCCGCCCTCGTTTTCGCAGATGACAAAAAATAAATTTGGTTTAAAGTCTAAGTATACCGCGTGAGGCGTGGCTAAGTTTGTGGTTGATGTTTGACTGGTTGGTCGACTAGAGCAGAGAGTGTGTGGAAGCGCAGTTTTAAAGCGCGCGTGTGATTTTTTCCTTTGTGTTGTTCATGAGGCCGGCATAGTCGGCCGGCGTGGTTCTTGTTTACTGATTAAGGTAGGGATTTCAAAGTCTCTGCCTTCTATTCGGCATGTCCGAGTAGCAATAGGTTTGGTGGGCTGAATGGCGCGTGCGACGACCGTAGCAAAGTTTGAGTAGGCCGGCGTGGACGTCTAGCGGTCGGTCTTAGTCATAGATAGGGAGGAGGTCCAGGCCGCTTTCCCAGCCCTGGGGATGATGCTGCAGTGTTTCATATGGGATTCCGCATGAGTTGTTTTCAGGTTTGGGCTTAACCCTATAGGTTACGGCATTGGACTTGTGACAGGGAGGTGCGAGGATCGAGGCCAACAGGCGACGACGCAGGAGTAATGGAGCGTTGGAGAAGCTAAAGGGTTAAGGGTCCCCCGAGACTATCCCCTTATGTTTTGTGGGGGAGTCCGATCGAGGATCCGCTTTGCAGAACCAAGGGCGATCCGCTTTGCAGAACCAAGGGAGCGCTGGTAGGTCCCGCGGCCTGTTTTTTCGGTCAGCATCCCCACGTTTTTTTTTTTTGAGTTCTGCTCTAATTTTATTGTTAATTTATTTCCTGCTTTTAGTTGGAGCCATTGGGGCCCGGTACCGGGTTGAGACCGACCGGGAATCCGAGGGCCTCGCTCAGTGGATACACCTATGAACCATTGGTATGTGGGCCCACGAATTGGGACCAGATGATGAAACTAGATGAGTATAGCCAGATATCCTAAACTGCTTGGGGCTGTTCAGACTTCGGAAGGCCGCAGGGCATTGCCCTGGCCGAAGTCCTTCGGGGCATTCGTTAAAATTGGAACGACACAGAGAAGATTAGCGTGGCTCCTGCGCAAAGATGAAATGCATAAATCAGAAAAGAGCCCGGGCGTCTAGGCTTCCTCGTCTATTTTCCCCTTTCTTCGTGATTGCTTTCTCGTGAACGTTGCGTGCGGTAGGGTCGGGCGTTGTAGGAAGCCGCGTGAAGTGCAGGGGGAAAACGAGGCGAGTGAAGGACAGGGCCAGGGGAGGCCGTAGTGGGCTGGCAGAAGACCAAGCTGGCCACACTGCTTGTTGGACAGTGCATAGGCGTGAAAAGACTAATCGGACAGCCTAGGAGCTGATCCCCTCCGGAATTTCTTGCAAATCGTTCATCGGACTTGGGAGTAGGAGTGGAAGACTTACCGGCCGGTTAACTGGACCAAGGGGCAGGGACGATTAGCCGCTGCCCGGGTGTACGCTGCAAAGCTCCGTAGAAGGGCTGCGCACTCCTCTTCGACGAGTCGTCGGCTATTGACCCGGTGTTGATTGTTAGTGGCTGGTCGAAATCGGTGAATGAGTTGTTACTCACTTTGTAGCAGGTCCTCATCAAAGTTTTTTTTCTTTTGTCTTTCTGAGGCAACGCGGATTGTCTTTCTGAGGCAACGCGGATTGTCTTTCTGGAAGCCGCGAGAGCTGCGCTAAGGAACTGCGCTAAGTAGCTGAGGAAAGTTGACAACAATGGGAGGAAGTTTTGAATGGATCGGGGCGCGATTCGGCGCCAGGTGCAGTCGGGAAAGGAGATGGTGGAAGTGAAGAAAAACAGGAGGAAGAAATGCTGGTTTCGTTCGTTCCACGACGAAAACGAACGAACGAAGACTTAAATCAGTGATTTTTGGGGCAGGCGAACCCGATCGTCAAGTTAGAATTAGCAGAAAGTTAGTAGAAGCTATGGCGGAGGGAGGAGTCAGGCGCAACTAGAAGCACGAGCAACACTTGATTCTTAGTAGAAACAAGCGGGGAAAGAGTCAAAGGTGGGGTTTGAGAGTGAGGCGAAGCGGATGGTAATATTAGTTAGCGCGATCGATTAATGAGACTAGAGTTAGTGAAGGGAGAACGAGCGTGGAGAGGTATCGGGAGCAAGGGAGAAGGGAACGAGAAAAACACTTACTTGCTTCGTTTCTCCACGAAGTAAAGCGGAGAAGGAGGCCAATCAAGGGTTTAGATCGAGGTGATTCCAATGGCGATCGTCGTTTAGGCTCTAGAGTAGAAGATTTGGCGCTGCGTGACTCATGGGCTGCGTATGTGAAGAGCAACTTTGAAGCGCTGTGTATCCGGCCAATTTTTAGAGGAAGGTTTATTCGATTTTGCTCGTTCCCCCGATCGGGAAAGCGGAAAGGAACCAGTCGTGGAGTTGATGACTTACCTGTCCGCCGGTGCGTAGCTCATCCTAACGATGGAGGAGGCCACTTTCCAGCTGCTACACGCGTTGAGGAAAGGTGCTGACCAATGACAAGAAGTTGCGTTTGCCTTTGGGAGTGGCCCAGCTTGACCATGCGAGCTCGCATGGTATCAGGGAAAGCAGCGCAGGAGCGACCGGGAGGCTTACCTGATACAGGCGATATCGGCTGCGTTAAAACATTTTATCCGCCCCGACTTTAGCGGAAGATACATTCGATTTTGCCCATTTGGATTGATGGGAGTGATGTGAGATCAAGCGCTGGGATCAAAGACTTATATGTTGGCCGGGGCGTAGCTAAATCCTGTCGATGGAAATGACCTCTCTCTGATGGTTGGAAAACAGCGTAGTGAATGAACCTGGGCGAGGTTCCATGAATGTTTCTACGCATGTCCGGGGGGGGGAATCCATTCGATTTGGTCCACCCTATCGATGGAGGTAGCGGGAGGCCAGCCGTGGAGGCTGGAAACTTATCTGCTGGCTGGTGGTCTTCGGGCGGGCGCGCATGGATGAAAAGCAGTACATATTTCCATGTTCTAGCGAAAGACTGATTCGGGGTCGGAACAGGGGACTATTCTGAGGCTATTGGTAATCGTCAAGGTGCTCAAACACGCTTATTGCCACTTCTGTGCTTTCAACCACAACTGCGGAGGATTGCGGCTTTGCCCAGCTGCTCAGCTGTTGAGCTGCGTAGTTACTTTTGGTATTTAGCCTCACTTTTGTGCTCCCTCTGTTACCGTGCATATTAGAGGCTGCTGCACTGTGCCTTTGGAGAGCAATTGCTGATTGCGGTCAGTACCATTGAGTTGCTGAACACTGGGCCTGTTACAACTGCCTAGTTCAGCTGATTACCAGGTTTTCTATTGTATCATAGGCTGCTGCAGCGCTCGGCGTTTGCATACGAAGTGTTGTGCGGGAGAAGATTTGTTGAGACTCAGTGGAGCTATCGATGTCTCAGATTGTTGAGCAAGCGACGACCGGTCTAGGAAGAAGCACGAAGACTATAAGGGAGGTTGTTGCCACAACCAGGAGGAGTGGTTGAGCCTCGCGAGGGGGGTTACTGCTGCGACTTGAAGCTTCATCAGGGTGCCGTTTGTCAACAATTTGATCTCGGGTTGACCGGCGGCTGCGCTTTTGGCCATCATTGCAGGGCCTTCAGGCGAGTGAAGATATCAAGGCCCTCTCGCGCGAGTCTGAAAGCAACCCTCTTGTATTTGAGAGACTCAAACTTTCTACTTCTTCCTTTCTAACTCTAAGTCTTATCCATTGGTTTTGAGAGGAAGGCGGCAGGCGGGATTACAACCCGTAGAACCGCAGCAAGACTCTTTGGGGAGTCAGCCCACCGATTGCGGGAGCTCTGCTGGAACTCAGGAGGAGTTCTGGAGGCAGAGAACTGAAAGGTAACCATACAAAGTGTTGTGCGGGAGAAGATTTGTTGAGACTCCGTGGAGCTATGGGTGTCTCAGATTGCTGAGCAAGCGGCGACCGGTCTAGAAAGAAGCACGGAGACTATAAGGGAGGTTGTTCCCACAACGAGGAGGAGTGGCTGAGACTCGTGAGGGGGGTTACTGCTGCGACTTGAAGCTTCATCAGGGTGCCGTTTGTCAACAATTTGACCTCGGGTTGACCGGCGGCTGCGCTTTTGGCCATCATTGCGGGGCCTTCAGGTGAGTGAAGATATCAAGGCCCTCTCGCGCGAGTCTGAACGCAACCCTCTTGTATTTGAGAGACTCAAACTTTCTACTTCTGCCTTTCTGACTCTAAGTCTTGTCCATTGGTTCCAAGAGGAAGGCGGCAGGCGGGATTACAACCCGCAAAACCGCAGCAAGAATCTGTGGGGAGTCAGCCCACCGATTACGGAAACTCTGTCGGAACTTAGGAAGAGTTCTGAAGGCAGAGAACTGAAAGGTAACCATTGTTTTCCTTCTATAAACCCTATTATAACCCTTAACTATATTCCCCCCTATGTTTTAACTAAGTATATTGTATGCATCCCTACCTTGACTTTCAGTTTGACTTTCAGGATACAACCTAGACTAAGTAAAGGAACGTGTGCTCAATGTCAGTTTCAATTTAATTGTCTGACTAAAAGCAGATTGTGGGATTGCATCTGGGGGAAGGATGGGAGGAAGGTTGTATTGCATGTTTGATCGGGTCAACCTGAAAAAATCTCCGTAAGTTTGGAGGACCAAGTGCTGTGTTTATTTCGGATTGTCTGAAAGACCAGACAGGTTCTCATAAGTTTGGGTGGTCTGGTTGCTTTGACTTGCGAGGGCTGAATGTGATTGTCTTTTCAGGAACCAAGCATTCTTCCATAAGTTTGGATGGCTTGGTAGCCCTTTTTCCTTGGGGTTTTTATATGTTTATTTGGTTTCTAAAGGAGGGTTCAACATTTTTCTATAAGTTTGGATGACTATGACCCTCTTTGTTTCATTCTGAGGGAGGATTTTGGCAACAGACCGAACAGGTTCCCATAAGTTTGAGAAGTCTGGTTTGAAGCCACGTACATGCTAGAACCAGAGGGTAAAACTTGTTTATATTTTATATTATTTATAAAGAGGCTAGTTAGACATTTTTCCATAAGTTTGGATGGTCTGACTATAACTTATCATAACTGAAGAAAGTATTAATTAAGAATAAATTTGTGGTAAGAAGGGGCAGGCTGAACCTCAATCTAAGTTGATTGGTTCGGTTATATGCTACCTCATAAGATTAGGGGCAGACAATTATATATAATTTGGATACATAAATAGTTCAGGGCGACTAGGGTGACCTAGTCATGTGCCTAAAGAAGAGAAAAGTTGTTGTGCCCAGTGTTTGTGTATATTCTGGCTGAGCTAGGCAGGTTCCCATAAGTCTGGGTAGTCTAGCTTTATGCATTATGTAAGCAAGGTATAAGGGGCATAAATCATTCAAAGATTACGAACTATTGTTTGATAAGGTTGACCTTGGGATGGTGACAATACTTACCTTTGTGGTTTGGTCTGCATGTGATTGAGGGAGACTACTACTTAGTCTGAGTTTCAGTTTGATAGGTAGTTGCTTTAGTTGCTCGCAACGTGCTAGAGTCATAGGAGTTAGTTTCAATTCCTGCATTTTCTAAGCTAAGTTTTTTTACTTAGGTCAATTTCTGCATTTTTCTTGGATCTTTTATTTATATTTGGTATTGTATAAATCTCGGTAAGCTACTTTCGCTACAAGAAGCGCTGCTAAAATTTCTATGAAACTAAGGAGTTAGTCAGATTTTGTATTTTTAAGGGTCCAACTTTTCTGACTCTTTGGCTTAGTTAAAATTTGGAACAACTTGCTTTCTAAAGGGAGTGCTGCACAAATTTTTGCTAATTCAAGGAGTTAGACAAAATTAACCCTTAAAAAGTCAAAGTCATTTTAGATTTTGAATTTAGCTTTGTATACATTTTGGAATAGCACTTTCTCTACGGAAAGCGAAGCCTAAATTTCTACAAATCTAAAGAGTTAGTTAAATTTTGTTTTAGTTGAACTCAGGTCTTGTTTTCTGAGTTCATATCTGACTTAGTATAAATCAGGGAAGTCTACCTTCTTAAAGGAAGTGCTGCCAAAATTTTTATTAATTAAGGCGGTTAGACAAATTTTGACGTTCCAAAGTTAGGGATTGTTTTTGTATTCATATTTGAGTTATAAATTCTGAGAAGGCACTTCTCCTATAGGAAGCACTGCTGAAATTTCTTTTGTTTAGAGGAGTTGAATTATATTTTGACAGGTGGTAATGCTGACAATCCACTCTGCATAAAGGAGATTCTGCCAAAGGTCTACCTTTTTATTAGGCACTGACTTAGAGGTCCTCGTGATCGTTTGGTTCAGGAGATGGAATAGATTCAACTCATGAGTAGTCAAGTAGAATGATCCTTAATGAAATTATGATATGGAGATTACTCTCGATTTGGACTCATAGATTTAGCTTGGGGATTGACCTTTCTTGTGTTACAGGTCCTCGTGATCGTTTGGTTCAGGAGATGGAATAGATTCAACTTGATCCTACAAGGATCACCTTCTGTTATCACTGATAACAGGTCGGTTGTCGATTCGTCGGTCTATGACTCAACTCCATTCATCCTCAATACTCAACCTAAAAGACTTTTAGCCTTGGTGATTTTATTGTTTTATTAAGGTTTCACCCGGACTTTTATTGAATGACCATTTAACAAAGGTACAAAGTATTTAATTATGGTTGGTTGGACAGAGGTTGGGACTTGCATGGCTAAAGCGAGGGGTATGAGTGTAGGGATTGGTTGGAGTTGACTCCGTGTAGTGCGTGGATTCTTGTTTGACTCTTTGATGTGCCGCGCGGACGCAGGGCTTATTCATATCGACTAGCAATGCAATCATCCGCAACCAATCGCAATGATGGCGTACTATGTAGTGCCCATCATCGAGCGGTCCTTCGTGGATCCGAGAACCGCTTATGACACTCAAGTGTCAAACTCGAAGTATCGTGAAGGCTTGCCCCTTCACGATATTGCACGGCTGAAGGAATAGTCGTGCGACCACCGTGAGACCTCCGACTTTTAAGCTGAGTGTCTCGGCAGGCAGGGCAAATAGGCCCTGCACGAGGGCAGATTCCTTCTAAGCAGAGTCTAGGGCCTGGGGTGTCTTGGACAAGGACCTCCAGGCCCAGGACCAACGTCCGACTAATAAATCTTCAAGAAACATACAACAAAATAGAGGGGTTATCTCCCCTTTCTTGATCCCAACCTCACTTTAACCCTTAAGTGTGGGCCCTCTCAGGTCACGCGAAAACCTTACATATGTACATACATATATAAGCACGTAAGGAGGAATAAGTATGTGACGATCATTTATCACAGTCCGAGTGAGACTCCTCACAACCATATACATGTGTGTGATCGTCGACAATCAAGTCCAAAATCCGAACCACAGAACATATACTAAGTCTCGCGCAAGTCGCCTATCTGATTTCCGCATCGGAAAGTTATGGGATAGTTACTAAGGGGTTATCGCATCATTTGTTCTGTGTCGTTTAGTGTATATGCATGCGTGCGTATGTTGTTATTTTTTTTATGTTCTTTATAGTGGTTTGCGCGTGGTGTATGAGATGCGTACTAGTTGACCGACGACGAGTCGCACTTAGGACATCAGCCCCCCAAGATGTCGGTTCGCGAGCGGGTCCGATAGAGGCGTATTAACGCACGTACCCCCTATGCTATGGCGAACGAGAAACGCCCTCGGCTGGTCCACCTCTACGATTGCAGCTGATTAGCTTTCGTACTGTGGACTAGTAGCTCGGCGGGGATACGCCCACCGAAGGGAGGTGACAGCTCCTGTAAGGCGGAGGTAAGTCGTGCCTCGCATAGGCCCTATCCTGTCGTAAGGGGCTCGAGAGAGGTATGGCTGGTGCACTCGGCCTGAGCGGCTTGCAGAAGGTCCATGTATGTTCATGACGAGGATTAAAAACCAACTCCTGCGTAACGCGGCCGGGAGGGTCCCGCGCTGCCTTGGGCGGTGCCGGACCGATGCGCACGACACCGCCATAGCGGAAGGCAGCCAGAACTGCCAAGGTCGGGGGGAGAGAGAGAGAGAGAGAGAGAGAGAGAGAGAGAGAGAGAGAGAGAGAGAGAGAGAGAGAGA
>BFEA01000141.1:1731119-1741471 GCA_003427395.1 Chara braunii
AGAGAGAGAGAGAGAGAAAGCGAGAGCGAGAGAGAGAGAGAGAGAGAGAGAGAGACGGCGGCGGCCATACAGGACGGAGGTGGCGGTGTCGTGCGCGGCGGTCCCACACCCAGACGCAATGTAAATTTTGTGTCGGACCTCACGGTCGTGTCACGCAGGAGTCTCTTTTGTCACTTTAACGAAACACCACTTCAACCGTGCGCGTGTGCTGTACCTCTCGTGACTCCCTACGACAGGTTAGGGATCCCGCGATGTACAACATACCTCCACTTGCGGGAGTTGTTACCATCCTTTAGGTGGGCGTATCCCCGCTGAGCTACTGACCCACGTGCGAAGGCTTTTACATGCAATCGCAGAGGTAGGCCAGCCGAGGACGTTTTCTCGATTGCCGTAGCATAGGCCTACGCGCAGTAGAACGCCTTAAGACTGACCCGTATATCGTGCCCCGAGGTATTAAATTCCCCGGACCGACTATCTAATCAGGTCGACTTTTTTCGGACAGTCTTCCACGCTTAGCTAACTATGACAATGACTCTATGTTCCCTCTGTTGTCCTTATGAAAAAGCCAGAGTCAAACCCCTTTGAAATCTTCCATTCTCAAAAGAATCCTAGACAAATGACTTTCTAGCTCCGGCCAGCTTATGATCTCATTCACAGATATATATATATAAGTATATACGTAAGTCAGGGGAGCTGAACAAGCAGTAGACCTCACTTTCACAATTGTTGTGTCCTGTGTCCGAATTATCTCAGACAATCCCAAACTCAGAAGACAGTTCAATACCCAACACCTGTGCAGATGCAAGAAAATCACATACACGCATACAGATGCAGACACAGAATGCACTACAAGCGTCAACCTTTAACACATTCATAGCAAGTCCCTCACGCCCCAAAACCTTGAAAACAACATTCCTTCCTAATCCTGACTTCTTTTACCCAACCCTTCACATTTTCAAAGACCTCTGAGTGTGATTTGGACACTTTAGGCATAGATACAGGGGGAAGATCTATCCGTTTCCTTCTTAGGTTTTGTCTTAGGTGTGGGTATCAAGCCATGTGGAAGTTGAGTCGGAGTTCTACCGACCTGTTAGCCAAGGATAACAGAATTGCAGTTCCTTACGGATTTCTTCCGTAATCGTCTCCGAGAGTGTCAAACCTGTAGACACAACACAGTCCGAAAGAATCTTAACATCTTCTCTCCGATGTTGGGATCTAGAAGATCCCATCTTGACTTGTGCCCAGAGTTCGGTGCTTATTGTCGACCTACTGCCTAACTTCTACCCTGATCTAACTGCCAGTCCACTGCCCGGTTGGTCTAGGCAACGAACCGAATTCATTCACAGCGTCTTCGTCCCAACGGTTCTACTTAGTTCCTTGTTAATAGGTCGATTACAAGCCACATGTCTCTAGTAATCACAAGCAATATCATCCATTCAATTCAGAGAGGAATCTCATGATAAAAATCAAATTAGAATTTCAAAGGGTGATAAGTCTCTCGGGTCAAGATCTCACTTATCCTTCCTTACCGGAATCAGCGAGTTAGTAATGGAATGCATCAATTATATGGAAATAAATATACGGTGATAGATCAATCAGGATACACTCAAACTTTTGTTAATATCAGGCTTTGAGAGTAGATGGTGGTCAGGTAGGCTTATCGGAGCCTCGCTCCTTTTACCACTTAGTATTATAGTATTATGGTGGTAAGGCAGGTTTCTCGGAGCCTCGCTCCTCTTACCACCTAGTACATATGTTAATATAGCGATAAGGCAGGCTTCTTAGGGCCTCGCTTCTCTTATCGCCTAGTATATAATAGTGTGGAGGTAAGGCAGACTTCCCGGAGCCTCACTTCTCTTACCACCTAGTATACATGTTAATATGGCGATAAGGCAAGCTTCTTAGAGCCTCACTTCTCTTATCGTCTAGTATATAATAGTGTGGTGCTAAGGCAGACTTCCCGGAGCCTCGCTCCTCTTACCACCTAGTATATATGTTAATAGGGCGATAAGGCATGCTTCTTAGAGTCTCGTTTCTCTTATCGCCTATTATTTTCATATTACGGTGGTAAGGCAGGCTTCTTAGAGCCTCGCTTCTCTTATCGCCTAATGTATAATAGTATGGTGGTAAGGCAGGCTTCCTGGAGCCTCGCTCCTCTTACCACCTAGTATATGTGTTAATATGGCGATAAGGCAGACTTCTTAGAGCCACGTTTCTCTTATCGCCTAATACATATATTACTATTATTGTCGCCCAGTCCTAGCCCTGGATCATCCGGAAGCCTTTAGGACCATGTAGGTGGGTCACACGGGACTTGCACCTCATATCTTAAGTTTGTTCGCCTGACCCTTGGCTGAGTTAGTATGGACTTTTAGGAGTACGTAGGTATAGGTTAGTCATAGGATAAAGATTGGTCGAGGTAATTCATCATCTCAAAATCTGGTCATGTCACTCACAAACTCGACAACACACTCAAGGTTCTCAACTCTGTATCTCATGGTTAGGAGACCTATAAGCGAGGGAATACTGCCAGAAGTCCATCCCTCTCGTCCATCATATCTCAAAAGAAACATTCACGTAGCGAGACAGTGACTCGGCACCTCTTGTTCTCGCTATGTTTCCCAACATCATTTAAACACACCCCGTAAGGTCATATTATCCTTCCCTTATTGAAGCATTATTGTTTGCCTTCCTGCCCTCGATTTTTGCCCTGAAGGATCCTTGATTCACGTACCCTTGGTGCTGACATGGTCATAGGTAGCATCCTAAAGGTTAGAGATTTAGGGTTTTAGGGTTTAGGGTTTATGCTGAAGCACACATACCTCACTGTTCCCTGCCTCCAGAGTTCCACCTGAACTCCGGCAAAGCTCCCGCAATCGCCCTGTTTTATTGATCACGTCTAGTCTATGCAACTGATTGTCTGACCTTTAAAAACCAGGATTATTCTCAGTGGAAATACACCATCAGATACTTATAGCCGAAAAGATAGATGCCTGAGAGGATCGAACAGAGATAAGAATGGAGGAGGACAGAGGAGGTAGGCATCATCACATGTGATAATACCTCTCTCCTCTCCAATGTCTCGCATTCTTTCAAGTCTGACTCTCCTCGACCATACGATCTCCTAATAATAGTAGTACAAAATAACAATAATGGTAAGCAAATAATAACAACAAAATAAAGAAAATAAACAAAATAAAATAATAATGATAATAATAATAATAATAATAATAATAATAATAATAATAATAATAATAATAATAATAATAATAATAAGAGTGGTAATATTTCGTCAACGTTTCTAAATGACCTTGAAAGAAACAATCGGATGGACGAGAAGGCAGAGGTGCCAACCATGAAACCCTCCTTCTGTTGCTCTTCTCGCCTTCTTTGCTTCACCCCCACTCTTCCTCCTTTCCTCCCTCCATTCTTCTTACTCCATCCTCTTTTTCAGGTATCTCCCTTTCCTTCTATATGTGCCCTCTTTCTTGCCACACGACCTCCGGAGCAGCAACTGCTCGCAGCTACAGGCAAGGCAATCCGACACTAATTCTTAGTATGATCATGGGATCTAGCCTTCAACTAAGCTTAGCTTCTCACATTAGGCTAGACTCATCAGCTTCATGCTCATTACAGGGAAAAGACGCAGTCAGACTCGTCGTTGACACGTGCGACATTCGTGCAAATAGGTGATGATCAAGCCTGATGCTTCAGCACCCGAGTTAGAAACGCAGTTTAGGTTCGAGTCTCGTTGAACGGCTTTCGCACAGTGCTTGCTGAGGGCCATTAATACCGCAATAATAACAACAACAATAATAATAATAATAATAATAATAATAATAATAATAATAATAATAATAATAATAATAATAATAATAATAATATAATGAAAATGACGGTGGCGGAATGGCAGAGTCCAGATTGCAATCTACAATGAAAGACAGGATGTCCGATACTGTCCAGAAAATACCAGTGCACCGATATTCCACCAATGGAGAGTCAAAACACTGAATCCGAATGTCAGCGAGAGAATAATCTCGCTGTCACCAACATAAGTATTCAGAGCCCTTCTCTCATTTGACGCCCAGTGCCCAGACTACTATGCCGCTAATGTCAGCCTACAAATTGACAATGCAAAAGTTGGCAGCGATAATCCAAAGTTGGGAAGATGTCTCCCATGCAGATCATTGTTAATGCAAGGTAAGCGGCCATTTTGTCCGCTTGTACGCGGTTAAGTGGGTATGTTACCTGTGACCGTCACAACGCCAGACAAGTGTCACGGTATTCGTGCGTGCCCTTGCGTCTGTGTATGCCTTAGTGTCGTTATATGTCATGCCAGTGTGTGACTGTGTTCCGTTGGGCGTGACTGTGTCATTTGAGTGCGTTACAGTGTCACCTTATGTAAGTGACTGTATGTCGCAGTCTGTTCGTGACTGTGTAGGCGAAGGCGCACCGTGTGCTGCTGTCTTGCGGGCGTCCCGGCGTGCTTCGTTGCATATACCACAGCCTATGTTATTGTGTTCGTCACAGTGTCTGTATGACTTTGTATCAGTTCTCCATCATTTCGGCCGTCACAGTGTCCCCTCGTGACTGTATGTCATCGCATGACTGCACGTGCACCCGTGCATCCGAGTGTCAATGAGTATCTGTGTCACGCTTGTCCATCTGTCTGTCTGCGTGTTCCTTTGTATCTTTCTGTCCATCTGTCTGTACTTTGTCCCCTTTCTCTCTGCCTATCAGTTCTGTTTGTGTGTAGTAAGCCGTGCGTGGGATACCCAGCGTGCTCGTACATGTTAAACACAGTGCTGTTGTGTGGGGTATGAACGACCCTCACTCCTTAACAGCAGCGGATGTAGATCCCAGGAGTTGAACCTGTGACCTGTGTATTCGTAGACAATTGGTAGGGCTGTCCTAGGTCCGGAGGTAGCAGGGTTCGATCTCGTAGGTGTATAGAGCAGAATCTTTATTGAGTTCCAGAAGTCTACCTGTAGCTCTTTTTAAAAGGTCGAAGTGGGCAAGCAACCAAGCGGCGAGTCTATCGTTGGACCAGACTATAGCGAAGTCACAGTTTGACCCCGGTAGGATAGTAGTGAGTCCACAGTCAGTCAGTGGTAGGATCCAGCCAGTCCCAGTCCCGTTCAGCAAGTACCCCGGGATGGAGAGTACCATGGCCGGTGGCAAAGGGGCAGACCAACAATCTACATAAGTATAACTCAAGAGGCAACCCCCAGCCGTTCATTCCCTTCCTGTGTAGGCCATGCAGGAACGTTGTTACAGCGTATTGTACAACAATGGTTTATATATGCCCGGGAGTGCAGTGACTGAAGGAGAGCTTAGCCAATGCTGTAGGTGTAGTACAGTGTGAGGTACAATGTGGGAGTGTGTTTGTAAACGGGTTGTTGCTTGTGGGGTATCTAGTGTGATCAGGTGTATGTGAACAATGAGTTGTTTGGGTGCTGAGTCGCCATAGTTATTGAAAGCGAAGTAGTACCCGGGTTCCCATATCCCTGAGTTTCGAGTGGGTGCGTGTCGCCAATTTGCTGCGCTACTGTCTTCATGCATGAACAGTGTGATTGAAGGCGAGCCTGATTTCACCGATAATAATAATAATAATAATAATAATAATAATAATAATAATAATAGTAATAATAATAATAATAATAATAATAATAATAATAATAATAATAATAATAATAATAGTAATAATAATCAAGGAAGACGATCAATAGCGAATTTCAGCAATCGAACAGCATCAGAAATAACAAGACCAGATACTCGTGATCTCAAACCAACAGCAGAATTGCATCACGAGTTTCTCAGAATAGAGCACAACAAAAACTCAGAACTTACAATGCTGAAATAGCTCCATCATCATCAACGAAGAACCAGAGTTGGTATCCTGTTTGGCGCTCGGCACCCAGACTACATATGATGACGTCAACAACTTTCTGAAGTACGATCATACAGCGACCAATGTCTCACGTTTCCAGCACCAGGTATGTCTCTCTTCTCACTCGCAACCTCGATCCCCAACACACTGATGCCACATGCACCCAGGGATTAATAATAATAGTAATAATAATAATAATTGTAATAATAATAATAATAATAATAATAATAGTAATAATAATAATAATTGTAATAATAATAATAATAATAATAATAATAGTAATAATAATAAAAGATGAGCAATAGCGAACTTCAACAATTAAATAGCATCATATACATAAGACCAGATAGTCTTGACCTCGAACCAACAGCAGCATTGCATCACGAGATTCACCAAATAAGAAGACACCAAAAGTTCATAATTGACAATGCTGAAATAGTCCCATCATCATCAACGAAGAACCAGAGTTGATATCCTATCTRGCGCTCKGCGCCCARACTACATGTGGCARATCCTATCTAGCCTATACTACGAAGCCGAAAGATGACATCAACAGCATTCCCGAAGTACGAGCATATGGCGACCAATGCTGCACGCTTCCAGCACCAGGTATGTCTCGCGCTACTCTTACAACCTCGTTCCCCAACTCTCAGATGCCACTAACACCCAAGGACCACCCTGCGCCTCACCCAGTGTAGCGGACCTCTGGTTGGCCTGTGAGACCAGCCCCTTGGCCTGTTCTCACAGGCCTGTGTTCTATTCGGGGGCAGTCCAGTCCAGTCCAGGCCGATACCTCTGTCGGTACCAGCGAGTCCAGTCCAGTCTCGTCAGTCCGCTGGGGTATACCCCAGTAGTTGTCTGTTTTCGTCATCATTTTTCACTTGCACATTTTTGGAGTACGTGCGTGGAGTCTCGCGTGGGAGTTGCGCTGTGCATCTTGAACTCCCCCCTTCTTCCTCCATCTCCATCTCTATCATTAGCGGAGCACCACACCTGGTGGGTCCGCTACATTGGTATTGGAGCGGGAACGGTCCCCGCTCCCACCCACCACCCCGCACAACAGCGAAAACAGCCCAACCCGACAGCAGGGTTTTTCGGGAAGGCCAAGGCCGCCGCACGCGCGCTTGCGCACCACTCGCCCACGCTGCCCCGCTGCCCCGCCCCGCCCCGCTCTCGGATTTCTATTATCAAGATCCGGGAGTTTTTGCTGCTGTTGGGGTTCGAAGCCAAGCGCCTGCTGGGCCATGCGCGTGCGTAAGCACCCTGATAACACACTTGCCACAGAGTGTAGATGTCCCTGTAGCACGGCAACMTCGTGTTGAAGAGGTGCTGGCTATTTCCCCCCCCCGCCCCCCCCCGCCGGCGATCAGCGAGCAGCGACCAGCGAGGCAGCAACGGGAGAGGCTGCTATTTATCCGCCCCCGCCCCCCTGCGTGGCTGCTGCTGCCTGTACACGTGGCCACCTGCAGTGCCACGTGGCACTTTGCTGTGGACTGAAGACCCCCCTAGTTAGGGGTCTGCGCCACAACATTATTATTATTATTTTTTACTATTTCACTACTGCTGCAACAACTCAAGATTTCCCCCTGGCTATGGGGCTGTGTGACTGCGGCAGTAGGGTGGCTGATCAAGATCTCAGCCAACCCTAGATCATCATCATCATCCACCAGGGTATGCTCACATAGCACACCCTGGATCTGCAGTGCTGCAACTAGGGGCTGATCAAGATCTCAGCCCCCCCTTTCATCCTCCTGTTGGTTGGCTGCAACGAAGGCCAAGACCCTCCTGGTCTTGGTATACCTTGTGCCCTTGGAGACACCAAGGGCCAGGTATCATCTCTCTCTCCCCTTTTCTTTCCCCCACCTTCCACTGCCTCTCTCCCCTCCTCTTTTTACCTTCCCCACCCCACCTTTTCTCCCACTAACCACTATCTTACCCTCTTTTCTTCATTTCTTTTCTTTTCTCTCCTCCTTCTTTCCTCTTAGTTTCTTGATCACTCTCCATCTTTTCCCATCCTCTTTCTCTCTCATTCTCTCACTCTCCTCTCCCCCAACTGCCACCACATCATCCCCCCACCTTCCACTTCCATCTTTTTCCCTCTCCCACCTATTTCTTTCTTCTCTCCATCACTTTCTCATCCCCCCTTCCCCCCCTACTTTGAATTTTTCTGTTTTTCTTTTTTTCTCTCTCCCTTTTGATTTATATTTTCTCTATTTCCAAAAATTCGAATTATCTTCTTCCCCACCTTCTTTTCTCATTTTCTGATTTATTTCATTTACTTTTTTATTTATTCTGAAAATTCGATTTTTTTACGGCAACCCTAAATCTGATTAGGTGTTAGTCTTTCTTGCTTTCGGCACACGTTTTGACCCCGTGGGGGTAACGAAGTGCTGCCGAAATTTTCTGATTTTCTCTTACTTAGTTTTTTTCGGCACACTTCGACCCCATGGGGGTAACGAAATGCTGCCGAAATTTTTGACAAATCAGATACTTCATTTCTTCCCACCTCCTCATCCCCTTATTTACTTATTTATTTATTTATTTATTTATTATTTCCTTTTTATTTTTTGAAATTTCTTTTTATTTGCGGCACCTTGAAACCTAGTGTGCTCACCTTGGTCTCCCCTTTCCCTTTGGCACATTCTTGAACCCATGGGGGGTAGGGAAATGCTGCTGAAAATTTCAAAAAAATAAATATTATTTTTTTTCTTTCACATTTTGTTTACTTATTCCCTTAATTATTTTTAATATTTATTTATTTCGCTATTTATTTTAATTTTTCTCTCGAAATCTCGCTGTTTATTTATTTTTCTCCCGCCTTTCCCCCCCTATGCTTGCTATTTTATTTTCTTGATTAGGTCACCGGCACCGTACCCTAACCACTCAAACTCCGGTTAGGGTTTTCTTAGGGTTTTTATAAGGTTTAAGGTTCTTCAACCCCCCCCTACTTCTCCGTCCTCTTCGGGCACCCTGGACCCGAACCTACCCTCCCCCTTTGACGGCGCACGCGCCAGCCTTGCTACCGCCGTCCGCCGCTTTCTACCGCGGACTTCCCCCTACGCCCTCCACTCACGCGGACCTCTCCTGGCCCCCTCCAGTCCGGCTCGTCACCTCCTCATGGTCGACGGCGCGTCATACGCCGCCGACGCGGCAACGACCAGGACACAGGGCTCCACACCCGTGCCGACAGACCAGGGCCACCAGCCCCTGGGGGATCTGCACACCCTCCTCACCTCCCTCCTTGCGCCCATCCAGGCACAACTCGCAACCCTCGTGCCCTTACAAGCGTAGGTGGCGAACCTTGCCGCCGGCATGCAGCTACTCCAGGACGCTGCGTGTCCTTCATCTCCTGGCTCCCATTCCGGGTACCCCATCCTCCGACAGGGTAGCCACGGCGGAGCTTCCTCCTCCGCTGCCCCCGACCCGGCCATCTTGGTGACTGTCCACGCCCCTAGCACGACGGCCGCCATGAGCCAGGCCCTCCCTCAGTCTACGGGCACACCCGCCCAGATTCCGGTCATGACGGCCACGGGACCACAACCCGCTACCATGGTCTCGGCGTTTCCGGGTGCCCCGTTCCTCCCCACCCTTCGCACGACCGCAGCGCCACCTGGCTCTCCCCCCTCTGGGATGCCCCGTGCCGCTTGTGCGTCCACTTCCCCTACTATTCCTCCTGCTACCCCTCGCACGACCTACGTTCGAGGTCTCGAGGACGAGATYGCCCAGCTCCGGGCCGACCTCGCCCTCTCACGCCTTCAGCCTCCCCCACCGTCATAGGTGGCCGCGCCTTCTGGCGCACCCCCTTCTTCCTCTACTCTTCCTTCCATGCAGGCTCACTTCCCTCGCCCTGCACCCTACCCATCCCCATCCTACCTCCTCCCCATCCCCTTGGTTGCTACGACCTCTTGTACCGCAACTCCCGTGCAGCCTGCCGCTTTTTCCCCCGCCGCTCCACCATGCGGCCCGGGTGTACAGTTAGCTGCGCCCCCTCCTCCAGGACCTGCGCCGACTTATTCAGCCGTAGCGCAGTCCCCTGCTTCCCGTTCTCCTCGCCGCCAAAACGGTGGTGCACCACTTGTCCGCTTGACGGACATTGCCTTGTATGACGGTACAGGCATACGCGTGTCTCGGTGGCTATAGTCTGCCACCCGCACGCTCCAGCTCATGGGTGCCGCACCCGACACGTGGGTGGCTCACCTCTCCACGCGCCTGTGTGGCGGTCCTTCCGACGCCTGGGAGGATTTCTACGCTTACTCCGTTCGTGCGGGTCGGACTCCGACCTTCATGGATTTCAGCGTTGTCACGCGGGGATCCCCGGGGCCCAAGCCGGGGTAGGGGTTTCAACCCCGAACCCCCGCCGCGGGGCTACCCGACCCCCGCCCCCGCAAAAWCAACCCCGGCCCTGCCCCAACCCCGCACCCCCGCCCCCAACACCCCCGCACCCCGCACCCCCGCACCCAAC
>BFEA01000141.1:1774561-1794840 GCA_003427395.1 Chara braunii
CGCCCAGGTCCTGGGTGGCCAGCCCATGCAAGGACCAAAAAAGGTCCCAGAAAAAAAAAAAAAAAAAAAAAAAAAAAAATCCAGAACATCCCCAAAAAAAACTATGTTATGTAAATAAATACACTGAAGAACTTTTGCCTCAGGGTTACATCGAAATGCTTCACCACATTAAAAATATAAAAACATATACGAAATAAATACTGTTTTTAAGTTTTTTTGTTGTAATTTTTTTGGCCTGGTCGGGCAAGTGACCCCGGGCCACTCTGGTAGGCCAGATCGGTACATAAATAATATAACTTGTTCTCAGTTTTTTGCAACACTGAGAAAAGAGGCAAAAGGAATACGGGGAGGAGAGGAAGAGTTGGGGGGGGAGGGGGGGGAGGGAAATTGAGAGTAACGAGAAGAAGAAATCTGCAATCAACACATGACTGCTCGTACCAATCGTTTTAAACCAAGGCCATGTTGAACAGCAAGCTATAGAAAGACTCTACCGAACGTAACTCAATGGTTGTGTTTCTGTTGGAAGATACTACCTTCTTCACCCGAATACAACGTACGATCATTATTGTTGTATGTAGACGGGAAGATATACCAAACAAAGCTATAATGATCGTACGTTGTATCTGGGTGAAGAAGGTGCCTTCTTCCTAAGAGAGAGAGAGAGGGAGAGAGAGAGAGAGATAGATAGATAGATAGATAGATAGATAGATAGATAGATAGATAGATAGAGAGAGAGAGAGAGAGAGAGAGAGAGAGAGAGAGAGAGAGAGAGAGAGAGAACAATTGAGTCTCGAACCTCGCTGCTGGCCTCATGGTACGACCATTGATAGGATGAGGAAAATCCAATAAAATACTGCTAGAACATGCAACACACACACGCAAGCACCGACGAACAAACACACCTACACACGAACCAACACACCTACACACAAACCAACACACACACCCATTCACGAATGCAAACAACCGAGCCCACCGAAGCATGCACCACAACAAAAAAACACGCACCGATCGTGGTAGGACTTTTTTTTCCGTTTTTTTTTTTTCAACTGCAACCACATCAGTTTGTGTGTGTGTGTGTGTGTGTGTGTATGTGTGTGTGTGTGTGTGTGTGTGTGTGTATGTGTGTGTGTGTGTGTGTGTGTGAGAGAGAGAGAGAGAGAACACGTAAGTCGATTGATTGATTGATCATGGATTGATTGATTGATTAATTGATTGATCATTAATTGATTGATTGATTGATTGATTGATTGATTGATTGATTGATTGATTGATTGATTGATTAGTTAATTAGGTCATACTAATCAGTCCCCAAAATCACAAAATTCTGATCTAACGCAAAACCGTTTTTTTTTTTTTTTCTTTTAGGTTTCGTTTTCTCAGTGTTATTTTCGTTTGTGGAAATCTTAAAATCAGAAATATCGCAGCATCTTAAATTTTTTGTTTTCATTTTCTTGTGAAATTCGAAATTTCATTGTCTAGAAATCCGGAATATTTTACGAAAAATTTTGATTTGTGTTTTCCTTTGCAATTTCCCGTTTTTTCAAAAATCTCGAGAATTTTTTTTGTGAATTTTTGAAATTCGTCATTTCGAATTTGAAATCCCTCTTTGCAGTCACATTTCAAACTTTACATACTCTAATGTAAATAATTCCGGAATTGTTTTTCTTCCGGAATTCCCTGAAAATACCATTTTTTTTTTTTTTCACCTTCGTAGTTCTATTGTTCTTTATTCATTATTATCATACATGCGGCACATCGCGATGCGTTGTACTGCGCACGTGCACCGCACCAAGCATCCCGCACGACGTGCGAGCACTGCAAGCGGCGCACCTCCAAAAGTGGGGGTTAAAAAAAAAAAAAAAAAGTTGTGAGGGGCGGTAGTAGACCCGGCCCCCCTGTAGAAAACGACGGAACTGACAACCGTTTTTTCTTGGATTTTTTTTTTTTTTTTTAATTAAAAAAAAAAAAACGTAAAGGAAGAAAATCAGAATTTCTTTGCACGAGTCCAACCTGTCAGAACCTCAACGGTAATTGTAGTCTGTATGGTAGGGTTCTTGCAGGCCAGATTCAGTCATGATGACGGTCGCGATCTCTCAAAACGTTCTCTTCTTATTACTTCTGAAGTAGAAAACGCCGGAACCAGCCGTTTTTCCTGGATTTTTTTTTTAATAAAAAGAAAAAAACGTAAAGGAAGAACATCAGAATTTCCCAGCCATTAAAACATCAGTGAAGGCACAAATTAGATTGGTAATTTTAAGCGACTGGAGAAGAAAAGTCTCCAGTTCCAGGCTGAGAGCAGGGGGACTGAGTTGGTTTATGGAAACATAAACCATGAATGGAAAACTGGCCAAGGTAGTGAATGGCAAAGTGGTGCTGGACAATTGGCTTGCTGACGCCAGTTGACTTACCTGGGCGCTCGGTTCTTATTCCGCAGTAGGAAGGCGGCAGTTTGTGGGAATAGGGGATTGGAAGGAGCGCTAGCTGTTTATAGGAACTAGTTGAAGTTCCAACCTCCCGAAGTAGGGAGGTTATCTATGCTGACTGTTTTGCAGGAGTCTGGCATGGTTGGGCATGCTCGTTAGCTCAATAGAATCAGATAGGTTTTTCAACATGGTGTGGAAAATCGGGTTTCAGCTGCCTATCTGCATTGGGCTGTTTTTTTTTTTTGTAAGTTCACCAGGGGGTTGGTCCCCTGCAGGGTTCACGCCCTGTAAACGAAACTGGGTAACGCTCCCAGATGGTTACATTCCGGGTAGACTGTGAGGACCCTAGCCTCGGTTATTTTATGCAGAGAGGGAAAAAAAAAAAAAAAAAAAAAAAAACATCAGAATTTCTTTGCACGAGTGAAGCCCGACACGTCCAACCTGTCAGAACGTCAACGGTAATGTTCACCAACGGGCTCGCTGCACTACTCTTGAAATGCATAAAAGACAAAAATCATGTCGCTGTATCTTTCCATGTTCTAGGGGATGATTCACTCTCGTTTTGCAACTTTCAAGAGTAGTGCAGCGAGGCCCATATATGGCAATGTATCTTTCCATGTTCAAGCGGAGGATTCAGTCTCATTTGTTCAGAGATTCTCAAAAAAAAAAAAAAAAAAGGTTCCAGAGATACGTGACGTGCTTACCTGATTCATGGGCCCTTCGCTCTCCACCACCCAATGTATGAATGAATCTTCCGTCAGAACATGGAAAGATACACCATCGTATTTTTTTGCCCTTTGTGCATGTCGCTCAGCTTTCGGATTAATGTTGCCCGTTGATAAGGGCGGTTTCTCCGGTCCGATAGTGTCAGCACACGGTTTCTTCTCTCTCTCACACGGTTTCGTCTCTCTCTCTCTCTCTCTCTCTCTCTCTCTCTCTCTCTCTCTCTCTCTCCTTGGTCGAATCATGAACGTCTCACACACACACAAACACACACACACACACACACACACATACACACACACACACACACACACATTCCATCGATAGGATGAACAAAAACGGAATGAATCTTCCGCTGAAACGAGGAAATATACACTGCCACTTCTGATTTGCTCGTTCTATCGATCCGAGTAGAGCGAGGCGAGCCGCGGGTTAGAGACTTCGCTGATGGCCAAGTTTGGAGACTTATCGTCCCTCTCTCACTCACACACACACACACACACACACACACACATGTGATGTATAGTCCCACGTTGTAATGTTACATTCATTTGCTTTATTTATTTATTTTATTTATTTATTTATTTAATCACGCTATCGATGGGGGTAGCGTTAGGCTAGTCGTGGGGTAGGATACTTACCCGTTTTTTCTCTCTCTCTCCCTTGCTGTCGCCATCCCCGTTGTCATCGTCGTCGTAGTCATCGTCGTTGTCGTCATCGTCGCCGTCGTTATCGTCGTCGTCGTCCGTCCGTAGATGCGTCGCATTCCCCAGCGGCAAACTGTCGAGATCACCACGACCCATACACTTCACCGGCCCATTCTATCGGTAGGAGCGACGGAGGTGTGTGAGAAGGGCAGGGACGTAGCGTTTCCTCGTTCAAGATCGATAATTACAACAGTCTACCCCCCCCTTTTCGCGATGAAACCCCCTCCCCTGCTCCCTCTTCTTCTTCTTCTTCTTCTTCTTCTTCTTCTTCTTCTTCTTCTTCTTCTCCTTCTCCTTCTCCTTCTCCTTCTCCTCCCTTTTCTTCCTCTCCTTTCCCGCGCATTCCCTCTGTTGTCCTCCGCGCGTTTCGCCGGTTGCCTCCGTCGCTGTGCTCCTCTCCCTTAGAGCGCGCCTTCTTTCTTCCCTCTTGGGTGGTGTCTTCCTTCCCCGCTTCGCCTGCGCGTGCGCCATAGCCGCCTGCCAATGCACGCACTACTGCTAGGCCGCTAGTTCCTGGCTCGCTGTGTTGCTCCATGAGCTCTCTGCCAGAGCATGCGCGCCAAAGTCGTGGATCCCCGTTCAAAGTCTGCCATCGCGTCGGAACGTCGAGGATTGTTGAGGCATGAATCTGCCTCGAAATCGAGGTAGATCCACTAAAATAACTTAGAGAAAAAAAATGAAACGGGAACGCAAAATCTATAGGAAAATAAAAGAAATAGAAATACAATACAATAAAATAAAATAAAATAAAATAAAAGAAAGAAAAAGAAAGGAAAAATAAAGAAAAGAAACCAACAAAATCTAACGACTACCTTCCTTCAACTGCTAGATGTCAGGGCCTGCGTTACAACCGTGAGGCTAGATCTAACTAACTCACCCTTCCTTCGAAGCCCGAGGTCGCAGGTTCAAGCCCCCGTCAGCCATCCGCGGGGTTGAAAGCAACGAAAATGCTTCACCCAGCAAGAGGCGGTGAGCGCAGCCTTCATTTATGGACGCTCCCGCTTGCTGGTTGTCCCGTGATTGGGTGATTAGAGGTGATCCCAATCAGGAGATCCAACTAATTATTGAATTTCGAAATTACAAAAAATAGGAAAGCAACGAAATGCTTCACCCAGCAAGCGACGGCGAGCGCAACCTTCACTTGGGGCCGCTGCCGCTTGCTGGTTGTCCCGTGATTGGGTGATCAGACGTGATTCCAATCACGGGATCCAACTAATTATTGAATTTCGAAATTACAAACAATATTATAGTAACAAAAATGCTACCTAGCAAGCGGTGGTGAGTGCAACCTTCACTTAGGGCTGCTCCCACTTGCTAGTTGTCCCGTGATTGGGTGATCAGACGTGATCCCAATCACGGGATTTTAGTAATATATCAATTTAGAAATTTTAAGAACACTAAAACTGCTTTAACAGCAAGCGGCGGCGAGCTCAGCCTTCACTTAGGGATGCTCCCGCTTGCTAGCTGTCCCGTGATTGGGTGATCAGATGTGATCCCAATCACGGGATTTTACTAATTTATTTATTTCGAAATTACAAAGATACTAAAATTACTTGGACAGCAAGTGGCGGCAAACTCAGCCTTCACTTAGGGTTGCTCCCGCTTGCTGGTTGTCCCGTGATTGGGTGATCGGACGTGATCCCAATCATGGGATTTTACTAACATATTAATTTCGAAATGACAGAAATACTTTAACAGCTTGGAGCAGCAAGTGGTGGCGAGCTCAACCTTCACTTAGAGCTGCTCCCGCTGGCTAGCAGTCCCGTGATTGGGTGATCAGTCGTGATCCCAATCACGGGATTTTACTAATTTATTTATTTATTTTTGAAATTACCAAAATATTATATTAATGGAAAGCTTGACCCAGCAAGCGGCGATGAGCGCAACCTTCACTTAGAGGCGCTCCCGCTTGCTGACCTTCCCTTGATTGGGTAATGATCAAGGCAACGCCCAATAAGTAAACCATTTTTCAATCCTCATGTGGCAGCGCTCGATGAACCTTCGCCCAGGGCCCAAACCAAGAGTTACCGCACTAAACTCGGAAAGATTATGCATCATGATTAGAGCAATCAAATTAGTTACTTCAAAGTTTGATTTACAATAGGGATGAAAAACAATAAATAATGGCTTTCAATCAGCAACAAGAAGTAACTAAAGGAAAAACCCTTACTGACGGTCTCTTCCTTGTTGCCTTTACACAAACCAGACATAGTATCTGGCAGTGCTTGACCAGCGGGAATTACATTAAATAAGTAAATAATTGGATAAATAAACCGCTTTGGACTACAACTGGATGGTAGTGAGATGATTTTCACTCAGGTCCCCCTCTTTTCGCTGCCTTTGAATCTGCTAGGGGCATTAATCAACAGGGACAAAATGAACTAAATCAAACTGCATTAAAGTATGTCATTCCCGCGAGTCTTACTACCGCAGCGATCTGAAATGCTCCCCCCCCAAAAAAACTATCAACAGTGCATGATCTCCCTTTGAGACCGCCGCGTTGAGCACTAGTAATTTATAGGTCCTACTCTTCGGTGTGTAAGGAGGATCATCAACATACCAGCCTTTCCGTTCGCTCGTCAAATGGAAAATTGTGCCATGCCTTACCAAGGTTCTCGTCGGATCCTTGTGGGTTAGAGGGTCAATGCACACAACTCAAGTAGTTAGCCTTGTCCTCTGTCTTCAACCCAGATTCTCACGTCACTGTCCATACATAGTCAGTGAGGGAGCCAACCCCAATCCACTTTCTCTCACACAAGCAGATCGCTTGTGATCAACAGGGAGCGCACATTTTCAATCAGTCTCGCATGGTTAAGGAAGACCTCTAACAAACTCGGAGGTTAGCAACTCAGTCTTCATTTGCCCTCAACTATTATCTCTTGCCAGCAGTTTGCAGTTTCATCCTCAGCCCACACTCCAGCATGCGTTTTTCTAAGTCAAAACCCTAGGACAAGCAACGGCCAGTTAACAGTCGCTTAGTGAGCAAGTGGGGCGCGAACGTGTATCCTTGGCTCTCCGACAAGTCACTCTCTCTCTCTGTCGTGCGACCCTAGTCAGAACTAGGCGAGAAAGTCAAACCCTCGTCCCCTTTGTAACCGCCAAGTGGCAGTCTCTCGACAACTGGCACGACAACATGTGTCCTCCTGTCTACCGTGCGGCATCATTCATGCATGCTAGGCCTGAATGACAAGTCAAAAACCTTGTCTCTTTTTCAACTGCTAAGTGATCATCCAAAGGGTCGTCAAGTGGCACAGGGGCACGTGTCCTTGGTTGCCATGCAACTCGTCCGCTCTGCCCGCATTGGGTGAGTGTTGAGAACTGAGCTCAAAAGTCCAACCTTAGTCCCTCTTGTAACGGCCAAGTGGTTGTTTCCCTGGGCCAACAGCTGGCTGTTGTGCCCGTCGACACGTGGCACCTGAGCACACACATACGCGTCGCTGGAACCGGGGAGGGTACTGCCTAAGTAGACCAGGCCCAGTGGTACTACCGTTGACGCTGATTTCAGGTCCGGTAGTCCCGCTGGTGGAGCTGGTTTCCAGACCCGACTGCAAAAATACAGCCCTGGCAGACACCCTCTAGTCTGGATCTAGGCCTCGCCAATGTGAGTACCGCCGCCGCTTAGACCGACCTCTTTTATTATTATTATTTTTTATATTATTTATTATCAACGCTAGTCGAGCCTTTTAACATTTCGCACGAAAAAAATCATCGGTGGCACCTCAACAGGATTGGCCACGGAATGATCAGGCCAATTGGTCTGATAATCTGCGGCGCTGCATCTTGCCGTTAAGTGGAGCAAACTCGATTCAGATTCACTCAAATTGGACTAGTGGGGTACGTCTTATCCCTCTGGTCAGAACATCAAACCGGTGTGATAAAATTTGACACACCGAGGAGGGCCAGAATATCAGACCCTCCGACAGCGGCCCTTAGTAGCTGGTCACCTATTTTAGTTGAGTACAGGGCTACTGGGACTGGGACTTTAAGTCCCGCCTCATGAGTCCACCAATACAACAGCGGTTCCAATTGTAACCTTTCTGCGTCCTCCAGGTGCAGCTGGGCCTTCTCCTTGGACCCTGTTTCATAAGTTCATACTCTGCATTCTATTAAGTCAATCGACGAGTCAATGGTTCTATCTTCTCTCCTAGTGAGGGGATGCGGGAGAGGGGTTGGCACTATGTTTCTCTTGCGTGTCTAGACTTGGACTTTATACCTTATGCTCCGGGCCCTCAATTCTCAAAACATCCTCCGCACAGTTCTCATCTCTGACCCAAGCCCCTTGTCCATGCTCAGTTGAGCTAGGGAGGAGGGAACTCCAATACTGAGGGATGGCATTCACAAGTTTGTCATAATTGATATCCACATTCCGTAATCTTGGCAGCTTGTGTTTCATCTGTTCCACTGTCAGCCACGATTGTGTCTGGGCGGACCAGATATCTTTGACCTGAACTATGCCTCTTTCGATCCATGCCTTCCCAAAAGAGCCCACCCTCCCATCCACTTTGAAACTAGCGTCTGTCTCCGAGATAATATGTGAGTTTTCAAACAGTAGTTGATTTAGGACCTCTATTCTAGTCTGTGGTGGTCTGAGTGTTAGAGGGAATAGTTTGTGCCAAGCATATAGAATATTCCTCCTGATTTTAGATTTCGGTGTTTTTGCAACATAGGAGGGAATAAACAAGCACGCTCATACGTCTATTGGTCTTGACAATGTCCAATAATCCATTTGCTGAGCAGGGCCAAGTTTTGGTGTGTTGGGTCAAGAATCCCCAGTCCTCCTTATGTACGAGACAGGGCGATCGTTTCTCAGGCAACCTTCCAGATGAAGCCCTGTTGTGAGTCTGCTGCTGGTTTCCATAAATAACGGGCTGCTTTTCTTTTTATCTTGGAGTATGTTGTTGCACCCAACAGATGAACTGACAAGGGAAACCATAGGAGCGAGAAAGCCGCCGACGACAACACCAAAGCTCTTCCAAAGAGCGAGAGCTTGAAATTGCGAGTCCATTTGGCTATTCTTCCCGTCACTTTGTCTGCTAGTAAAGAGTTCTGCACATTTGAACAGTCGGACAAGGAGACTTGGACCCCTAGAAAACGATCCAGGACTTAGCCGGGACCTGTTTCAGCCCCCAATCCACACACAACACCCGGGGAAGGGGAAGGAAGTATGCTGACTTGTCCCAATTAATAGATGCTTCGGATAAGTCGCTATACTTATCTATTATACGACGTAATTCCTAGAGGGCTCCAACATTATTTTCACAGGCCACGGTAAGGTCATCAGCCAAAGTTCCCCCTTTCCACTGTACCATAGGGGATAGCTTCAAACCTACTATGACCGGATTGCTTCTAATGTTATCTAAGAGAATTTCCAGTTGTGGGACGAATAATAATGGCGCAAGGGGGCAGCCTTGTCTCAAGGAACGAAATAAGTGGAACTCGTCCGATAGTTTGCCATTGACAAGTACCACTGAGGAGGTGTTCTCGTAGCAGGCTTTAACCCATGTACGAAAGTCCGGGCCAAACCCCAACTTTTTCAGCGTAGTGTGCACGAAACTCCAGCCTACCCTGTCGTAGGCTTTTTCCATGTCTAGCAGCAAGATTACGATGTCCCTTTTTTCCTTGCTTATGACCTCCAGCGCTTGAATTACTGAGATTATGTTCTCAAAGATGGAGCGGTTTTTAACGAAGGTTCCCTGTTCCCAGCCTATCAGGTCTGGGAGCACCCTGGCTAGTCGCAGAGCAAGGGCCTTAGCAAACAACTTATAGGTGATGTTAAGGACTGAGATTGGTCTCCAGTTCCTTACGTTTCGTTTATCCCCTTTTTTGAACAACAGTGAAATCATACCCTGGGTAAAACCTTTGGGGAAGGCTCCTTCCTGTAAAGCTTGATTATAGATGTCAAAGAGGAAGGGGGCGAAAGCGGCCCAGGTGGCAAGAAATAATTCAATCGGTAGCCCATCCAGCCCCGGGCATTTCCCCTTTACCATTGCCTTAGCTGCTCTCAACAGTTCTGCTTCTTCCATTGGTCTGTCCAGGTCTTCTGCCGTGGCCTGCGAAATAAATTTACGAGAGTGATCCCAAAAATTGGAGGAGTCCGCCAGGTCACATTGCGGCGGATCGAACGATCCCCTAGTAGTGACAATATCTCGGTAATATTCTAAAGCATAAGTACACATCTGCACAATATCTACTGCTATTGGTGCGGAGGCATCGAATGGGTGTGATAGTTCTCGAATCATGGGTCTGGCTTGTTTCAACAATAATGAGCGAAATGTTGGCTTAGTCATTTTATCAAAAACCACAATCCCTCTGAGTTTTAATAGTTTCATACGTTGTTCTTGTTTCTGGATCTCTAGGGCTTCCAACTGGCTGAGGGAATCTTTACGGATACTTGCCCAATATTGGTCTGAGAAAGGATCCTTCCCCATTTCCGTCTCTGCTTGGGTGATCAGCGTAAGCAAGGATTGTTCTTTCCAATTTCTTTGGGCGACTTTCATCCTTGAAAATGTGATCAACGCTTATTTTAAAATGGCTATGCCTGTGTCTGCCCATTGGTTATTATTCGGGAATAGATCTTTCGCTCCCATCCAATTAGTCATATTGGACGTAACCCATGTTATTATGCCCGGGTCTTTAAGCAAGTTGATATTGAGCTTGAACGGGGGGCGATGCCTCTCAACCAGATCCGCAACGATAACATCTAAAACCACTGGATGGTGATCTGAGATTGATCCCGGGAGAACATCACACCACATACTCCGGTTCCAAGGGGTACCACGGACTAAAAAGAAATCTAACCGTTTCCTAGGCGCGGGAGAATACGGGGTCGGGGGGGGCCCGAACCACGTAAAGCCCTGGTTATCTGGATTAAATATTCTAACTGGGTCGGACAGATTGTGGGCTTCACAGATGGAAGCTAGGATTGTGGAGTCCGAGCGCAGGGGTTTTACTGTTAAGGTATCCAGGCCAGGATTAAGCACCGTGTTCCAATCACCCATGACAATCAGGTTCTTTGTGTCCGGGAAGTAGGCCGGGAGCTCAGTTAGGAATTTTTTACGTTTTGTGTAGCTGACTGGGGCGTACACAGTCATGACTGCCCAGTGTTCGTCTCCAATAGCAAATTTCAGCCACAACCAGCGACCCTCTTCGTCACAGTAATGGTCCAGTATGTTAATATCTAGGTCTTTGTTGATAGGGATGGCGACCCCTCCTTTGGTTCCATCAAATAGGGACCAATATTGGGGCCCGTCCCACCAGGATTGAATAGCCGCAATTTTTGACGGATTCAATTTTGTTTCCTGAAGGCATGCAATTTGCACGTTCTGTTTATGCATGCATCTTTTGAATCTTGCTTTTTTATATTTCTTTGTGGAATGTCCGAATCCACGGACATTCCAAGTAAGGATTCTGATCCTACTTGGTAGGACCATATCCCGTACCTCTGTCGCGCGGGTGTTGGATGCAACTGGCCTGACCTTACTTCAGAGTTGTGCCTCTTCCTTTTGGGGGGAGAGGTTTTACATTATGAGGCGGTGGGGGGTTCATTTCACTTTCATTTTGGCTCATTTCTGTCACGAACGCCTCAGGCGAGAAGGCATCTACAGCATCCGCATGACGTAGCCAATCGGCCACATCCTGGGCTGATAAGCCACCAGGAAGGGAGATGTCTCTCAGGGAGTCTGAATTAGAATCAAACAGACGTGCTAGAGGAAACCAATAGATGTCTATTTCTTTCAATTTAGTCATATCTTCAGTCTCCGCCAACAGTTTGAAACAGGCAATGTGTAAGATTGCTTTCACTCCTTTGATATTGGTTGCCACGTGTCTTCCTCTGTTTGGTGTTGAAAGCAATTTACAGGCATCGTGGTCCAACAGTACCTGTTTCCTGACTTCGCAAACCCAACCTGCACCAGAGGTACTACCCTTTGTTTCCACTGCAGGAAGGGGTAGAGCTTCGTCCCTGTTTTTGTTCGTAAAGATCATCATTCCTTGAGCTGTATTTGAAATAATTAGAGGAATTAGCCATTCAGTTGGCGGACCCCGCGACTTATCCTGACGGGATAAGGTTGTCATTGGGGCGGCAAAATTTAAGGCATGTCTCACCCCTCGATTTTCCTTAGCCCTACCCTTTGTTGTGGGTTCTCTTTTCGTGGTGGGTGGTACTTCCACGTTAGGTTCCGGAGTTGTTGCCCTTTTTTTTTGAATGGAGAGCAACCCTGATGGGGGGGGAGGAGGAGGGGCGGGGGAGGAGAGAGAGCTTCCCCCTCCTCCCTGAACCCTCACCGCCCCTTGAGAGCCCTGACAGACTACCCGCTGAATGAAAATCATCTTGGTCAGAGTCAGAACAGTCAGAGCCTATTACTTCCTGCAGCGACTGCTTGTCTGGTTTCGAGTTCTTGAGCCGGTACAGAGTAGCCACCCCCATATCAGAGTCATCCTCTCTTTCGTCCTGTGATGAAGCATACGCATTATTTTCATATCTGGTCGTCCGGTTGTCTGAGTGTGCTCTATGACGGGGCAGTAGACCTCCTCCCTCCTCATCTGTATCTCCTTCATTGGGAGAGTCAGTGAGTGGGGACCAGTCGTACCCATCCAGTTTTTTAGCTATGCGAAGCACGATTTCATTACCTTGGACTTGAAAACCAGGGTCATGTTCTTGCTCTGACACAGCGTCATGCTCAGACCGTTTTTTCTTTTCCCTCGGTACGGGAGCATGATCTTCATCCATCAATTCCCTTATTTCCTCCCTTTTTTCCTCCCTGTCTGGCGTTTCGTCCTTTGCTTTGTCAGTTCTATCTTTTAGATCCTTCTCGGACGGGGAGGTTTCCATTACTGAGTCCTCTTTCGGCTGACTCCCCCCAGTCCTCCTTCTTGACATGCGCTTTCCCTTCTTCTCTTTCTCTTTCCCCAAATTCCCCTTGCCCTTTTTCTTTCTCCCCGACTCGACCGTTCTCTCTTGCTCCTTCCTCTCTTCGCCCTTGGCCCATTTCTCCCGGCTATCCACAGCCTCCCTCTTATCCTCCTCTTAATCCTTTTCTTTATCTCCCTTTCCCTTTCCCTGTTCCTCTACCTCTTCCTCTTTCTCCTCCTTCTCTTTCTCTTCCTTCTCCTTCTCCTCCTCTTTTTCATCCTTCGCCTTCTCCTTTGTTGGATCTTTTGACTTCTCCTCCCATTTCTTTTCTGGATCCTTCGTTTTCTCGATCCGCATTCCCTTGTCTGTTGGATCTTTGCTAGTACCTTTCTAAACCCTCGGCGCGTTGAGTGCGTCTATGTAGGATTTCTTTCCGCGAGCGGAGCATTCCTCGTCACCTTCTGAGTGGAAATGCTTCCTTCATCGAGGACACCAAGTTGTTTCTGCGGTGACCACTTCCGATTCCACATATCCGTCGCTGCCCAGATCTATAACCAAATACTTTTTATATCGGAGTCTCGCAGCAGATTCCAGGTCAAACCGTACATTCAGCAAGTCTAGACACAATTTATCTTTAAATACTGGGTATTCTTTTATTATTTCACTGTCGTAGACGTCTCGAACCACTCCTGGAAGCAATGGCAGGACGCCGATCGGGACTTGCTGAACTCTGATCCAAAAGAATCGGAACTTGGAAACTTCTCTCCATTCCCACAGTTTCTGCTCAGTCATCCAAGGTTTAAACTGAACTTTGTGCTGGATGTTGTTTAACTTCATTTCCGTTTGACCACACCGCAGCATCCAATCTGCCACAACCTTCGATGGGGCAATGTATGTGATAAGGTTCCTACCTTCATTATGGAACAGGCCCCGTTTCGCTGGGGAGATTGGGTGCTGTGCAGCCGCCCATCCGTTTCCGTACACCCTCACGAGACGTTTTTTAACGTCTATGGGGATAGTTGCGAGATCATCACCAAAGATAATCGTGACGGCGTGTTCGGTGAGCCAACCCGCTTGAATTTTATATAGGTCCTGATTCACGATAACTTAGTGGTAATCCTCTCCTTCCTCTACTATAGAGGGGGCGAGGCGTTGTGGTAAAATACCGTCCAAGTAGCATTTCGCAAAAATTTCCCGGATACGATCGACCTCATCCGGGGCCATAGAGGAAGTCGGCCCTTCGGCCGCCATCTCATTGAACAAACAAACTCTCCTAATGCTACTCAATAAGACTAAGAAACTACTTTATCCAAATCAATCCTTAAATAGGGAGCAAGTAATTAACAACTAAGCCAAGGGGTTGTGGGGCGGGGGCTGAAAATTATATCTGCATTTGACCTGTTTTCCTTGATAGCGACTCCGTCGAAGGCACGTTCTCCGTGAGAACAGACGAACGTCTCCTTTCAATGAAGGTAGATACTCCTTTCTCCTATTACGCCACGCAGCAGTGAAAACCAGTCTATATCGAGGAAAAAACTAGTGGAGGGGGCTCGTCCGGCCCTGGTATCTCTCCAGGAGCCCTCGTCGTAAGAACGTTACGGTGTAGACTAGGTTAACGCATGGTCCCTTGGAAGTTACCGAGGGTACCGAGCCAACGACGGCGATGGCTACTACTCATTGCCAGTTTCGGCATTTCTCCTTCCATTCCGGACAGAGCGCCTGCCAAAGTTAGTGCACGATTAGCGCTAATCGCCGCCCCCGCCTCCCCCCTGATTTTCCCGTGGTGCTGGCACTGCAAGCCACCTTTTGTTAACAGGAATCTCTTCTTATGACCATCAATTATCTTTTTTTTTGTTTGTTTGTTTGTTTGTTTGTTTGTTTGTTTGTTTACTCCTGTCTCATTTATTTTCAGAAAACGAACCAATCATGATGAGGCCGGGGACCTCACAATTCAACCCGGAATTATCCCGGTAGCCTCAGTCGGTTTAGCTTATAGTTCACCATAAAGTCCTTCCCTACCAGTCCTGAAGGGACGATAATCCTAAGAACTCAGACCACCAAATGCTGAAAAAGACCAAAAGAACTGAAGTCCTAATACAAATCTAAAATTCCTATTAATAACTATTTCATCTATCATAAAATCAAGAAAAGATAAAATTCAATTTATCCACAGTTTCAATCTGAGCCACGACAAACAGGAACGGAGTAGCCTGACGCCACTGACATAAGCCAGGGCTAGTTGCCACTCTAGTACTAAGTAGGAGATGGAAAGAAAAAAAAAAAAAAACTCAGTCCTAAACTTTTAGCAACCAAGGCTTCCAACACATTATCATAGCAAAATTAACCTAAGGCTTGGACCCCACAGGTTTGCAAACTGGAAAAACTTTGTCGCGGAAACTTAACCGGAACCCCACAATCATCTTCTGCAAAGTCCTTGGAAAACCGTTTTCCTTTTCCGAGAGAGCAATTCTGGAACCCCACACACCTGGAAACGATGCATGGAAAAGCTGGGTTTCGTGTTTTCACATGGTTTCCGTCGTGGAAAACCACTGCGGGAGGAAAAGTCGCCGCATTTTTTGTGCAGGGTACGGGAGCAAGGGGGTGGGTGGCCTTCAACCTTTCCAAGATCGCAGACGAAGTGTGGATCTCCCTGTGTCCGTGTGCCGTTATCGCGAGGTTCTGGTGCACGGTAGACCTCGCTTCCTTGTCGCTCAGGGTCGAGGGGCGGTGGGAAGGGTACCAGTCCCATTCGTCGAGGGGGCAAAAAAAAAAGCGGCCTTTTCGGCCGTTTTCAAATTTTTGAATTTGAAACCTCGCCCTTTACATCGTCTCTTGTCGTCGACATGCAAGCGACGTAGGCCATCCCAGGTGCGTAATGTTTTTACCTCCGAGTACAGACGGATCCTTGAGGCACGTGCGTTCGCAACATCCATATCCGAAGGTCCTCTAGTCGCCTTTCCATGCAGAGAATGGGATCCCTCGGTCGCCTACGTCGGCCTTTGTCCTCGCTCGCTACCTGTGCACATGGTTTGGGTCGTCGGCTGCTGCATGTGGTGAGGGTGTCGGATGGCGGCTCCGTGGGAAGTGATGCCTTCCATGCACGGAGATTAGCAGGCCGACGCCAGGACTACTTCGGTCGATTATGGTGCGGCCATGCTCCTGCAAGCGAAGTGATGTCCGTGTTACGCGCTGGCCATTCGCCTGCCATATCCGTTTTGTGGAGAAGCTCATCACAGGCGAACGGTGACATCGCTGCCGTCTTGCCTAGGCTTCCTCCGCGGGTGACGATCCGAACCGCGGAAGTGCGACGGTGGGAGGTGGGAGATGTGCGAGGGGCCAAAGGACAACCGATCTGCAGAATCGCTCCATAGCCCTTTCCATTTGAGCATCCTGGACGTTCTGCGTCGGACACGTCTTCACACTGCCTGCATCGCGGATCGTGCGCACGGACTGTCATCATTATTGGGGGGGGCCATAGAACTCATCCGTTGTGGAACATCGTCCGAGTGTTGGTTTGGGCATTTGTCTGTGTGTGGGTCTTGCGGTCGCTTTATTGGCAGTTGTTGCTGTGTGTGTAGCTGCAATTCTTGTCATCATCCTATCAAGACGTGCCTGACCTCGACTGCGGTGTGTGGGAGGCAGATCCCCGTGTGCGGCGACAACTATGGACGGCCGAAGTTTTACTTCACAGTTGTACAGCGAATCAGGAGTGTCGGTGGAGATGGACGTATTGAACGACGTGGACACGCATTTGGAAGGCACGAGATACCGGGCAAGTCCGTCGGCACCGGCATGGCAATACTTGGCGGTCTCTCAATTCACCGGTGACAACCAATTGCACTTCCCAGCACAACCCATGCATCCCCGAGGCCATTTTGCCATGTCGTTGATGAAGTCATCATCGGCCATTGCCCGGGGGACATACCCGCTGCAATCGCATCAACAGATTACGCAGCCGCCCACAGGTGGAACTTCTTTCCACTGTCCACAATCACTTCCTATGAGGGGGGTGTCTTCAAGGACCGAGGTGGGCGTAAGGGGGTGTAATCCTCAGCAGTCAGTGCAGCCATCAGTACACCGGGCCCAGTATATGCCGCCTTTATCGCAGCCTGTTGGCAATCTTCATGACTAAGCAAAATTTAGAAACGACTCAGAACACCCCCCATCAATCCACTATACCTCACTCCACGATCAATCTCCACATTGGAGTCGACCATGATGTTGTGGAGTATGCAGATGGCCATGAACTCTTTGCGAAGAGTTTTCATGTTCACGATCTGTCGCCTCATGAAGTTCCTCCACACCTTCTTCAACCTCCCGAACGTGCGCTCGATGCATGACCTTGCTGACGTATGACAGTCATCGTAAACTTGCTCTGTTGGCGTCTTGTTGCTCCCTCCGACGGGTGTCATCAACCATGGTAGCTGCGGGTTACCGGCGTCACCCAGGAGATACCTGCCCCCCCTCCATCCATCGCGAAGGACTTCACTCCCCGTCGCGAACACCCCCGTTCCCCCTTGCGCTTGTCTATAAACAGGGGAGACTCGGAGTACACGGCTGCCGTTAACAGATCCGGGACTTCCCACAAATGCACTCGTGATACGACACTCGTGGTCGCACACCACTTGTGCAACGATGGAAAACTGACCTGTCCGATCGTAATAACACTCTCCCCTCTCATTCCTCGGCTTCTCTATGTAAACGTGGGTGCAATCGATTGCCCCGACACAACCGGGGAATCCTTTCCGTTCGAAAGCATCAATTGTGTCTTGAAGCCTTTGATCAGTTGGGAATTGAAGAAGGTGGCCATATTCGTTGATGAGGGCGTCAGTGACATCCTCATTGCTGCGTAGGGCACTCGCAAGTCCGATACCCAGGGAATGTGCCGATTGCCTGTAGAACACTCCACTTGCCCATCGCATGAGCGCGCAAGCAAATTTCTGGGCTACCGGTACAGGTTGTCTCCAGTTCGTCTCCTGCCTCTGGATATGAGGAGCAATGCGAGCTAGCACCTCTTCGAACAACGGTCGGGAGAGTCTGCAGAATCGCTGAAACACCTTCTCGTGCCGGCCGCCAACCCGTTGGAGATCCTCCCACACACCCCCGCTGCGTTGCAAAACCCAAATTCGTCGTCTGTCATCCATACGTCGACCCACCACGGCAAACACCGTGGATGCCAAGGACATGCCGTGCATTGCAGCTCCAGCGAGCAGCAGAAGAGCATTGGACATGCCTGGCACGGACGTAGGCACCGCAGCGGTCGCTTCGATGACGACCATCGCCACAACGTTCCTATGGTTCATCCACTGCAACAGGATGTAAACCAGGAGGAACATTGAGTCATCCCAGTCGTCCATTGGCGATTCCATGTCCTCTCTGCACGTGTCAGCGTTGTCAACATCGTTGGCAGTGAGGAGGTCAGCACCCGAGCAATGGTGTGCAGCCGGTGTGAGGCGGTACAAGGCTTCCTGGAAGGGGGTGGTAAGGTTGTCATTGCCCCTACATTGGACCAGGACGATAGAAATACGTCACCCTGCTGCAAACTGGCCAACACTCACAATTCCATACCAACAGGTCGGACGGGCCAACGGTCATAACGCAAGAGGAAGGGGTCCCACGACAAGGGCCCGGTTTGCATACGAACCCGCATGTTTCGATGCCGCACGGAGGGGGCACCGTGTCGCTCAATGCCACTCACCACGTCGTGACGGACGTTGTTCCGGTTCTTCGACTACCACACGGACACTGCCCGACTTTCCTTTTTGGGTCGACCGCACGCAGCCTTTCCTGTAAAGGAAAATTTTGCGTTCACTTTGCCGCGAAATGAACACCGCTGTGGGATCCCGGAAAAAGCCTTTCCAAGCTTTCCAAAATCGTTCGGCCGTTTTCCATGGGGAAACCACTTTTCCATCCGCAAACCTGTGGGGTCCAAGCCTAAGCCAACAACCATCGCTGCTAGCAGCAGCTAGAGCTATCCTACTCCTCACAAATTTGTACCGGTTGAACCTCTACTGCGAGGTTCTAAAGTACCATTGTTGTGTCAGGTAGAGCTTGAGAACCCCAGCTCCCCCGCTTCGGACTTAAATAACCATGACGAGAACTGCAATTGCCCAGAACTTTTAATGGAAACAAGTTGAGCTCCTGTACCCCAAGTTTCCAAAAACCAGCCTCTTGACTTGCCGGATTGTCTCCCTGCTACCTCCCTTCTCCAGTCTGCTATAATTGTGTGTCTAATCTGAGTTTTCACCTTCTGAGTGATTCCAAGGAAAGATAAGTGTGCATCTCGGAAGACTTGGTGATTCCGGTCTTCCCCAATTACTCCGAAGATAATACCTCTGATTGTCTGGGCAACGTACCCCCAACCCCAGGCGGGAAATAGACCGGGCGGTAGACTCCCCGAGATAATCCACTTTTCATCCCAGTGCAGACAGTTTCTAGAGATCTGAATCCAAAACCTTTCCCACCACTTCCAGACCCTTAGAAAGAAGGGGCATGAGTACCACAGCGGGTGCACTTAGTCTGAATGTCCATTCCTTTGGAATGTAACCATATTGTCGAAGCCGTGACTAAAAGAGACTGTAGTAGCAGATGTGTTCTTTGTTTGCAATCTTCTTCAATATCTTGTTTGTCTTTGTGAGATTCTCAGGCCAAATGTCTTTGCATATCTTTCAGGACTTTTAGGGTATGATCCGACACTACATACGGAAGACGAATCCGTAAAAGAAACGAAAAAGGTGGGGCCGGTCCATTCGGGCCATAAAAGAAAACGGGGACCCCACTGGCCCGTATCGTTCGCATAATTGACGTGTGTTTCGGCGGTTTATGTTGGGCGGGTTTCGTTGGTGCATGGCAAACGGACTACTGGCACGGACACTACCGGGACCGAACGACGTCGGACAGTTGCCGTTTGTGTGGCATGGACTGCCACACAGGACCGCACTGGGCGCAGCGGTATGGGGAATTCTAACGGTTTTCCCGAACGGGCAAATCCCCCCCACGCGCCATGGACTGACACACAGGGCCGTCGGGGGCCCACCGAGTGTCGAAGGCTTGGCTGTTTTCCCAAACTGGCAAATCCCCCCACGCGCCGACTACCCTCTGAGCTGTGGCGGCGAATCGGCCACCCGCTTCGCCTCGACGTGCAAGATGACCGCCTGCTACCGCCTGGAATGGCCTTCGTCATGGTGGCACTTGGTCGCATTTCGTGACGTGCCATCGCGCAGAGGAAGCTGAAAGTCGTTGCACTTTGTGACGTGCCATCGCGCTGTCTGAATTTTTTTTTTTTAATTTTATATATATATATATATATCGTCAAATAGAACTGCTATATCGTCACAAACAGAACTGCCCGGTAAACCGTAGGCAGAGAGAGAGAAGAGGACAACAAAGGAGGGGCTGTGTATATATATATATATATATATATATATATATACATATATATATCTATATATCTATTTTATTTTTTTCAGGCCTGTGCTCCCCTCGTCGAAGGCTCTCTCTCTCTCTCTCTCTCTCTCTCTCTCTCTCTCTCTCTCTCTCTCTCTCTCTCTCTCTCTCTCTCTCTCTCTCTCT
>BFEA01000141.1:1838707-1853000 GCA_003427395.1 Chara braunii
AAAAAAAAAAAAAAAAAAAAAACCGATTTATCACAGGCCCAGTGCCCGAGCAGAAAAAAGCGGAGTTTGAAAAAACTGCTACGCGGGGACGCAGCCATTCGGGTAGCATGCTTTATGTTCTAGACAGTAAGCGTGGCAAAGGTCTTATGAAGGGGGATAGGCAGCCTTCTGGATGGTAGTGTCTAAAGCCAACACTCTCCCACACACCACAGGCAACCCACTCGTTCTGAAAGACCCAAAAAAAAAAAAGGTAAGACCTTACTGATACCGACTGGGAGGATCCAGCTGACAATCTCAGTTGGTTGGCACCAAGAGTGTCACAGGCAGCCATGGGGATTGAACCCACAACCTCCTGAATGCCATTTGCGTGTCTAATCAATTCAGCGAGGCCGCTGGATGAAGCCCAGATTCTTCAATCGCAGGAGAAAAAAAAAAAAAAAACTGGAAAACGAATAGCAAGCTATTGAAGGCACCGCCCCACACGCTGCCTGGAAAAAAGGCATTTCAAGCTCTTAACTACTAGCAGTGTATCTACTACCTATGTTCTACCAGAAGATTCATGCTCATGTTGCACATTTGGTTAGTAGTGGAGTAAGGCCCTCCATCTCCACAGCTCTCGTGGCAAAGGTCAGTACGTTTTTTCTTTTCTTTTTTTCCGAAAGTTGATACGTTTTTCTTTTCTTTTCTTTTCTTCTGTTCTTAGTAAGCCCTTAAGTCCTGCCAACGAGGCAGGGCAGTCCGTTCTAGATTTCGTTACTTGGTCGCAGTAATCCCTTCTTTTCCTTTCTTTTTCCCCTTTTTACTTTTTCGTTTTTTTTTTCTTTTTCTTTTTTTTCTTTCTTTTCTTTTTTCTCCCTTTTCCTTCCCTCTGTTCTCCTCGTCCTTAGCTGCACAGTCACCCCCCCAATCATTGCGGTAGTCAATGCTGGCAGCCAGGAGTGCATGATTGAAGTATGGGAATTCACAGTGAGTAGCAAGGCGAGGTTGCCTGGAGGACGGTCAGGGGAAACAGACAGGGACTGCTGGTGCCTCCCAGTGCCCCAGCACCCCCGTTTGGACCCTGACTGGGGGCCCTAGTAGTAAAAAAACAGAGGAGATATGGTAATGGGACGCTGGACCCGGTTTCTCAGCACAGGAATCACTGCAGCTAAAGAGATGAGTCTCACAACTCATCTCTTTTTTACCACAATGTAAGGGACGCTGGACCCGGTTTCCAGCAGGTGCTGCTCCCCACCAATAGATGGAGCCGTCCTGGGGGTGCTAGCGGTGTCTGCTCATACCAGCACCTCTAGCACTGCCCGAGTCTAAAAAAAAAAAAAAAAAAAAAAAAAAAGAGCAGCAGAATGCTTCGATACTGTATTTCTGGGAAGATGCAGTAGACGAGGGGAAAAAGTCATCCCTCAAAAGGGAAACAATGGGCGGTGCCCTATACTAAATTGCAATGATCTTGACAAGATAACCTGCCCTACAACCGGCCTTAGGGATGACTGCGACGGGACCCTATTTTCTGCTGTCGGAGACCCCAAACGAACCTGTCGTAGCGCAGTACAGGTCTCCAAATGAACCCGTCGTAGCGAAGCTGTACTGCATGACCTTACCGAAAATAGAAAGAAATGGAACGGCGAAAATGGAAGCCGCACAAGTGCAGCCTCCTGGCTGCGAACTTCAGGGGGCCCACGGCGTCAGTCTCCAAAACCCAGTCACTCAGCCTAGCACAACAGTCCTTTTTTTTTTTTTTTTTTTTTTTTAAAGCTCCAGTTTTTTTTTTTTTTAAAAGCTCCAGTCTATTCGTGGGGAGCAGCACGGGCTGGGAACCGGGCCCAGCGTCCCATATGAACATACATCAGTTTGTAACACCAGGGCCATTACCTGGCTTCGGTTGAGAAAAACCTGAGAATAGAGTGCTTCAAGCACTTACGAAATCAGAAACCTTTGAAAATTCTAATGCTGATGATACTAATGATGCCAGTGATGATGACCAAAGAATATAGCTACTCATGCTAAGTCAGCCATACTGGACTCCTCATCCTGAACAACTCGAAGCCCTCCCTTACCAGGATATTGCAACTCAGGAACAAGACAAACCTATCTCCCCACTGCCATAGCTGATCTCTTCTCACTACCCAGACTAACCCCACCCCATAAGTTGTCAAGGTAGCCCCCCCTGGTTCACCATTGGCTTGCTTTCCTCCCTCAGCTAACCCCAGATCTCTCTACAAGGCCTCCCACCCCTGCCAATTGCAGGTTACAGGGCTATGCCCCAGCTCCGGCCAGCGTTGTTCTGGCATCGGCAATCCAGGAGCACAGAACAAAGCAACTTCAGCAGTTATCAGTCTAGGTTTGACAATCCCTGAATTCCTATATCCTAATTAAAGAAGAAGACCAGGTGCTGCCAAAATTGTAAAGCAGCGGATGGCTGGTTTTGAAGTATTGAACTGTATCGAAATTATCAGATCTTTTTTGACACATTGAGTTTATTAGATTATGAAAAGGATACGCTTCCATTGGTCACAGCTCAAACTACCCTGTCTCATGCTGCCTCCACCGAGGAAAATCCCTCGGCCCCAACATAGAACAGATCCCCTCCCCTCCCCTCCCTCCACCTCATCCGCGAAGGCAAGCAATCCCCTCCTAGAGGCTGCCTTTGCCCACCCCTTGTCCCTGTCTGCCCCCGCTGGGGTTGAAGGCGACCTGCTCTCCAACCCCGGCCCCAGACTTGGACAATCCCCAATCTGCCCTACTCCCAATAGGGCTACTGCCTCCCACCATGCAACACCCCTGTAGAATAAGGCTCCCCTATAACAGACCCCTGGGTTAATTTTTCGGGGACAGCTAACTAGTAGTCTATACCCACAACTGGCCAGCCCTATCTCTCCTTCCCCTAGCTTACCCAAGGCCAGGCGGAGCCCAGGCTGACAGTCCTACTATCCTTCCCCTGGCTTGTCCCCTAACTTAGGCCAGACGGATCTCAGACCTGCTGTGGGTAACTACCGTATGTCTGTACCCTGGAGTCTAAAAAAACCTGTGCCTACCAAAGTTCCAGCCATAACCTCCGAAGTCCTATCCCCACTAAAGCGTCTGCAAAATTCAATGATCAAAATCCCCAATTAGGAAAAAAAAAAAAACTCATGAAAAAACGAAATAAAGAAAATTCACCTTACCCCAATCAGGGGGAACAGGCAGGGCAAAACCTAGTGGTGAAATTACTAAACAATCCCAACATGAAAACGTTATATGTCTGAAATTACTACTACAAATAGTAGTAATCAAGAAGTAAGTAATCAAGAAGTAGGTAATCGGAATATAGGTAATCCAGATATAGGTAATCAACATATAGCTAATCAGTATGTAAATATTAATGACTATTGGATAATTGGGTAGCCGAAAACGGTACCCTGAGACTAAAGGTTTTCAGATGATATTAATATCGATGATGGTAGTGATGATGATGGAAATGTTATAGATGACTATTTAAGTGAAACAGTAGCCTAAAGATAGTGGTGGCGATCAAATTCGCCTACAGATGATAGCTGTGAGGATGATAGTGTTGATGATCGTGATACAACAGATGATAGCTATGAGGATAATAGTGCTGATGATCGTGATACTACAGATGGTGAAAATCACTATAGTAATGACTAAACACCCATAGAGATGTAATGATGATGAGGATGTCAACTAGTTATCCATTATGTTGATGACGATCGCCTCGCCGCAAGTGATGATGACTAGTAATCTGGATGACACTAGCTGATAGTGTTGAAGAACTCGAGCTTGATGACGGACCGCCCTCCATGCTGTGATACCTCCGATCTGCAAGCTTGGCGTAGTTCAGACTATGAATTACACACTTCCATGTCACCTTGGGCTATCTCCACTGCGATCTCCCTCAAGTGCCTTGTTGCCACTTCACCTTGCTACGTGGCGGCGCGGGAATCTTGCGTGAACCCCGTGAAACGGGGCGGTCCCCTGGACACGTCAACCAGTGACGTGGCGAAGACCAGGACCTAGGCTCACGGCGCGTGTGCTAGGCGCAGTCCCCTGCCCCCGTCGTCCTCATCGCCCGACACACTCAAATTTCATGGCGCACCCAAAATCTTCGATATCTCATGATCCACTAGACCATTTTATCTGAAATTTGGACCACCTCAGCTCCTCGACATAGACCACCGGTGATCCAATTTTCAGCTCAGGGCGCGTGCCCAATCGCGCGCAATGGTCGAGTGCGCGCGCACTATTTTCCTTGCTGCGTGCAGTTTTCCAGCGCGCGCTAGTCCACATGCAGAAAAGACAAAAAATGTGGCGCTGTAGGATAAGGGCAGGGGACGAGGCCCGGTCTTGAAAAAATCTTTGGCACATATACCAGGCCCACCCCAGTGAAAACAATGCCTGCTTGACTTACATTTTACCTGAATGGGAAACACCAGATGTTGGTCACATGCCGCGTTGACCGACCGGACCTGCCGCAAGCCAATGACTCGGGATAATGTACCAGAGCAAAGCATATAGAGCAGAGATGTTTTATTTCTTTTTTTTTTGGGATGATGTTTTGTTTCTGGTTGCAGGTGGTGTTTTCAATGGGGGAAAAAAAAAAAATCAAAAGAAAAGGGCTGAAAAGCGGGTTAGTTATAGCTTGGTGAGTTTGAAATCACAAGACATTGCATTGAGACATAGTTTGTCACTGTCTTGCTCTGAGTGTGTACCACAAGACATGTTGTGCCCCTGCCTTGGGGCGTGGTACCGGGAATGCATGGGGAACCGTGGCGTTGCGCTTGGGTCTTGGGCCCCCACTGGGGTTTTCGAATGGGCCAGCAAGCTCTCTCGCCTGTAGCTCTGAACGGCTGCCAGAGTGCCTAACAGGCTCTGCTCCTGCACAACTGGAGCAATCGCTATCCGGCATTGAACGAAAACGGCGATGTCCATGCTTGTTGATTTGATTTTTTTTTTTTCTTCTTATAATCAATTCATTACAAAAACTGCGAGAGGCCGGGGACCTCACAATTCAACCTGTATAACAGGAACTGACAGCATCAGCCAGCTTAGCTTACAGGTTTTTGCCTGCGAAAAGTCATGCTACCAACTTTCCAATTCCTCCTCGAGTCTGAAACTTATGCTGCTAATCGATCCTTCCTCCTCAACTTTGAAACTTCCTATGGATGAATTAGGTCGTACAGAGCGACTCCGAATAGCAGTTGTAATACCTGATCCTGGGTTTCTTTATCTATCTATATTGCGTCTACTGCTGGGACTGACTCGGCCTTGAGGGTTTGGGTCCTTCCACTACTGACACTCTCCTAATTGGCCCACCGCGGCCTTACAGACCGGGGTACCGTGTGCCCTGGTCACTCCTAAGGTATTTCCTAACTACATACCTCCAGACTCTAAAACTATAGTGTCTGTCTGCAGGCATGAGGAGACCAAAACTCCACTAGTTATCTCACTCCCTGTCTATGTACTACGTTCTCAGTGTCCATTATCCATTTTGAGATTTCCAGCCCTTGGTCAGCGTGCATCGACGCCAGTTGATTCGCCCTCGCCCAAGTATCCAGGAACCAGCCCCTTTGTTTCCTGCTGCCTTTGCCGGACTTCGCCTTCCTTCTCCAGTGTATTCGTACTGCATGCTTCATGGCACTCTTGATTTTGTGTTTCATTTCAACATCGGACAGTGGTTGGTTCTGGAATCTGGCTCTGTTCCGGTCTGTACAGATGACCTCACAGATGATCCCTCTTACAGCCTGGGCCACATATCCCCATCCTTTCCGGCCTTCGTAGGCAGGAAACCCAGGAGTACCCAATGCTCATCCGAATCCAATTTCCCTCCTCCGAAGTCCTTCCAGTGGGATTCCCACCACTTCCAAATCCGCTTGGATGCTGGGCACTCCCACCAGAGGTGTCGTGTAGACTCGAATGGCCAGTTGCACTAGTGCACCGTAAGTCTACTACCACCCCTCGCCCCAGCAGCCACACTGCTGATGGTGTTACCAGCAGACATAGCATCCATAGGATGCTTACGTGTTTTCCATTCGAGAGATAGGCAAGTGTCTTCCACAATAATTCAAATTGAGGTTCTTGTCCTTTGAGGTTCTCGGTTAGAACTGCTTGCCATCTGGACACCGCCACTGAAGCTGGTGATCTGGTGCTTCTTCTTGGAAGTTCGTATCCCAGCCTGATGTTGTAGTCTGCCATGGAGTAGGAGCTGCTCTCATTGTCCGGTCCCAACTTCCCTTACAGTTCCATGCCAACGGGGCGATCCGCAGGTGTCTGAGTGGTGCTCTATCTACCCAGGTGAGTATTTTGTGGACTTCTGCCTCCTTCAGTTCCACCACCCTGATCTGAGGGGGCCTGGACCATTGCATCTCCACCTCTCTACTCTTCTGAATCCGTTTGGCAGAATTTCCACCATTTTCCAATGCACTTCTGGATTTGGTTGTTCCGATGCCACGTACCAAGTGCCTTGGGGGTCCAACCCCTCCGGTCCTAGGATGGCTAGCCAGTCTGGAGGAATAGCGTTTATCAGCCACTTACACTTTGTCTTCCACCCTGCGCAACCCTGCCAGCTGCTCCTTCAGTTGTGACAGTGGCCTCCAGCCTCCCAGCAGAGAGGACCATAGATCCCTTATCCTGGGCATTCCCTTACGCATCCAAGATGAGCCAAAAGTTGCCTTGGAGCCGTCTGCTACAAAGGTGGATCCGTCTTCCGCCCTGATCTTTGGGTTTTCAAACAGATGCTGTGACAAAACCTCCTCCTTTGTCTGGGGCGGTGTGGGGAGATCTGGTGGGAGCTTCCTCCAGGCCTTGATTATCGCTCTCCAGAATGTTGATTTGGGTCTCCTCCTCATGAATGAGTCTATGGAGAAACAGACCCAGACATCTTCAGATCTGCAGTCCCCACTCCCGCGTCAGCGATCTTGTCCTCCTTCGGTGTTGTCAGAGCCACTTTGCAAATCCAAACCCTCAACTTTTCCTGGTTCTTCCTGATTGGGTCCCAGAGACACAGGCCACCCTGCTCTCTGGGGAAGGTAAACAGTTCCCAGGCGAGTTTTACCATGAAACCTTCATCCTGTTTTGCCCTTGGCTTCCAGATGAAACTGGTGGCCACTAGCCTGCGAATTGCTGCTAAAACTCCTTCCGTCAGTTCCATTACTGTACAGATAAACCAAAGGATGGAAAACAGCGCTACATTGGCCACCAACGCCCTACCAATTAAGCACAAGTGCCATGCTACTCCCCTGAGTTTTAATCTTGCCGCAATTCTGTTTTGCAGTACTAGACCCTGCATGGACATCTCAATTTGCAGACTAATCAATACTCCCAGAAATCTTTCCTCTTTGCCCTCCTCTACCCTCCTCATTCCCCAGTCTATTCTCAGCTCGAACCCTTTTGGAAGTAAGTACAAAGATTTGGACCAGTTGCTCGAGGCTTCCAAGAGAGTGGAGTACTCTTGTATGGTTTCCTTGAGTGGTAGCAGCACTGGTGCAGAGTTTTCGCAGACCTCGAGTGAGAAGATTTGGACCAGTTGATTGAGGCTTCCGAGAGAGTGGAGTACTCTTGTATGGTTTCCTTGAGTGCTAGCAGCACTGGTGCGGAGTTTTTGCAGACCGTGAGCAGGCCGTCCGCCAGCGCTTTTACCCTGCACTCTTCCATTTCGTCGACCGAGATGCCATGAATTGCTGGGTGTTTCCTGATTCTGTTCAGCGTTTCTGTCAGGTCCGTGCCAATCTCATCCTCCGGTCTTTGCGTGGTGAGGATGTCCTTTTAGTATAGCCTGGCATACTCGAGCATACCTGCTGCTGTTGATGCCGCCGGAGCTGTGCCATCAAACGGGTGTCTTAACTCTACCATTTGCTGTTGTGTCAGCCTTGGTAGCAGTCTTTGAAACGTCTCCTTTGTCATCTTGTCACTTGTTTCGATCCCCTTTTCTTTCAGAATGTCCGTCCACCGTTTGTCCTCTGCCGCTTCAATTTCTTCCCACTCTGCGAGTCTCTTCTCCCTCTCCACTGCCTATGCTAGGGTCGAGATGGGGTGCCCTTCCAGTCTTACCTCAGCCTCTTCCACCCTTATCCTACATTCTGCCTCTTGCATGTTTCTGGACTTGGCGATAATTTTTCAGAACACGCTGAGCATTCCTGACATAATTGCTGTGCCGCGGTCCATCCAGTCTATTGATGAGAACAGAGGTCTGGTGTCTTCCCACTGCTTCGTGCGTTGCTCTACCCATTCAACCAATTCTGGGTCTACCAAATTCTGTGCATTTAACCGAAAGAACCCGCTCCCTTTCACGCTGTTGGTGTGTAGCTTGAATTCCGCAATCACAGGCTTGTGATCTGAGATGGAGTTGCATACCTGTTTGACTGCAGTAACATTGTCCATCACAGAACTTGCCTCCAGGAAGTAGTCCAGACGGCATCTTACTACCACTCCCCTGTCTCGCTGGATGTTTGACACCCATGTGTATCCAGCTTCGTGTGGTGAGAGTGTACTGGTGAGGTTCAGCTCTGACGACAGGTCCAGCAGTGCGACAAGGTCCTTCCTTCCTGCAATGGTCGACGCTGGCTGCAGCGCTTCGTGGAGAGAAAGGTTCCAGTCACTGGCAACGATAGATTGTCAATCTTCAGAATGTGGGTTACGAGTCCACCGAAGAATTGTGCTCTTTCCCCTGCCTCTGCAGGGGCATATACTGTCATAATCACCTAGTTCTGTCCCCCAGCCTCTAGCCGTAGCCAAGCCCATCTCCCCCAGATATCTGCCTAGGATTCTACCACTTAACCTACAGGTCCTGTGCACGAGAATCCCCACACCGCCTCCTGTTCCTTGAGCGGGTGCCCACACTTGTGGTCCTCCCCACCAGTTTCCAACATCACTCAGTTTTTCCTTGCACAACTTTGACCCTTGAATTAGGAGGCAGTTTACCTTCCGCTCATGTAGCCATGACTTCACTCTTCTCCGTTTGAACCTTCCTCTTGTGTCGCCTAGCCTTCTCAAGTTCTATGTTGCCACTTTTAGCTTATCCATCTGTGTGTGTGATGACCGCCTGTTGTTGGATGCGGGTGAGATCGTTCTGCCCTACATGGTGCAGGTTTGGGACATCTATTCTTCTTGGGAGGTTTTTTACTGACATTTAGCAGGATCAGAGCGCTGATTTCCCAGAAAACGTTGATGCGTTCCAGCTTGTGTGCATTCCGCGCTCTCACCACGTCCATGTGGAACCACCGAATGCCAGCTTGTGTCAGTTGATCTGCATGTTGCAGCGCGACTCGAGCATCCAGAAGTGGAAAGTAGAACTTGTGGAGACCCTGTGATGTTTCACATATGATGCTAATCATTGATGATTTGGGGATAAGCCTCACTGGCACGTGTTGTCCATAGAGTTACTTTGTCGTCTGCATTATTAGTGTTGGTGTAGGTGACTTGTCTACCTCCACAGATGGTAGGTATGGAATGCCCTCCTCGTTGGACATTGCTAGGAAATAGATCCCGTATCTTGCACGTGTGCAGAGGAGCTGGACTATTCTCCTCCTAATTGACTCTACCTGGCCTCTGTGCAGTGTGTCCAGTCTTCGATTTCAATCCATCCCTGGTCGCGATACCTCTCCTCTGTCCTCTTCTCTCTGATTGATACCTCTCTTCTTCTGTCCTCTTCTCTCTGATTCTCTGACTGCGCCGAGCTTTCCATTGGCGAGGTGGAAGTCCGTCTTCCCAGTTGTCCTCTGCCAAAGTCTGTGTCTGGTACCTCGCTACCCCTCCTGACTCGGGACTGGGATGAGATGGAGGATCTGGAAAGGTCCCCTTGGAGGGCCTCTGTTGGGTCTCGTCTTTGCACCGTCTGACTTTGCAAGTTTTCACCTCTTTTGCCTGTGCTAGCTCCTGTGATGATGAGAGCTCCCCTCCCCCTGTCCTGGTAGAGCTCCCTTCTAGCCTTTTCTTCCATCCATTCTTGCCAGTTAGTTCCCTCCCGCCTTCTGTGAAGTGCGTCTTGCTGAAGAGCTCCTTCGTTCCTCAACCTGCCTTCTTCTTGCTCGCTGTGAGGAATGAAAGCACCCGATTCCGGTGGACCTCGATTCAGTTGGCGCATGAAGGCTCTTCAGTCGTAGGAGTTTGTTGGGTACCGTGGCTCAGGATGACGTGGTTGTTGGTGTGGTACCGGTTCCCTTCCCAGATGACATGTTGCCATGTGTCCTCCCTGCCAGTTCTCTCTTTCAGCATGCCATGGTTGTTCGTACTGGTCTGGTGGTTGTCCGCCACATTGGTGATGTGATGCTTGGCATTCCTGGTACTCGTGCAGCCTTCGGGTTCTAACCGCCCAGTTACAGTCCCTGCTGCTTCCCTGCTGTGTTGAAGTCTCCGCTGCACGTGGTGCGCCGTGCCATCTCTGATCCGTCCATCGAGGTAGTCTGCCTGGATAGTCTCACTGTTGATCCCTGTTCTGTCTTTCTGGCTTGTAGAAAGGCCGCTCCTGATTGCCTGCTTCACCGATTGATGGACCACGGGCTGCTGGACTTGGAGCTGTCTCTGGCCTGTATTGCCCCTGTACATTTAGCGATCTGAGTTGATGAGAGCGGCGACTCTGTCGGCTGGATTCGCCAAGTCTTGAGCATTGTTCCTCGATGCTTCCCTCTCTTCTCCTGTTTGGGTCCCAGGTCGTGCCAGCAATACCCTCTTGCATGCCCTCTCACCGCTTCTCCTCCCTCTGTACCTCCTCTCTCCGCTTGGTCTCTGTTTAGCGGATGCTGAAGAAAACACTCTCTGTGCCCTGGTTGTCTCATACTACCATCTCCTCGCCCACCCTCTGCAGAGTGAAACATTGGGCCATAGTGTGATTTAGTGGAACAAGGAGGGGCGGGTGGGGGAGGGGAGAGAGAGAGAGAGAGAGATGAATTGGCCTCCGTGCTCGTAGTCATAGAGGTGTGCTGAAAACATGCACCTTAACGGTACGGGCATATGGAAAATTTTGTGCCGGTGCTCGATTGCTATCCGGTAGGGACATACTGCAAATTTTGAACGGGTACTGGTAGGGGCATACCCAAAATATTTCAGGCCCAGCCAGTGCCAGGGCTCTATGGGAAATTTGAATCGTGGTCAGAGGGGCACGATAGGGTAAGTGGGCCTCAGACGGATGCGACGCGAAATAATGGAAGTTACAGGGGCGCCCGTCAAACTTACCCCTTTTCTTTTCATCATAAAGCCGTAGTGGGGCAATTTCCAGTGCAGACACATCCATACTCTACTAATGACGGTGTCTTGTATTCGGGGGGAGGGAGGTGCTGTTGGTACATGTGGCCCCCTCTTCATTTCTGACGGTAGATTGATTGAGGAAGTCAACGGCCAGAAATAGAATTGATTTAGGGAGGGAGGTGCTGTTGGTACATGTGGCCGCCGATGTAAAGAAAACTTTGTTACAATGGCTTGGTGGATGTATGGGCAATGCGATGTGATGAGTGTGAGCGTTTCCATTTTTTAGCGATTTGAGATACAACCATCAACGAACGATGTGTTTTTTTTGCCCCCTTTTTTTTAATTTTTATTTTATTTTAAAGGTGACGGGCTTGAAGTATCATCGTCAAACTGACCGGCCGCAGGTGTATTTAGAGTTGTTTCGTTCGTTTGATATGGACATAATACGAACTCAGGTGTGCTTGTTTATCAACAGTTCATGGGCGGACCATTTCGTTCGCCCGGATGGGCTGGGCAGAACAAATGATATGAGTGTTGGGGCGTCGACGCACCATTCACCAAACACGTTTTTTTTTTGGGGTGAGTGGTGGGTCGCCGCGCCACTCTCCAATATCGCTTATGTCAGACTCGTTTTTTCCCTTTTTCGTTTTTTTGAAAGTTCATGTCGAAGTTTTCTTCAACGTAGTGGAAGTTGGGTTAGGTGCTCAGAACTGAGCTACACGTGATGTTAGACGAAAGGCTGAGGGCATAGTGAGCTCTGGCCGTAAATGCTGTCAGATACATCTGTCAGGGGTCGTAATTACTGCCAGACACACTAGATCCAGGAAAATGCTACTGCCTTCCCCCGAATAGAGCGCCTGGTCATTATAGCTGTATTTAGTGCAGCTTCCGGTCTGGATACAGTGATAAGGAGTGGGCGTTCTATTTGGGTGAAGATAGTAGTGTCTGCACGCTCTGAGAAAGGGAGAGGCGTGCCTTCTGTAGTAGCACACACGCTCCTTTTCCTGAATCTACTTCCACGCCAAGGGGAGATTCGGTCTCAATTCGTGATTATGGAAGCACTGCCGATGCTTTTGTTTCCTCCTTTTTTTTCCTTCTCTTTTAGAACACTCCCGATGTCGATCCTATCCCTTTGGCATGACCAGTGGGGAGGAGGAGGCATACCATACTTTGGCATGACCAGTGGGGAGGAGGCATACCATACTTTGGCATGACCAGTGGGGAGGAGGCATACCATACTCACGCCGGGTTTGCACTGGCCCCTGGACGTCATTGCGGTCGGATACATCCAGGTTCGGCCGGCCGTAACTACAGTCTGATGCAACGAGGGAGGCACTTGTGTGAGTATGTATGCTCTCAGAGGCAGGGGTAGCACCATGCGAACGTGCGGGAGTTTCGTGGACGTATCTGGCCGCCTTATTGCGTCTATGTCTGTCAGGCACAGACGGCTATTGTGTGATGTTTGCCGTCTGGCTCATTTCTGCCAGCAGGAAGCGTAACCGAAAAATGAAGCGGTGACGTAAGCATTTGTCTCGTCACCACGGATGACCTGTGATGCCCAAAAACGAAAAAAAAAGGGAAAGACGTGTCCGGCCAATATGTTCATGGATGTGTTTACAACCTGGGCACTGGGCCCGATGAGAAACAAAAGAGGTGAAAAAAGAAAACAAAAGGAAAGAAGGAAAAGATGAAAACTGAAAAATAATAGAAAAATAAAGGAAAGGATAGCCCACGTTGCGATACGTTCACAGAGATTGAATTTTGAGGGGAAAAAAAGAAACAAACTGTTGACGGAGATATCCCCGTCAGACCAACAGTGAACGTGGATCTGACGCGTCGAAAAGGGAGCAATGAAATGATTCCGCAAGAGCGCAGCGGACATCCCTGCGACAATGGCAGATGCAGTTTTCTTTCTTTCTGTTTTTTTGTTTTTTTTTGAGAAGTTGTCACTTTATATTTCCAAAAGATGATCGAGCGCGGGGACCTTACAATTTTACCCGGAGCATGGTCCCACTAGCAACGGGATAGTATAAAATGAAAAAAGAGTTTGTGTGGGAGTTGAGTGACCCAAATCCTGCCGTGCAGTACTCGTGATCCCACGGTCAGTGTTTTACATGTATTACCCAAAAAAGTAAGGAGATCTTTGTTCCCCTCCTCTCCTTAACACTGGGCATGCTGGTGCAAAGGAAGCTCGCTGACAAAATCTTTGTGATCCGTTGGGGGTATGGCCAACCCCAAAAGAGGGTGGGATAGGCCATAGGCCCCACTGGATAGAAGATTTTCAGTATTTTGCTTGCTGTTGTGCAATTATCTCATTGGGTGGAGCCCTCCTTCAATCATGGAGCATGTGGAGGAAGTCATGATCACTGCTGACAGAAGCCGAGTTTATTCCAGAAAAAATGTGGCAGTTACTTTGTTCACTGTTGTTGCAACCACCACCATCAGAGCATTTGCGATCTGATGGTCTCTGTTTTTTTTTTTTTTTTTTTTTTTTTTTTGCCTTTCTCCTGTTTTCTCAGCCCAGAAATTCGTAATGAACCTGTTAGGCCGCTGCCACTCAGTGTCACACTGGATCGCCCACACTCCTATCTGACTGCTAATGGGACCATGCTCCCGGTGTTATCAAGGAACTTTTGCTGGAAACTGGGTCCAGCGTCCCACGACCACTCCGCCTCAAGAGGTACAAAAAAAGTACTAAAAACTGCCATGAAGCACAGTAAATATTCTACCATGTTTGCTTTTTTTTTTTGTTTTTGCTCGAAGGAAACTCGTGGGTCGCTTTCACATTGAAGGACCGCTGTTGTGTTGCCCCCTAAACGATGGAGCAGTCCCTTCGGGAACAGTATATATTAGGTATGTATTCAAATTTATGATGACATATAAATGTATATATAGTCAGAAATGTGTATACATACCGAGTATACACTGTTCTTGAAGGGACTGCTTATATGTATGTTGTCCTCTTCTCCATCTCTGCCTACGGTTTACTGGGCAGCTCTGTTTGACGATATATATGTATATATATATCATAGCTGCGGTGCACCAGTGCGCAGTGCGGTGAGGGGCGGTGCGCACTGCGCTGTGCGCTGGAACGACAGCTTGCGCACTGTGCGCCGTGCGG
>BFEA01000141.1:1869277-1891957 GCA_003427395.1 Chara braunii
GGGTTCAGCCTCCTGATGAGTCGGTGAAACTCCGACGAAACAGTTTGTCACAGCCCCTCGTTTGTTGTCCTCTTCTCCCTCTCTGCCTACGGTTTACCGGGCAGTTCTATTTGACGATATATATACATATATATACATATATAAGTAGTTCTAGTAGTTTACAAGATAGTATTGTAAATACTAAAAACTATTTGATAGATGGTCTTCGGTGGCTCTCTTTTCTTAGTAATACTAACATTCATCATGTTATTACACAAAAAATACAAAAATATAGCTGATTTTTTTTCAAATGTTTCTTTTGTGATTAAATCTAACCAAAAAACATCTTCCATGTTTTGAAAATGTTTTAAAGCAATTATAATGGGTCCCTATTATCCCTGAGAGTACTAACTAATTTGTTTTCTTGTAGTACTTTTCAAAGTTGATTTAAAAAATGGCAGAAAAATTATTATATGAAGCTTTAAATGAAGGTATTCATGAAGAGATAAAAAGAGATCCTAAGTCCTCTATTACTTTTTGAATCCATGATAGTTGCACATTGATTTTTTTTTAATGTAAAATGCTGAGATAAAGACATCATCACAAACAGAATTGCCCGGTAATACATATATATATATATATACATATATATATACAAACTCCGACGAAACAGTTTGTCACAGCCCCTCGTTTGTTGTCCTCTTCTCTCTCTGCCTACGGTTTTACCGGGCAGTCCTGTTTGTGACGATAAATATACATATATATATATATATATATATCTCCCTCTCTGCCTACGGTTTACCGGGCAGTTCTATTTGACGATATATATATATATATATATATATATATATATATATATGGGTGTTTTGCTTGCTTGTGATGGGGTGTGAACCAACAGTGTGTAGAGTTTTCCATCTGGTGTGAGTGAGTGATAGTCTGCTTTGGTTTTCGTCACATGTACCTTTAGGGCAGTGGTTGGTGCCCACCTCAGGGTATCGGTTGTTGGGCAGTCGTTGATGCTTAATAGTGTAATCGGTTAGGGGATTCTGCAGGCTGTTGATGAAACAGTTTGTCACAACCCCTCGTTTATTGTCCTCTTCTCAATCTCTACCTACGGTTTAGTGGGCAGCTTTGTTTGACTATATATATATATAGGCCATCGGGGTGTCAGGCGCGTCTCCTTTTCTCCTAGGGAGGCCCGACGATGGAAGGGGTAAGGAAGCTCCTTGCGGAAAAAAAAATAAAATAAAAAAAATCGTAATGAGAACAAAATGTGAGTGTGTAGGGTGGAATTAAAAAGTGACCAAGTTTTGACTTAGGGTCATATCTGAATTCTATACAAAAATCTAAATCAAGTCAGAATCACAAGAAATATATTACATATCTATAATACTATAAAAATCGCTAAATGTCATATCGCAGGGCCCGAATTGCTTGTCGATTACCACCGGAGACCGATCAGAAAGTTTTTTGATCGAGCTACGATCCGGGTCATCCGGGAACTTTCTGATCAGCCTGCGATCCGGGCTGTCCTCGATGGTGATCGGCGAGCGATTTGGGCCCGTGCCATATCGCTTTGTACCAGTTGGTACCAGAAGTGACGAATTGCAGGCCCACCTGTTTTTTTTGTTTGCGGTTTACCCACTAAGGCTCGACCACTTTTCCCTCCACGGTCCACCCTTAAAGCGGTGAATCGCTAGCCTGCTCGTTTTTCAGTTGGCGGCCCACCCATCCAATTGCACGCCCATGCCTCCAATCGCCCGCCCAGCCGTCCAATCCCCCTCCGACCCCTCAAATCGCCCGCCCACTGGTTGGTATCGGAAACGCCAAATCGTATGACCACCCTTCTCTCTGTTTGCGGCCTACCCCTCCAATCGTCCGCGCGCATTGTTGTTGCGGCCCACCCCTTCGATCGCCCGCCTCTTTTTTGTTGGCGGCCTGTATATGATTCCACCTTTCGAAGTGATGGGCTTTTGAATGTGCGAGTGTGCGTGCTCCGCGTCAGTGCGGGTCTGCTCTATGTGCGTGGTCGGTGCGCTGTGGAGCACATCCTGGCCACGTCACGCCAAAGGAACTTAGGCTTTCAATTTTTCAGATAGGTTTTCGCGGGGCACAACTTACCTTCCCTAAGGGGCTGTCACCACCCTTAGGGGCGTATCCCCGCCGAGCTACCGGCCCACATGCGAAGGCTTTTATAATGCAATTGCAGAGGTGGGTTCGCATCTGGAGGGAGACGATAACTACATCTACAGAAAAGTTGAGAAAGGATGCACGAGCTCTGGGGAGCTCTCAAAGGTAGTAGTTGATGGGATATCCTTAAGTACGTTGGAGGTAAACTCCTGCTACCTCCAAACCGCATTAGCTACCGCCTTAGTCGTCAAAGCTGAAGGAACAGACGAAGACTTCGACACGTTGCAAGAGCTGCTAGAAGAATCAACGAAAAAGGTTAAAGCCGCCTTGGATCAACTTCTGGAGGACTGAGATTGAAATATGGATGCAGAGGGAGCCTATCTATCCTCGATAGGTGGCGAAGTCAAAACACAGGAATCAAGGACGAGGAGCCCAGTTAGAAAAATGGGAACTGGCGTTGGGAAAGACGCGGAAAAATTAAGGAAGGCTCTAAGAGAGTTAGATACTAGAGCTACAAAACTCGAGGAACGGATCTCCAAGAGTGAAGGTTGGAGGAAAGAGGTTTTAAATAGGGCCGCAAGATTCGCGGATCCCGGAATAAGGGAACCATACAGGGAAACTATGAGCGAGCCTTACAGAATGACGTATGCACGGGATCTGAGAATCTTGCGGCCCTATTCCTATTTAAAACCTCTTTCCTCCATGTCCCCCTTCCTAAGAGCCCAGGCATTTCAGTTACCGGCGCTGTCCCGAATCCAAACGACCTTCACATGAAAGAACATTTCATAATTCTTAGATGACTGGGAGGTACTAGGAATGAGGGCGGAATGGAGCGATCAGAAAATGATTATAAACCTCCTCCACCATACAGACCCCAAGATAAATTGTGAAGTGAGAGAAGTCGTTCTGGACAGCTGGCGTTGGCTAATATTCAGAGAAAGGGTTACCAAAATTTTCGCATGTGATGAGACCTACTATTCGATAGAAGATCTCAAAGAGATGACAAAACAGGAGGACGAGAGTTTAGTGGCGTTCGCGAGAAGATATGAGAAGGTTTCGAAACCTCTAGTAGAAGGGGGATTTATGGGCGAAATACAAAGATGCGGGATATTCCAGGATTTCTATCTCGAGAAAAGCGATAAAAGATTATGAGGGATCTTCCTTCTAAGGTGACGTTTAGCCAAGTCAAAGTCTTATCCCATGACACTGAAGGCCAAAGTGTAAAGGCACACCTCGGAAGGGTTCTCGATAACCTAGGGAAAGGAGTAACTATAGAAAAAGGGGGAGTAAAATCGCAATACGAGGATAGGAGACCCAAAGTTGAAGGAAGGGACACCTACGCGAGCTCACCTAGAAGAGCGGACTTAGCCAAAAGCGGGGCGACTGGAGGAAAGGAAACAGGAGCGACTGGAAAAGAAACGATGCGGAGTGGGGAACATCTAAGTGGTCTAATACAAAGGATAATAGATAGAGGCTAAAAGGCCAGACAAACGAGAAGAGGAACTGGCCAAACAAATAGAAATCCTAAAAGCAACAGTGGAAAGATTGCGAGGTGGTAGTCAGAGGAAGGAAGAACCCTCTGTTCGGCCTGCACGTGAAAAAGGGGACCCTAGCCTGAAGCGAACTTGGAACAAAAAAACTTGCATCTACTGTGGAGATGAAGACCACCGAAAACGAGATTGCCAAGCGATGTTGGATGCACTAAAGGAGGGGGTATCATTGAGCTCGACGATTGAAAGTACGTCATGTGGGCTGATTAAGCCAAACCGGTACCTTTCCTACCCTCGATGAAGATTAATGTGGATATCCGAAGGAGGAGAATGAATGAAGCAAAGGGGAAGCAATCCCTGGATCAATTAGCAGCCAAGGTCTCCCGAGTAACTTTCGAGGATGACTTCGACGAACCACCAGAAAGCCCGGGTATGAGAATCTCATCCATTAAGTTTGAGGAAACAGTAAATAACGGAGAGGTCTACGTACGTACCCAAGGCGTCGGCGAGGTCGGCGAGTCAAGCAAGACGAAGAAAGAGGATCAGGATCAAACTATGACGGATGAGCAAATTGAGTCGCCTAAGTTACCTCAATCCCCTAGGAAAAGAGCGGCCAAGAAGTTTTAGTTGAAAAGCTCGCTGGACGAAGTCGATCTAAGTGAACCCTTGAGAAGGGCCATGGATATGCCAATCCCTATCACCGTAAAGGAATTCATAGTAGGCTGTGGCCCGACGAAAGATGAATTAATAGGAATGATGAAGAAAACAAAAATACCAATGCCAGAGACAACTTCTGGACAACAAAAGGAGGAGGTGAAAACCTCAGTCCTAGCAGGAGAAAAAGGAGAACGGGAGGAGAGTAGTGAAGGTGCAGGTGATTACTTTTACGTCCTTGGTAGTGGAAAGTTGAACGTCATCGTGAACAGGATAGGGATGGAAGTTATAGTCGATGACGGAATCGAGTCCACTGTCTGTGAGGATAAGGTGGCTCGAAAGCTTGGCTTAGAAGTAGACCATGGTGTCAGCTAACAAGCTCAAACAGCTCGCGCTGGGGGTATGTCATAAAGCAAAGATAGTGGTCACTGGAGTAGAGGCCACTATGCCTGTTTTCACAGTTGAGCATTGTTCGTCAGAAATAATCATCGGAAGAATATGGATGACACGGGTCAACGCCACCACTAAGAACAAGCGCGATGGAAGCCAAACAGTTACGGACCCGGAGGTAGTGGGGTCAACCTGAAGACAGTCAACGAATTCGACAAGCGTCATGAGATCTCCTTACAAAATAGAGGACAGGTAAAAACGAGAAGTCGCAAAATGATACCTGAGGAACTCACTCTGGGACCCCATAAAGTGAAATGCAAAAGGATAGAAGTCGAGGACCTAGAGAGTAAGTATGTTGTCGACGGAATAGTTTACCCCAAAGAGGTGGAAGATGATGAGTTCGGAGGGTGCATAAACCTGTCTTTTTTGGAGGAATTCCCCCACACGGCGGGGGAAAGAGATAGAAAACTGTAGCGCAAAAAGTCAAGCCAGCCACGGTCAGCCGTGATAGGACGGGGGAAATAGGGATCACTGAAGAAGAAATTACTTAGATGATCGGAGAACGAAAGGCCACTAAAGGGCAGAGAATTACGGAAGACAGGATAAAGGGAATGGATATAGGGGACGGAAATATAACGGACAAGGAGAGAGAACTGATAATAGCGACATTAAGAACATGCGGCAAGGCAGTAACTTTTTGTGACGCTGAAAGAGGGCGAATAGATCCACGATATGCTAAGCCTGCAAGAATTTATACGGTCCCTCATGTTCCATGGAACGACGCGGAATGGAAGTGTGCGCAAAAGGAAAAGGAGATGGTAGTCGACTTCCTGAAGGAGAAGATAAGGACGTTCGTAGCGGAGCCCTATGAGAGTGCCTACGCCAATCGGTGGTTCTTCTTAAGGAAATCAAACGGAAAGCTACGATGGATACAGGACTTACAAAAGACAAATAAGGTCACGGTGAGGGACGTTGGGTCCATCCCAAATGCGGATCTCCTATCCGAAGGCTTAGCCGGACGCTCAATTTACTCAGTCTGCGACCTTTTCTCGGGCTATGATGAGATACCGCTTGACTACCGAGACCGATATCTAACTGTGATGCATACGCCGTTAGGGCTTGTTCAAATGATGGTGGTGCCGATGGGGTTGACTAATGGTGTCGCAGTCTTTCAGAGAGCGATGGTCGCCGTTCTGGGGGAATTCATACCAAACTTGGTAGAGGTTTTCCTGGATGACTTCCCGATCAAAGGACCATATGGGAAAGATGAGACGGAGATGAGACCCGGAGTGAGGAAGTTCGTCGCGACCCATGCTGAAGATATCAAGAAAGTACTAATGAAGTTAGAAGACGTGAACCTTACGGTAAGCGGGACAAAAAGCAGATGGGCAGTCTTCTCTATAAAGATTTTGGGATATATCTGTGAGAAGGATGGTAGACGACCGGACCTGACAAAGTTAGAAAAGCTTATGAACTGACCCACTCCCCTACGACACATTACTGACATACGCCAGTTCTTAGGGGTGGTCGGTTTCTGGAGGAATTTCATAAAAGGGTATGCTGAGAAGGCCGAGCCGTTAAGAAAGCTCTTGCGCAAAGGAGTAGAGTGGGAATGGACGAGTGAACAAGAAGATACAGTAAGAACGCTAAAGGATGAGTTCAAGTAAGGAGGTCAAGTCCTTGGAGTCCCTTACTTCTAAGACGAGGAAAATCGGCCATTTGTGGTATGTACGGATGCGGAACCTGCCTGTGTTGGTGGAGTCTTGGCTCAAAAGGACCAAGCTGGCAACGAGAGGCCTCTCAGATTCGAGAGTTAAACCTTAAACGCCACCGAGAGGAACTACTCATAGTTTAAGAAAGAAGTTCTAGGAGTGCTGCACTGTTTAAATATTTTCCGACATTATATTTACGGTCAAAGGTTCGTACTGCGGGTCAATTCGACAGCAGTGGCAGCTGTCTTACAAAAAGACTTCTCATTGACAGACCCTACGATCACCAGGTGGCTCATGCATATAAGGATGTTTGACTGCATTGTGGAGCGAATATCCGGGGCTAAGAATTCAGTTTTGATGGCCTCTCGTGAATTCCACTAAAAGATGGAGACCTAGGGTCACCTAGTAGTATTGACAAATTTTTACGAATGCACATCAGTTCCTTAAAAATGGAGCCCAGTGGCAAGTATCATAAGATAGGGCGGTATCTTATAGGTGAAATTGCCTCAAGGCGGGGGACCTAATTAAGAGACCACCTAAAAACGGAATGCCAATGAGAGTGGTCTGTGATGAGGCCGAGCGCCGGGAGATAATAGCAGAACTTCACGACGACATCGTCGGAGGACAGAGAGGAGTAAAAGGAACTTTTGAAAAAATTAGGAACGTCTACAGGTGGGATGGTTTATATAAGGACGTAGAATCATACTGTCTGACATGCGTAGAATGCCAAAAGAGAGTTGTAGTTTAGTATAAAGAACCCTTGTTCCCTTCCTATTCGACAGCAGTAGGCCAGAAAGTTCACGTAGACTTAGTTAAGATGCCCAAGGGAGAAGGAGGGATGAACTACATCATGGACATTAGAGACGACTTGACTGGATTCGTGGAGGCATGGCCACTACGTCAAAAAACTGGTGAAGCAGTCAGCGGACATTTGAGTGAATATATCACTCGGTACGAGTGCGTAGGGAAGATAGTCGTGGATAGGGGATTGGAGTTTATGGCTAAGGAAGTCCAATAATTGCTCCAGAGAGCGGAAATACGAGTATCACTATCCACGACATATCATCTTCAAACTAATGATCGTGTAGAAAGGGGGCACCAATCTCTAGTCAACGCGCTCGATAAATGGTGCGAAGGAAAGGAGAAGAGCTGACCGAAGTATCTGAGATTCGCCGTCTAGGCAGATAACATAACGGTTCGCTCAACTATGGGATACCTGCCCTACACCTTATGGTTCGGACGACATTGCCCCTTACCCATAGAATTTCATATCGATTCTTCGCAGACGAGACTGGGAAGAAATCTCGACTAGGGAGCAGTTGCTGGCCGCAAGGATCAAACGAAAGTCGAAACCCTTTAGGATAGCGTCTTAGACACCATAGAGAGGCTAACGACCCAGAGAGGAAAAGAGAAAGAAAGATGGGATAAGAATCTTCGGGTCAGGCAAGAAGGGATACCTACGGAGAGCCTAGTCCTGCTCTATGACTCCTCATTAGGAAAAACATGGACAGGGAAACTAGCAAACATATGGATGGGGCCCTACCGAGTGGTCAAAAGACTAGAAGGCGGAGCCTACTTGATAGAGGAATTAGAGGATACAAGATGGAAGGAACTGGTGTCTGGAGCCCACTTAAAAGTATTTAAAGACCGAAAAGAGGCTATTCCACGTACGGATAAAGGGAAGAAGAAGGATGAGGTCGACAAGCACCCAGAAAAGGGTAAGCAGAAGGATGAGCACTTAGAACAACCTATCGCAACACCCACTTCTCAAGTAGGGGAGACCTCTAATCAGCACTTAGAAGAACCTACGGTAGCAGGGGAGTCCTCTAGGCGAACCTTTAAAAGGAGACAAGAGAAAGTCCTAGGGGTCCGAGGTACCCAACGAAAAACCACAATGAAAAGGAAGGACGAGATCATTAAGTTGGCTGCAACAAGAAAACCAGAGGAAGCGTAAGATTAAAGAAGTCGTTTGAAATGTGCATACCATAAAAAAAAGGGAAAACAAACACTGCCAACCGGATAGACGCAGCAGAGCAAACAAATGCTTAGGGATTAAAAAGAGGACAACTAAGAAAAAGCGAAGCAAGAATGAAAAGCGAAAGAAAGGCGTTCGTGCAAGACAGAGAGCATGATCTTGGATTGATGGGTAGAGATTAGGAGTCAGCAATTTTACACATCTTTCCTTCATACACCAATATCGCTCTCCGGGGACGTCGAGAAGGGGGGGGGGGGGGGGGGGGGGGGGGGGGGGGGGATGTTGTCGGGCGGCACCAACCCTACGCCACCCTTTACTTCCTTTGTGAGGGCGCGTGACAAGATCCTTGCTTGACAATTTTCTACCTGACTGGGGCTCACCGACCATGCGGCGGATCGACGCTACGAACAGGGGGCTACCGACATTTACCGACCATGCGGCGAATCGACACTACGAACAGGGGGCTACCGACATTTACCGACCATGCTACGGATTGGCAGAGCGGGGGCTGACACTCAAGACTGGAGGGGGCCCGGACAACATAAGACGAAGGGTGGGAATGGTTTTTTTTTAGGGGGCGCTAATCGATTTTTCTTCAAGGAGCGGTACCACTAGGGCGTGGGGACTGCCTAGGCCCGAATAGGCTTGGGACAGGCTCGGGAGTAGCCTCGGTACCAGGGTGCTGCAAAGGGCCCTGTTCCCGACAGGGAGGCCCCTTTCACTGGGAACTTTTCGAGGGCCCAATCAGGCTCGGGCACAGGCTCGGTACCGGGGCGCTCCAAGTTGTCGGCAACCTCAGAGCACACGAGGGCCGAGGCTCACACTCCGAGGAGGGCCCGACAGAGCATTTAAGCCGAACCAAGCTCGGATTCGGGACACTTCTCACGTGCAGGGACAGATGCACGGGAGACGCATGGGACAAGGACACGCACACTTCCGGGATGCTCGAACGAGAGGCGCACAGGACAGACGACGGAGGAGGAGACACGCGCGGGACTTCACGTGCACGCGGACCAGGCGTGCACGGGGACTGCGCGCACGAGCGCACGACATCACACGACACTGCGTGCGGTGCGGGATAACGCGCACAAGCGCGCGACATCGCGCTGCATTGCGCGAGGGGAATCAGGGGAGGGCGCGCACAAGCGCTCGCGTACATACTGTATTACGAGTTGCGGTTCGGGGGGAGAGCATGCGGGTGTGTACACGAGCACTGCACCACGCACGTCAGAGCGGGGAGAGGCGTGCGTCACTGCGGGCGCATCTGCGCGCGTCGCTCAACCCGCACCCTTGCGGAACAGGAAGAGGGAGAACCCGCGCGCCATCACCCGCATCAGAGAGCAGAGCGGTGGGGAGAAACCCGCACATCGTCGTGCGCCGGGGGAAGCAGAGCAGAAGACAGATTGAGCCCCACCTCGCGCAGTGAGAAGCGAACGGAAGTAGGGGAACCCGCGCACCATCGCGCGCATGAGAGACCAGAGTAGCGGGGAGAGATCCGCTCTCTGTCGCACGCTCGGCGGAGCGGGGCAGCAGAGAGAGACCCGCGAACCATCGCGTATACGGGGAAACTGACGGAGGGAGGAGATTTACGCGCCACCGCGCATAAGGTAGAGCGGAGTAGCGGGGAGAGAACCGCGCACCGCCGCGCTCAGCCACGTGGCGACTGGAACAACTGGGAGTAACCCGCACAGCATCCGAGACGAGCGAGACTGCGGCGTGCAACACCGCGACGGGCGGAATCACCCCCGCAGCAGTGGGCGGGAAGCGGGAACACCCGCTCGACAACGGGCAGGGACTAGGGTCGCTTGCTCAGCACGAACAGACAAAGGGGAGACATCGCGCGCCACTGCGCGCACAATCGCGCGATTGTAGGGGCAGATAGGGGAGACACCGTGCGCCGCTGTGCGCGCGCCCGCGCAATTGCGACCATAGACAAGGGGGGGGCACCGCGCACTGCTGCGTGCACACCCGCGCTACTGAGAGAGAGAGAAGGGGGGTGGGACATTGTGCATTACTGAGGCACCTGCGCACCTGCGGGGCCAGACAGGGAGAGCACCGCTCGCTGTCACCCTCGCCCGCTCACTCGCGGGATCGGAGTGAGAGAGCCGCGAGCCCCGCGCGCACACGCACACGCTCGAGGGCCTGCGGGATTGCGTCCACGCTACATAGCGCATATCCGCGGGGCGACGGAATAGGAGAGAGCATGCGCTTTACCGGGCGCACCTGCTCACAACGGGACACTGGGGGAAGCTCGGTCTGAGCGACATCAAGGCAGCTCCTTTGGGGCGAAGTCGGTCGGGGGGGGGAGACTGAACAGGGCTTTGAGGACACAGTCTTGGCTCCCGCGAACGGACCTTTTTGGGCATGGTCCGGACATCCGAGGCGAGCGGGGCCCTTGGCCCTTTCGGTGGGTTACCGATCGGTGAGGCGTTACGGCATGGACGGACGGGACATTTGAGGCGGTTGAGTCACAGGGCGAAAAGGGCCTTTGAGCATAGTCTGAATCGTAGATTTCGGGGGCAGTCAGGCACTAGGCAAGACAACACCTTTGGAGTCGTTCCAGATTGTCGGACCGAGCGGGTTCTCTAAGCGAGGCTCAAATCGTCGAACTGAGCATGATCTTTGAACGCGACGGGGTTTTGAGCGCGGCCAGACCATCAAACATTTGGAACCGGGCTCCGCGAAGGGGGCACATTCTCAACTAGGCTCCACGAAGGGGCGCGCCCCAAGCGGGGCTCCACGAAGGGGCGCATTTCGAACCGGCTCAACGAAGGGGCACATTTTGAACCAGGCCTTCTGAAGAGGCACATTCCGAATAGGGCTCAACGAAGGGGCGCCTTCCGAACCAGGCCTTCCGAAGAGGCACATTATGAACCAGGCCTTCTGAAGAGGCACATTTTGAATCCGGCCTTCCGAAGATGCACATTCCGAACCGGGCCTTCCGAAGTGGGCATTCCGAACAGGGCTATTGCGCAGAGGTATGGTCACAGTAGACCTTGAGCTCTGGCCCCGATGGGCAACGGAGGCAACTTCGGATACAGAGAGCTCTAGCACGGTCCCTTGGGATAGACGGGCGCGGTTCAGTCGACATCCTAGATCTGTGGGTACTCGGACCGAATTCCCAGACATAGGGATAGGAAGCACGACTAAGCATGGGACTAGTGTTTCACACCCTATTATTTTGGACTGAATGAGGACACTCTACTTATTCCTTCCAGACAGTGTCTGACGAGTTGTTCGAGCTTTCGTCTCAGTCTGTTGCAACCTTATTTTTGTGGATGTGGACTGACGTGTTTTTGTGCAGGTTACAGGAGCCCCGACCAGCCCTCCCGCGGGTGACAGACGAGGCGCGAGATACGTGAGACCTAAAAAGGGGTATGCGGGTCTAAGGCTGGGAAAAGGGGCCTAGGGCCACAAAATTATCAATTTTGAGGTTCGGGCCCGACGGATTTCTATGAGGCGGGTAGCTTTTGTGTGGGGACCACGAGAGGACAGCATCGGACCTAGGTTTGGAAGGAGGCCCGGTACCCAGGCGTTGCAAATGGCCCGGTATTGAGAAAAAGCTCCCTTCGTTGAAAACCCTTCGGGGGCCCAAATAGGCTCGGGCATAGGCTCGGGGGAGCCATGGTTCCGGGGTGCTGCAACTTGTCGGCAGCTTCGCAGCATGCGAGGGCTGGGGCACAATTTGAAAAGGGCATGACAAAGTATAGAAGTCGAACTGGGCCCAGGATCGGGGGACTGGTGAGATGCGTACATACGGGCGCACAAAGGGAGCCCAGAGGATTTGGAGCAGGACACACTCGGGCGCACCAGCGGAGAGGCGACTCAGGCGAAGGACACGAGGGAGGGAGGAGTTACGGAAATAGAGCACGGGCGCCCACTGACCTACAACCACGCACCAGTGAAGCGGGACAACCGCTCGCGCCGGCGAAGAGTCGTGCTCACCTTTAGGGGGGGCTACGTGCGCTTGCGCATAATGTGCACACGCTCAACATCCGGATAGTCAGGATCGGGGCGCGCGAAGCTACTCGCACTCGCGCACACGTGTGTGCACACCTGCGCACTGTTGGGACGGTCGGGATCGAGGCGCGCGAAGCCACACGCACTCACGCACACCCGTGCAGTCGAAACGGTCGAGATAGGGGCACGCGAAGCCATGCACACTCGCGCATACGTGCGTGCACACCTGCACACAGTCAGAACGGTCGGGATCAGGGCGAGCGAAGCCACGCGCATTCGCGCACACGAGCAGGCACACCCGCGCAGTCGGAACGATCGAGATCAGGGTGCGCGAAGCCACGCGCACAACCGGAACGGTCGGGATTAGGGCGCGCGAAGCCATGCGCACTCGCGCACATGCGTGCGCATGCCCTCACACAGTCGGAACGGTCGGGGCGCGCGTAGTCATTTGCACTCACGCTCGCACACCCACGCAATCAGAATAGTTGAGATAAGGGCGCGCGAAGCCACGTGCACTCGCGCACATGTGTGCACACCCGGACCGAGGCGCGCGTAAGCCACTTGTGCCAGCACGTACGCGACCGCTAGAGGGGATGGAGAGCGCATGAGCCGCGCTCATCGATGCACGTGATCACGATCGGGATCGAAGCAAGCCAATCAGCGGAACAGCCCCTTCGGGCACAGTGGGGACGCTAAACAGGTTGGGCCTTTGGGCACACATGGCCTTTGGGAGCAAGGAGCCATTGGATACGAATAAGGCGTTCGGGCACACGAGGACATTGGATGCTAACAGGGGGCTTGGACGCATAGGGCCTTTGGGCGCACAAGGGTTTGGGAAGTGAGCAGGGCCTTTGGGCATCGACAGGGACTCGGAACACAGCCAGGGCGCTTGCGTGCGGAATCTCACGATCGGCCCACTGGGGCGTAGTGGAGCATCCTTTGAACGGGCCTCCGGGACTTTAAACGGGGCCGAGACTTCCACGGGACCGAGGATTTGTACAAGACCAGGACATTGGATGTGACCGTGACTTCGGACCAGACCGTGACTTTGGACGGGGACTGTGACTGACTTTGAGCGGGATTGTGACTTCGGACGAGACCGTGACTTTAGGTGGGACCGTGACTTTGGATGGGACTGTGATTTTGGACGAGACCAGGACTAGGATCTTTGACGGACCAGAACTTTGGTAAGATCGGGACCAGGATCTTTGACGAACCGGAGCTTTGACGGGGCTAGGACTTTGGGATCAGACCAGGACTTTCGGACCGGGCCGGGACATTTGAGACCAGGCTGGTACTTGAACCTTTGAAATCAGGCCGAGATCGGAGTAACAAAACCGGATAGCCGAGACCTTGAGCCGGAAAGACGATGGTGAAGAGAGAAAATTGTTCGAGGCATGGATTGGGGGACTTAGATGATCGGGATTTGAGCTAGGTTGAGGCGATAAGGCCGACCCATGGTGAAACTTAACTGTGAACAGTGGCCGTGATGGGCCCTCGATTCTGCTTCAGACACTGAGAGTGCGAGCACTATTCCATGGGATCAACGGGCCTGTTACCGGCGACACCCCTTCGGGTGGAGGATTCGTCCTAGACTGTTAGTGAGATCGACTGGGACTCGGACCGATTTTTCGGACTTGGACACAGGACCTACCTTTGGGGTTGGAAGTAGCTCAGTGAATCCTATCATTTTGGACTAAATGAAAACAATCTTTTTGTTTCTTCGAGATGGTGGATTGTGAGAGACTCATGGTTGTGTCTAAGGTCGGCTACAACCTTCATTTATGTGGATGTGGACTAATGGTTTTCTTGCAGGTTACAGGAGCTCCGACCAACCCTCCCGTGGGTGACAGACACGGCCTGAGGTGTAGGGTTGGATTGGTGTGACGGCAGACCCATTCTTCCGGTCGACAACGGGGCTATCTCGTGAAAGTGCCCACTAAGGAGGGGGGAGCCCAGGGAAATAATGGACTGCTTTTGGCCGTCTCTTCTGCGGAGTTGGCAGAAACTCCCCCTCTCGAATATAGACAGCACCTAGATCGGTGGTAGGAAGTGCTTTGCCAACCCTTCTTTCGGAACCGCTGGCTCACTAACAGGTTTCACCACGTGATGTGCAATTTGGCGGTCCATGAAGGAGTTGGGTGAAGAATGGGGTTACTCTAATAAAGGATATCTGGGACTTTAACCGGGGCGGCTAGATATGCTTATCAAGGCGGTACTCCTGTCATGGTATAGAGTATTGAGGAAAGGCCTTTCTCTGCAGGGAGGAGACTAGATAAGGAGTAAGAGGGCCCACCGGTCAGGTGGGGAGGATACATATCACCCGCACACAGGACGTTGTTGTGGAAATGTATACAATAAGCAGATTAGGAGCTCTGCGAGGGGGGCGGGACCTCTAGCAAAACAAGACTGACATCTTCAAAATTTGGGTCCTCGGGGAGGGTGAGGAAGCCCACGTTTTTTAGTCTGACATCAGGATTCAGAACCTCCCCTTTGACCCTTTGGAATGGAAATGGAAACCCACAACGCGTAGAGCTAACCCTGCCTCATTGATCAGTCTTCAAAAGCTGGCCACGAAGTCCACATACAAAATGCTCAGACCCAAATGCCACCTGAAGGATAAAATAATTGATAGGTGGGCAATGCACCTCAGTGTGGACCGCTGCCTTCGTACGCCAATACCATGGTTCAAAGGCTGGAAAGAAAAACCTGCGAAGAGCACCTCCCTATAGTGGCGGATAGCACACCGGTGTTTGCCAACTATGAACTGGCTGATTGACCATATGAACCTAAAACAAAAAGGCCGAGCCCTTCCCTTGTGTGCATGGTGCTTGCGAGCCTTTCCCCCACGGAGGAATGCAGAAACCATTGAACATGTCTTTATGCAATGCCAGACAGCGCAACTCATGTCGCGATGGTGGGATATAATTTGGAGAAAGATGGTCCCTGACACTCCATGGCCCTGGACCTAGAGGGCAGTACTGTTAGGATATTGGCCCTGGACCCAGGACTCGTCCACTTTCACAGAAAATATGTTCAATCTAGGACGCAGAGCGGTGCTCTGGGGGCTTTGGTGGCAACGTCGCCTCCTGCCCAGGGAAAACGTGCAGGTAGAAGGGCCTAAGGTCACGGAGCAGATCCAACAACAAATCCAGTTGGAGCTCATGACAAAGTGGCAAGTCCCGAAGTGACAATTGGACCTTTTTTGGACTAAACAAGATATTAAGAAGGCAATGCCCTCCGAGAGGGACTGGCTGGGGGGGATGGAGGCGAATGGGTGGTGGGAGTTGAGCGGGGTGGTAACAAGGAGGACCAGCAGGGATAGGAGTTTGCAGAATGTCGGGACTACCGCCTCATCTTTAACAACTGGTCGACCATCGAATCTTCTTTAATTGCCATTTCGTCAAAATGGACAATTTTTTTTTTTTTAATGAAATTGAAACCGAGTTTTTTCAACTTTGTTGGCCGCAAACTCGTCTAAATTTGCTGCTGCAGAGGGTTCGGCGTTTTCAAAAAGGTTGGACCCTCTGTATGTATCTGGACCTAGCTTGAGACCAGATACATTCAGACTTCCTTGATCCTTTCTCGCCACACCTGCTTTTCTTGATTGAGCCGATAGATTGAGGGACGGATGGCTGGCCCGTTTGGGACACCCGTTGGACTATCTATATGAACGTGCATGTGTGTGCGCGGGTGTGCCTGGATTGATTGGATTGCTTGTGTGTTGGTACGTTCGACTTTGGAGGGCAGTGGCCTTACTTAATCCTGCCCTTTGCTCCCCAACATCCCGATGCCCTCTGATGGAGTGTATCCCTTGTCCTCTCACCATGATAGATGGCAAAGTACCCCAGGCCTAGTGCCCCTTCGGGCCCCTGGGTGACTCTGTTGCACTCTTCGTGCCTTAAATTGTGGCCCTATGCTTAGTCAGAAGTAGTCCACTCAGTTAAATCAGGCAATCAATGATTCTATCTAAATGCCTTGTAAATGGGACTGAAACGCGTTTGCAGTAGCCGATGCATATCCCAGGGCTCGATCCCTAGTCCTTACCCTACCTGTTTATAGTAGCTGTGTCGACCCTAGGAGTTGAACCCACGACCTGTGTCTTTCCCCACAGTTGGTAGGTTGTCGTAGGTCTGTAGGTTATAGGGGTTCGATTTGTAGACCTGTCGGATAGGAGTCCTAGTGAGTCCTAGAAGTCGTAGTTGTAGCTCATCCGAAGGGTCAAGGTCGTAGCTGCTACAGTCTTGAAGGGTCAAGGTCGTAGCTGCTACAATACCGAAAGGCCAAGTCCACGGTCTTCCGGAAGGTTCGGAAGTGGCCTTTCGGGTACAGCCCATAGAAGACCGAGGCAAGTGGGCAAGTGGCGAAGTCCACCAGTGCTGAGTGAGCGATACCCAGTCCCAGTCAGTCTCAGTCCAGTCAAGCAAGTACCGTGTGGGATTGTGTGCACCAGGGGCATGGGAAAGGGGCAGACCAAGGAGCTATAGAAGTATAAACCAAGAGGCAGCGCCCAACCATTCGTTCATTCCTGCGTAAGCCATGCGGAAGCGCTGCCACAACGACTTGTTGGATTAGGCCCAGTTCATCTCCTTTTGGAGCACCAGTCGTGTTTGTCCCCCAAAGGGAAGGAGAGTTACGGAAGTGCATAGACTATAGGGGTCTAAATGCGATCACAGTAAAGAATGTTGAGCCACTGCCGAGGATAGACGATCTCCTACATCGAGTGCAGGGCTGCAGATATTTTTCGAAGATCGATCCGAAGTCCGGGTATCATTAGATAGAGGTCCATCCTGATGACCAGCTCAAGACTGCTTTTTGGATTAGATATGGCTACTATGAGTTCATAGTGATTCCCTTTGGAACCAATGCGCCTGTTACGTTCCAACGCTGTATGAACGATTTGTTTAGGCCATGGTTAGACAAATTTGTTGTAGTTTATCTAGATGATATATTAGTATTCAGTAGGACCCTCCAAGAGCATCAGGGTCATTTGGGGCAGGTCTAGGAGAAGTTGAGAGAGGCTGACTTCAAGATCAATGCAAAGAAGTGAGAGTGGGCCAAGACACAAGTCTTGTACTTGGGCCACATTTTAGACGGAGATGACATTAAGCCTGAGCACAACAAGATATCGACGACTAGAGATTGGCCGACGCCCCGCACATTGATTGAGTTGCTGTCGTTCCTAGGCCTAGCTAACTACTATAGGAAGTTTGTGAGGAACTTCCCGCCTATCGCCGCTCCCCTTTGCAGGTTGCTCAAGAAAGAGGCAATCTGGCAGTGGGATAAAGGCTGTACGTCTGCGCTAAAGAAATTAAAGCGCGCGTTGATAGAGTACCCTATCCGCAAAGTAGCAGATCTGTCCTTGCCATTTGTCGTCACCACGGACGAGAGCCAATATGGTATAGGCGCCGTGTTACAGCAGAACGACGTCAATGGCTACAAACCCGTAGAGTTCATGTCAGCGAGGATGCCCTCAGAAAAGGTAGCTACCTCGACATACGAGAGAACTCCACGCCCTCAGGTAGGCCTTAGAGCACTGGAAGTGTTACCTGCTTGGGAGGCACTTCAAAGCAAGTTCAGACCATGAGACTCTTAGATGGCTGAAGACACAAGCCAAAATGACACCTAAGTTGACTAAGTGGGCCGCTCAGATGGACCAGTATGACTTTAAGCTCAAACCGGTCAAGGGCAAGTACAACGTGGTTGTGGATGCTCTAAGTAGGAGGTCAAATTACTTTGGAGCTATAGTCCACTATTTGTATGTAGGGACAGACCTGCAAGAGGAAGTAAGACAGGCGTATGCGCAGGACCCTATCCATAGCGACCTCCTCAAGAGAGTTAAGGAGGCTCCAGAGACAGAACCACACTATCGCATGGCAGGAGGGTTGTTGTACGAGAAGACCGACGTAGTAGACCGTCTGTGTATTCCCAATAGTGAGGAGATCCGTAGTTTGATCTTAGGGGAATGCCACGATACAGAGGGACATTTCGGTTGGCAAAAGACTCTCGGCAACCTTATGCATGCGTACACATGGCCGGGAATGAAGAACGACTGCATAGAGTATGTTCGCAGTTGCAAAGTCTGCCAAAGAAATAAGACCACTACGCGTGCCCCTCTAGGTCTTCTCAGACCCTTGCCCATTCTTGATCGGCCAGGAGATTCAGTGTCCATTGGCTTTATGGACGCCGACGTCAAGAGTAGGCATGGTAAGAGCCAAGTCATGGTCATAGTTGATAGATTCAGTAAGTATGCTGTTTTTGTTCCATTACCCGCAGAAGCTTGTACTGAGCTAGTCATTCAAAAGTTTTTTAATTTTTGGGTTCGTGAGCATGGAGTCCCATTGTCCATTGTTAGTGATAGAGATACCCGTTACGAGTTAGAACTGGCAGGAACTGATGAAAGTTTATGGGTCAGAGTTGCTGATGTCATCTGGCCGTCGTCCAGAGGCTAACGGTCAGACTGAACAGATAAACAAGATCCTGCAACAAGTTTTGCGCATGTACATTAGACGAGATCAAGTCAATTGGGACGAGATGTTGCCCAAGGTAGCCAGTGTGTATAACAACAGCGTGCACTTGTCCACTTGTCGCACTCCCAACAAGTTACACAAGTCCTTCATATCGCGCAGACCGTTTGAGGGACTTAACCGGGACCAGATTCACAGGCTACCGCCCGGTACCAGGGAGTTTGCGATACAGCACGAGAAAAGCTAGCTACAGTCGTCGAGAACCTCCCGAAGGCCCAGCATAGAATGATAGAGCAAGCCAACAAGCACCGTCGCCCATCACAGTTCCAAGTAGGCGCTTAGTCTGGGTCAAGTCCAAAGAGTTTGCTCCTGAGGAGAACATCTCGCAGAAGTTACTGCTAGCATATAGGGGACCATGGCCAGTTCTAGAAGTCGAGGGTGGAGAGGATGGGCAGTCCTACACCGTAGAGATCCCAGCACACCTCCACACCTACCCCATATTCCATGCATCAAAACTGTTGCCGTGTGTCACAAGCCAACAGTTTCCCTCAAGAAGATCCATGATCCCTCCGGATATGGATGGGAGATATGACATTGAGGGCATTGTAGGTGAGGATGTATTCAGGACAGGAGGTAGAGGTCGTCCACAGAAACAGTACAAGGTCCAATTTGCATATCAGGATCCAGAAGACGACCACTGGTTTACAAGACGTAGTTAGGGCCTATAAGAGAGATAAGAAAGGCAAAGGTCCGGCCTTGAGCTGAGATATTCTCGGAGGACCTCAAATTTAGGCCGGTGGGAGTGAAACGGATTCCACCTTTGCAGTAGCCGATGCAGATCCCAGGGCTCGATCCCTAGTCCTTACCCTACCTGTGTAGAATATCTGTGTCGACCCCAGGAGTTGAACCCACGACCTGTGTCTTTCCCCACAGTTGGTAGGTTGTCGTAGGTCTGTAGGTTATAGGGGTTCGATCTATAGACCTTTCGGATAGGAGTCCTAGTGAGTTCTAGAAGTCGTAGCTGTAGCTCCTCCGAAGGGTCAAGGTCGTAGCTGCTACAGTCCTGAAGGGTCAAGGTCGTAGCTGCTACAGTACCGAAAGGACAAGTCCATGGTCTTCCGGAAGGTCCGGAAGTGGCCTTTCGGGTTCTGCCCACAGTAGACCAAGGCAAGTGGGCAAGTGGCGAAGTCCACCAGTGCTGAGTCAGCGATACCCAGTCCCAGTCAGTCTCAGTCCAGTCAAGCAAGTACCGTGTGGGACCTTGTGCACCAGGGGTATGGGAAAGGGGCAGACCAACGAGCTACATAACTATAAATCAAGAGGCATCATTCCTGCATAAGCCATGCGGAATCTCTGCCACAGCGACTTGTGCGAGGTGGTCTGCAGTGAGCCCGAAGACGAAGTGGGCGAGAAGGACCGTTTAGCCATAGCGATGGAGGTAGTAGCGGCCATAGCCGCCATAGCTGATAGAGGAGTGTAGCGTGTGTGTGCGTGTGTGTACAGGGTGTCGCGTGTGGGATATCCAGGGTGATCCGAGGTCGAGTGTGTGTGAACAGCAGAGTGGGGCGCGGTGAAGAACAGGGTGTTGTACAGGCGCTGATGTGCCATAGCCGTCTGAAGCGAGCTTGTAGCTGAACTGTGTTCTTGGTTTCCATATCTCTGAGTTTTGAGTGGGCGCTGGTCGTCAGTTTGCTTTGCTACCTGCTTGCATGCATGTGAAGTGTGAAAAGAAGCCAGTCTGATTGCAGGACGCTGGACTCTGTTTCCAGCAGGTGCTGCTCCCCACGAATAAACGGAGCCTCTGTTGTTTTTAAAAAAAAAGGAAAAAAAGTCACCCTGTATGCTTATGTATTTTTCCAGCTCTGATCCGTATTTCTCAAGTGTGCATATCAGCTCTTTCTGTAATTCTGTTGTGTGGAGCATATGTGTATAGTCCATCCATATTCTGCAGCTGGGATTACTTCCGAGAAGTCCGAGCCTTTGTAGCATGAGTCTGCATATCAGTTGTACGTCTACGTCAATCGGTTGGGCCATATGTTCTGTACCAAGGTATAGGTTGGCTAATCTGGCTCCCAAACCTGGTAGTGCTATCCTGTCACCCATGTGGCAGGGGCCTACACCTGCCGGCTCATACAGGTGCAGACTCTGTGAACCGCACCCACCTCTTTGCGATTTAGGGTAAACCACCACCTCTACTCTGCACTAAATCCCCCCCAAAAAAAGAAAAAAAAAGTAAAAGAAAAAAGCCTAACTCAGTAGAACTACCCTGCCACCTGTGCGGCAGGGGCCCACATCATGTGGATACAGATGTGGACCCCACAACCCCACGTACTCTGTGCTTGCTCCACCCAAGGACATCACCGCCCTCCATGTACCTGTCCCCCCTACAGGTACCCCATCAGATGGCGTTCCTCTACCCTAACAATCCCATGTATAGTCATTCCATGTGTGTACCTCATACTGTGCTAGGCTGAAGGGCAAGTATGTGGGGTGCCAACCTAGAACCAACTGATTGTGCACTAAGGAGGTTGAGGGCCAAAAGAATTCAACCTGCAACCTCCCTGTTGGATCGCCTGAGCACTGAGCTACCACGTCTTCGTCCTGCCATGTACCGACTAGTTACTTTGAAGGTAAGGCATTAAGTATGCCACAGGCGCAGACATGGGGGATTGAGGCCATGACCTCCTGAGTGACACTTCAGTGCTGTACCAACTCAGCTACACCCAGTTGTTTTTATATTGTCAACAACATGGACACTGAGATATGCACCCCAGAGAGCGCAAATGGGTAACCGTTACCCTTACCCGACCGCACCCAACTGTAACCGCCAGGTCATGGGTAGGTCTGGGTGCCCCTTTCCGAAGGGGGGGTTGGTTATGGGCAGGCAAATTTGTTTTTTTCTGGAGATGACGGGTAGGCACAGTTAGTATTTATGAAGATCCCGGGCAGGTAGGGCCAGCCAAACATAAAACTAAAACCGGTACGGACAGGTACGGGGGGCAGACAAAAAAAATGGGGGGCGGGTACGGGCGGGTAGAGGATCCACTCGGGTAACCGTGGTTCACTACCCCTTGTATTCCCACCTGCCCCCCTCCCAGCCCTTCCCCCCCCGCCCTTTCCCATCATCTGAAGTCGTAGGCCCGTTTTTTTTTTTTTTTTGCAGTTGCTGCAGGTGTTGCATATGCAGCTGCAGTATTTGCATTGACATCATTTCCGCAGTTGCTGCAGGGGTTGCTGCGGGGGTTGCATATGCTGCTGCGGCTGCAGATGCACCACGTCTGCAGCAGCACATCTGCAGATGCACCACAAAGGCACCACATCTGCAGCAGATGCACCACATCTGCTGCAGTTGTTCCATTGACATCATTTCTGCAGTTGCTGGAGGGGTTGCATCTGCTGCTGCAGCAGCAGATGCACCACATCTGACTATCGCTGCAGTTGCGACAACAGCTGCAGTAACTATTCCTGCGGGACCCCGACCACAGCCCAAAGGTTGTGAGGGGAGTTATAGTCGGTTGGGGGGTTTTAGGGGCGGTTAGAACAGTTAGGAGCAGTTAGGGGCAGTTAGAGGAGGGTGGGTAACAGGTGCGGGCGGTTACGGGTAGGTGCATACAATTGTGGGTAGGTGGGGACGGGTACGGCTGAACACGGGTAAGGAAAATTTTGGTTGGGTATGGTACGGGTGGTTAAGACACGGTTTGGGTTCAGTTAGCCATGGTTGTATTGAAAAAAAAAAAAACCAATGGCGGGTACGGGCAGTTACAGTCTGTAGAGGTTCAGGTATGGGCGGGTACAGGTATCCGATTTTTTTTTCCGGATCAGTTGGACGTAGGTAAAGGTGCGGTAGGCCAGGTATACAGTGGTCATGGTTGGTTGGTTTTCGAAAAGTGTGTGGTTAGTTTAGTTACAGGTATTCCTAAAAA